>VZRR01009426.1:129261-183126 GCA_013398015.1 Oreocharis arfaki
GAGAAGAAGAGGAAGAAGGAGAAGGAGAAGGAGAAGGAGAAGGAGAAGGAGAAGGAGAAGGAGAAGGAGAAGGAGAAGGAGAAGAAGGAGAAGGAGGAGAGGTTCAATACGGCAGCCGTGAGGAGGTGCGGGTGTTTCCCCGGGGCTGAGGCTGGCGCCGAGCGCGGCTCCCCGCGCAGGACGGGCCGCTCCCGCCGCGGCCGCTGTAGCTCCGCGGGGCAAGGGCGCCGCCCGGCGGCCGCTGGCGGAACGCCAGGAGGAGCCGCCCGCGGGCTTCCGATGCTGCCGCCGGCTCCCCTCCTCTCACCGACCCTCCTGGCGTTGCCTCCGCTTCCTCTGAGGAGCCAGAAACCTAAACCCAGCCTCCTCCCTGTTTTCGAGGCGGTTGCTTTCACTCCTGCAAGAGTTAGCGCGGTGGGACGCGGCCCGCTGCTCTGGAGAGCACCGTGGGTGGCAGGTGGGTGCTGGAGTCGTTCTTGGACCCTGCATGCCTCATTCATTTCTGCTTTGGCGTCAGTCTCAGGTGGCTGAGAACGTGGCCAGCAGCCAGTGAGAGAGGGCGGTTCAGCACTGCTAAAAACAAAGTGCCTGCAGGAGCAGCCTGCTTTTTGGATTATAGGGGCGTCCTGGGATGACCAAGTGACACTGAGCAGCACCTCGGTGCCTGACTTCTGAGATTCAAAAGTGTTTGTTCAGTCTGGCAAAACCAGCAAAGAGACAATTTGCAGGAAAACCTAGTTTCTTACAGCACTGAGCAAGGAGCAGTACCAGAGCCCAGGATGCTATTGAGGGTCCTTTCTGTCCATTATTAGAGATCTCAGCATTTGATCCTCACTAGAGACTGTTTTGAGAGAGAAACAGCAGACGGTGACGTATGTTGGAGACACAGCATTCTATTTCAGCTCTTCACTAATTAGTTAGAGAACAAGATGCCCGTTTTGTAAGCCACAGCCTTTGCTTTCTCCTCAAATGCACCTGTTACCAGTTTGATGGGAGAAACTGCTCAGGCAGGCAGAGCTCTGGCTGTCTCTGGAGATAGATACAGATAAAATGAGGCCGATCAGACAGAAGGGCAGCTCCTGCTCCATGTCTGGCACTTCAGAAAGTCTTTTGCAGAAAATGGCACTCACATCTAGCAAAGTGCTTCACTCGTCACCATAGCAAAAGCAAAGCAAACACCAGTTTCCCTAGAAACTGCATGTGGCAGGGCATGTTGACTTTAAGGGAGGGAAAGAATCCTAAATAGGAAAGTACCTGGGTGCAGAAGGGCGAGTGTGCTGCAGGTAGGGAAAGAGGACAAGACATGTCTCAGGCCCACAGGGACCAAGATGGCTGGAGTGGGGCAGGGAACCCCAGCAGAGACTCTCATGGCCACTGCCCCGCATTGCTCAGTGTGGTGGCAGAGACTGCCTTGGGGCAGAGGCAGCCGAGTCCCCGTGGCTGGGTGCCCCAGAGCTCCACTGGGTGCAGCTGGTCGCCAACAGCTCACCAACCCCAGCCAGGGTGCAGTGACACAGGCCAGGTGGTACTCTAGAGTTGGGCTTGCTGCCGCTGAGGCACACCTCCACTTTGCATTCAGAGCTCCAGAAAGCAGGCAAATTTGAGCAGGGGTTCTTGGGTTTCCCTCTCCAGGACTTCCTCCTAGGAGAGGCAGCTGGCACTGCAGCCCGCAGCTGAGTGGCCTCGGGTGCTATTCCTGGCTCCTGTCAGAAACCACCCGCCTTACAGAGGGAAGCTCAGGACCGTCCAGTGCCCTCTATTTATAACTACACAAGCTCCTCCAGGGCAAAGGGAGTAACTGGTGCTGGGGAAAATGAATCTGAAGAAGGCATTGTCCAGCGATGCACACTTACAGCGATGTACACCAGCCACATACCAGGCTGTGTGAGTAAGGGTGAAGTCAGCAAGGTGAGGGAAGGGGTTATTTCCTTTTACTTAGTGCTCAGGAGGCTCTGTCTGGAGTACCATGTCCAGTTTGGGTCTCTCACTGCTACAGAGCTTGATCAAGGGGAACAAGTCTGGCAGAGGAGCCATTAAGACCATTGGGAGCTGCTTGGACCACGTCACCAGGGGGAAAGATTGAGGGACCTTGCTTAGCCATCAGAAGAAAGGCTAAGGGAGATCCAGGTGCTCTGTCTATTCACTAAATGGATGCTATAGAAAAGATGGGACCAGACTTCTCTTAGAGGTGCGCAGTGAAAAGTCAAAGGATGACAGAGAAGATGCAAGAAGGGAAATTCTGATTAGATACAGGTTTAAAAAAATCCCAATGAGAGTGGTGAGACACCAAAACACGGCCCCAGAAAGCTGTGTGATCTCTCCCTTTGGAGACATTCAAAGCTTACCTCAAACTGGTCTAACTTTGAGGTGAGCCTTGTTCAGGGCAGAAGCTGGTCTGGACCTCTCCAGGAGCCCCATCTGACCAAAACCTCTGTGTGACTCTGAAGTACTGCTAAACCTACTAAAATGTAGGAAGGAGCTGGAATCAAGGAAGAACTCTGTGGCTTCTCAGAACCACCAGCTCCCTGCATGTTTGTGTGAGCTTACTCTTTAAAGGGGGCTTGGGGCAGAGTAGAGCAAGAGGCATCCCATGTGCTACCCCCATATGACTTTCACACTGGCAGCTTTTAGATCTCATGTTTGTCTTTAAGAAGCCACAAAATCAGTCCCTCCCTGGGGAGTGTGTACGTGTGTGTAGGAGCAGTGTGTAAGTGGAAATGTAGGGTGGACTGAATGCTGTTTCCTGCTCCTGAGTGTTGCCCTCTAGGTGCTGCTCACAGGCTGTAGTGCAGCTGCCAGGGACAGCTGAGGAGACTGCTCCCAGCTGTTCACTTTGCCTCTGTCAGGGCCAGGAAAATGGGAGGCATTTCTCTGCTTCAGCTACCTCTGGTTCTGGTTCTTTGTGGTGAGACACACTGAAACCTACAGTGTAGGGTTTGTATGGGAGGAGGTGGCTGCTGTAATTGGGCACTGGACACATCACCTGCACTGTCAGCCCTGCTGTGAGACAGTCACTCACCTTTGGCAAAGGAACAACATGCACACTTGGACCAAAAGGTGCCACATCCAAGTTGTGTCCCTGTGATTCTGTTCCCTGGGGAGCAGATCTGATTAAAGTGATCGCCTGGCCCTGTGAGCCTGGAGAGTCTGTCCCCAACTGAGACCCCTGAGCCACAGCAAGGGCTACAGGACTTGTAGGAAGAGGGTGAATCCCTCTCAAAAAAAAATCTTGTTTAGGGAGGGTGGCATTGGCACCAGCTGCCAGAAGGGGCAGGGAGCATTTGGGAGATGACCACAGCAAGGTTCCTCCCCCCTCAAGTTTGTGTCACCACTGACCCGGGCCTGTGCCCCAAGGGTTTGTTGCACCCTCCATGTTCACTCCTGGCCAGGCACGTGGAGCCCTACAGCCCTGGCAAGGCCATGGGAGGGTGACCCTGAAGGTCCTGGGACCAAACATTGTTTTTGTCCTTTGCTCTTTTCCCATGACACCCCTGACCTGAAGTTCAGCAGAGTTTATCCTGCCTCCTGATAATCCTGGCTGCTTTCATAATCCAGGTGTGCTCTGTGCCAACCCTTCTCTGGTGTGTACATTTCTGGCTCTCTGCTCTCCTCGAACAGGCAGAGGAGGGATCGGAAACCAGAGGGCCCTGAAGGCAGCGCACCTGTAACCACCAAGGGAGCTCTGTGCAGGAGAGAGGGCAGGGATGAGCCTTACTGGGTTTACAGGCCTCCCAGTGAGGAGATTTTAAGAAAAAACAGCACAAGGAACAGGTAACCTTCCTGCCTCCTCAACTCACTTGTTCCTTTTAGGTCTAGTCTGTCTGGCCGCATCAGTTTAGGATTTCCCTCGGACATGTGTGTTTGACTAAGTGGCCAACTGGTTTGGTTTTAAGCTCAATTATAAGGGGAGAGGAAAATGCTGCTTCCCCAAAAGTCTCTCCCGAGGTGTGAGAAACCTGCAGCACAGAAGCACCCCTTACCCAGCAGTGCCAAGTTCCACAGGAATTCATATTTATTTTGGCATTTAAATGAGCTCTCACACAAAGCTGCCTTAATATCGAACAAGTGCAAAATAACCCTGGGCAGATCAGTATTTGTGTCATTACAGAGGTTTGAAAAAATTACTCTAAAAGGCACTGTAAATCCGTGGAAGGAGATTTTCATTCTCTGCCGAGCAGCATGCACAGTATCAACCAAGTAATCAAGAAAATCACCATGCCCTGACTCAATGGGACTGCACTTGATGTCTCTCATCCCTCCTAGCTCTGCTGCCACTGGGGCCAAGGCGCACTGGGAGGCACTTTCTGGTCTGTGGCAGCTCATGAAGGAGCTGGTAAGTGTCTGGGATATGGAAAACACGGTAAGAGCACACTTCATTTCTATTTCTCCTGTTAGCCTGTTCCTTTGCTCCACCAGACTCCACTGAAGCAGAGGAGCTGGCCCTGCTTTAATGCATTTTTGAATCGTCCTGGGACATCCTATAGCTATCAGTGACACCACATCTGCTCAAAAAGCTAATTTCTTGAAAGTTTGCTACTGTTTCAAGCATATCCCTCCTACCTTCAGTCTGCAAGTCAACAAGTTACATCACGGCTTCACAAACCCTTTTCTCAGCCTGCTCTCCCATGTTATATTAGCACCCTTGAGTTTTCTCCCTCATCCTCTGTGTTACACCTGTGGACTGTGTAGGCGGAAAGGAGAAGAACAGGGAGGGTTAGCATAATTTCCTCCTCAAATTTACTAGAAAAAGGTAAGTTATCCTGTGACACATTTCAAAGTCAGTCCTTAGGAGGGCTCTTTCTCATGCCAAGGGATTCAGAAGGCTCAGATGTCCTTGTGTTGCCCTTCAGTGCTGGTAGGCAGAGTGGGGAAGATCCAGGCTGAGTGATTCCAGACAGCACTGTGCCTGAGGAAGGGGTTTACCTGCCAAGAGCATGCGAATATATGGTAGCATAACACATCATATAAAATCTCATGGGAGAGTATCCTCTAAAAAGGGAAATTATAGCCTCATACTATCAGGAGGTTTAAAAATTATTATCATCATCTTCATCGATATTATTTTGCTTTGATAGTGTTTCTACTTTCAAATAAAAATATTGCATGTATTCAGAACATCAGAAAGACATCTTTTTACTAACTGAATTACATACCTACAAGCTCCTTTCCTATTCTTGATTACGCAAGTACCCAACAAGAGACAAGCACATGAACAGAGGCTTGACACAGCAGATACAGACATGTGCAGCGATGAAAAGTTCACATCTTTCCTCTGGCATTCATTTGCTGTGGCTTGGATTTCTATTTCCTCATCTCTTAAGCACTCCTAACATTTAATCAACTTTATTCAAGAAAAGTAGCACAGAGGAAGAACTAACCCTTCTGCACTCTCAAGCAGCTGGTCTTTGGTCCACAGGGATGGCTTCAAAGAAGCCAGCATCTCTGCCATTCTTCCCCAAGTGCAATCTCCCAGCTTGCCCACTCCAACCCATGGAGAGCTATTGCTGTCACCCCACCAGCCATTACAGGAATCACATTCCCAAGGAAGAACACCAGTTTCTCATAGTCAGGCTGTTTGGATTTTTATTAATTAAACAGTCCATATACAAAGTACTAAATAAATATACAGCTGTGTCAGACGCCAGCGTACCATACACACCCACTCGGAGAGCTCTCTGTAGTTATGCATGAAATACCATGGAAAGCTATTTATCAAATGCAAAGCAGGTTACAGAATGATTCAACTCTGCAGACTCATTGCTCATCACCAGGGTGCAGTCCACACACCCCCCTCACACGCACACACACACACACACACACGTACACACACTTTTGCTCATTCATGCCTGGGAAGAAGGGTGTCCGCCCTCTGTAACCTGTCTGCTTGGGAAATGTTTGTGTTAAGTCACAGACACACTCAGGAAGAGGCCGAGATCCAAGGTTCACAGAATTGCATCCCACCAGGGTATTGCAAGGAGCCGCATGGAAGAGGTTTTGTCTTTGGGGATCCACAGCCTGGAGTGGCAGGCGTGGGGAGGGAGAGTTTAGAGGGTTGGACAGGCACCTTGGGGAGCTCAGCTGGGGCAAATGGGTAGGAGCCAGAGCTGGAAAGGAGGCTGTCAGAACATGAATTGGAAAATGTGTCAGGGTAAATTGGTGTAGCTGGTTTTACGTCTTTAAGTTTTCTTCCCCATTTCCAGCATAGCCCCTAGATGACGAGGAAGGTGTTGGAAGCAAATATGAAGATGAAAAATGAATACTCTTTTTCTGTCTCTTCTCCACTGACCTCTGGAGGACAGCCAGGTGGGGCTGGGAGTGGGCACAAAAGTAATAGTGGATAGATAAAGATGTCCTCAGCAGTACCTGAGATGTCTTCATGGGTGGGCAGGAGGAAGGAATGTGTAGGGCTGAAGCTCCTGGTCCTTCCTCTTCTCCCATCAGACGAGAGGTGCAGGCACCCCCATGAGATTAAAGCAGGTCTGTCTGGGGCAGAGCCGGCTGATGACCTTCCTGCTTCTCCAGCATTCCTGCTGAAAATAGGCCAGGATGCTCTTTCATCAGAAGGGTGAAGCTCCATTCCATGGAGACACAGAGTGAGCAGGGACAGGACGGCCAGGACTGTGTCTGAAAGCTATGTCTAAAGACTAAGAGGGAGCTACAAGGGTGCCTGTGTGTGGGGGGAAAGAGGATCCCCTCTCCTCTTTTGCTGGTGTGGCTTGACTCTTTCGCAGGATCATCTCACTTGTCAGCATGTGGCCCATTGTCTGTGCCTCTGCTAAGGGGCACTTAGTCTCTTTGCTCACTGTGGAGCTGCTACATGGCACTTTTCCCACCGGTGTAGTCGTGGTATGGGCTTGTCCGGGCCTTGGGGCGAGGGATGGAGAAATCATTCTGGGGTTCAATGGCCTGAAAAGGAAGCACAGAAGCCTTCATGTTTGAAAATTGGACAGAAGTCATAAAACAGGGCTTATAAAGAAAACAAAAGAAGGAAGGGAGAAACAGAGCTGAAGGTTTCCTGAGAATGTGACCAACAAGGCATGGCAGAAGATCCACAGCAATGCAAACGTGTCACCAGAGGACATGTGGGAACAGGGTGTGAGCTGCTAGACCTGGCTAGGCTGTGGTCTGAAGGAGGACTGGTGAATGGACAGGTGGGCATGCAGACTGCCCACTCTGGATCTGCACTGCAACTTTCAGTGTCTGCTGGTGGGAATACCTTTAGGGCATGGGCTGTGTAAATAAACACACTCTCCTGAGGAAAGGGCACAGTCTACTGTAGGAATGCTGCTCGAAAAGAGGACTTCTTACATGGTACCAAATCTCAAAGTATTGAAAACCACAACCTCTCTACCTTGGGCCCCTTCTGCCTTCCCATGTCCCTGGACATGTCACAGCTCTTTCCCCCCAGTCACAGGCACCTCCATGAACACGTGTCACAGTATCACCTGGCTCCATGCAAAGCACCTGCCTGCCTTCACAGAGCCTAGTCTAGGTCCATCTGTCTTTGCCCCTTCTGCTTCCCTTCCTTTCAGTGCCTGAACGATAGCCTGTAGCCTGCATGTGGTGAAACGGGTGACGGTGACATGAACTTACCTTCATCTGAAAGTGAGAAGCATACGGGGAGTAGTTGAGGTCTCCTGTGTCACAAGACAAAAGTAGGGGAAAGTTAATGCATTAGCATTACACGGTAGCTTGGAAATACCACATCAAGGGAGACTCAGAGGGTCTGTGGCTACATTAGCAGCTGCTTTTAGACTGGTCTAACTGTGCAGTGTGCAGGCAGGAATGAGCTAAAATCCACAGGTGGAGGACATTAAATAGTTCCTTCTGAAAGCAGGAATGAATGATATTGCAAATAACAGGACATAGGTGGCCTTGGAGTTTAAACACCTCCTGTTGCTTCACAATTACTGTCACCACCACCAGCCAAATCCCTCCCACTTGTATGCACAAGACCCCCTTTGCGGTATTCTCCGGGAGAGCACAGCCTTTCCTGGCTACTGTTTTACAAACCTGAGGGTCTGACTCCAGCTGACAAACATGATACCAATAGCAAATCCACAGCCAGAGAAATCACATCTCTTACCCATAGACTTGGGAAACCTCAACTGATAGAATATTTTGCTTTGTCCAAATAGGCAGAAGACTCATACAGAAAAGGAAGACCTCCTTTCTTCCTTTCTGGATGATGGATACATTATATGGATAGGGGAACCAGATCAGAACTGGAATAAATAACTTCCCAGGTATAACCTGGATAGGCCTGAAGAGCTGATGTGCCAGTAAGAAACAAAAAAAGCCTCCTGATTTTTAACATGGACTTCCCAGACATAGCAGGGTCATAAAGAGCTATATTTCAGCCCTGACATGCAGCAAGTCTCCTACTCAGTCGCTCCTCCTACACATCTTCAGCTTTTGCATCGGTCCTCACTAATTCTCCTCTTGTCTGGAGATTAATTTTTACATACATTTCCAAAGTTTCATTGGCCTGAAACTTTTTCCTAGCCTCTAATTTATCTATCATCTTCAGATCTTTTCTTGTAGCTCTCCTAACTCTTTTAGGCCATGAGTGGTGCTTGTGTGCTTGGGGCTGGGGGGACAGTGGAGTCATTCACTTCACCTTACCTTGCACGATTTCATCTTGGGTGTAGGCACGGTTGTCCACTCCAGCTGCCTGCTTTATGAACTTGGGTTGGCAGAAGTCATTTTCTGGAGGATAGTCCTCTAGCTTCAGAGGAGCAGTGAGGAAACAAATTTCGGGGACAATATACATTATCAGGAAAACCCAGCCATTGGACACCAGAGCAATGGCCACAACAGGATCATCCCAAATTTCTTTGCCTAAATCCGTATTGCCTCTTATGAGCATAGTGATCCACACTACCCAAATGGCAATGGAGAACAGGACAGTGACAAAGATGTGCGCCCCATGCCTCTTCCAGCTTCTGTATGGCCCACAGAACGTGAACATGGAAACCAAGAAGGTCAGAGCCATCAAGAAGAGCACATAGATCAGAAGCATGACAAAGTCCTTGTTGGTATTCTCCCGAGACATATTCAGAAAATCTTGTCTCTGGTTTACTAACATGGTGACTAAGTACTCAATGCTGATCACAACTTGTACCAGGGCAAAGCAAACAATGAGGAGCAGCAGCACTCGCCAGGAGAAGGGCTTTCTTCCTCTCACTAGTTTGCTGAGGTTGCAGGCATGGGTGAGGAGGCACGAGAAGCAGAGAGCAAAGATGACTCCAAATAGGAAGAAGCGAGTGGGACGAGTCCTGTCATTGAGTTTAATGATGAAGGCAAAAGTGAGACCAAAAACACCAAGTGTGCCTAAGAGAAAGAAAAAATAGACGGAGATCATGTGCCGCTTGCTGTTGTCTTGGACTTTGCAGACGAGGAAGAAGAGCGAGCAGATGAGGAAAATGGTGATGAGGGTGCCTGCTGCAGCCAGCGACTCCAGGACGATCCCCCAGGCCTTCTCCGTGTCACAGAGCAGGTAGTAGTCAGCATCGATGCTGCCGCAGCCTGCGGGAGGCGGCGTTGTCATCGTCTCGCCTTCTTGAACAACCTCTCCAAAGCTGCAGAAAAACAAAAAACCACAAGCTGTCAAGTCAACCGTCAGGGTACTGTCAGCAGTGGGGAAGGAGAGGCAGGACAGACCTCCATCCCCACCTCACTGGGCAAGGACACCCCAGCGCTAAGGACATGGGGCAATGGGAGCAGAGTCGTCTCATTGCTTGGCCTTGGCTCTCCATGAAGGGCAAGCCAAGCCCCTCAGGAGGGGGTAATTCACCTTGCACGTCCTCTGCACTGTGCCCGATATTGTGCAATGTTTTATGAGTGTGGGGAGCAGGGAGAAAGTGAGGTGCTCCAGCAGGCATTTGCTTGGTGCCCTGCAGTGCAGAGACTGAGCTGCCTTGTCACTTCCGTGAGACAAGAGCAGCTGTTAGCCACAATACAGTCGACGCTCTTTTCGACAAGTTCAAACAGCATCAGTACCTTGTACCCGGGAGATTCAGAGATGAACAGTGCAGAACAGGAAACTCATCGTTCTGTTTATTTTCCCCCTTTTACATTCTCTGAATCACGCCTGGCTGTGATTTACTGTTACGAATGTAGGGGGAACTTTAATACCTTTTACCTTGCAGATAACTAAGCTGGATGCCTCCAGCATAGCTCTTCTCACTCCAAATTCAACAGCAAATACAGGCCACCAACCATCAGCCCTAAACTCATATTCCTCCTTCTTCATGGCAGTGCAGCAATCAGGAGTATCTCAAAGACCTCAGTCTCCTCCCCAAGATACTGCCTTGCACTGACTCGAGGCCTGACATGTCAGAGCTAATGCTGTTCATTGCATGAGGTGTAACCACCAAGTTATTGCGTGAGGAGTCCACAAGCCAACGACGTCAAGGTCTCTAACGCATTCCTGCTGTCTCATCATAAGGATTTCAGTGCTGTCTGAGCACGCCTGTCTCCCAAGGGGTAAGAGGCCTTAAGCGGGCTGTTTAGGGGGATTAAGGTCCCTGCTTTCTCGGGAGCTTGAATAGTATACAGAAACCACAGCTCGAGGGTCATTGGGCACTTCATGGCCCATTATGCAGGCACCGAGTGAGTTTAGATCCTAGGGGCCAGGTACTGATTTCTAGACACCAAATGGCTCAGTTAGGCTTGAGTCTCTAAAATCTATCAAAAGAGGAGTTTAGATACAGTATCACAATGAAACATGGGTGAACCTATCCTTAATGGTGACCCACTGGAAAACCAGGGGCTTTCTAATAGATACAGGAAAAATTAACCTTGCAAAATTTAGACTTTAGTGCTCACTATGCCATTTGCCTTGATTTTTCTGCTCCAGAACAACACACTGCACTTATGAATTTGGTTCTCAAACCCTTTCAGCAGATTTCAGTGAGTGCAGATTGTGTTTTTAATAAATGGCAGTTGATCAAGGGATGAACAAAGGGTGAAAATATCACTGACTCACTCTCAGCTCCACATACGCTTCAATGGGACCTGCTTACAACTGAACTGGGGAAATATTTTTTCCAGCTTCTAACCTCACTGTGTAAAAGATGTGCAGCCCTTCAAAAGGCTGGCTATGATAAGATGCAAATTATTCAAATATACAGGAACTTTGGACTCCCATGGAGAGAGTGGAATAAGTGGATAACACATGCAGGAGTTTTCACAACCATTGTACACAAAGTTTTGGGGATTTATGATCTCTTGCACAGATAGCTGAGTTATCTGGACAATTGTGAGTCATTAATAATGAACCTTTCTGAAATTCTAGAGAGAAAATTATAAAATTTTATCCACAGACATTTACTGGTGATTAGATTAGCTTATCTGTTCACAGCTGTGGCAGAGACAGGCTCGTGCTCGCTGTTGAGGCACGTGGAGAGCCCAGAGAACCAGCGTGAGTGACCTCATAACAGCACAGAGCACACCCACAGCTTTGGGTCCTGACTGGTGCTGACTGCAAGTGGTGCTTGCAGTCAGCCACCACGGCCAGTGGAACAAATGGGATGGAAATAACCTTCCTGACTTGGAGAACTGGGCCACTTGCAAGCATTTTTGCTGCCTTTTCTTTTTTTCCAGGGTAGATGTCCCGTGAGGCACGAAGAGTCTCCACCCTGTCTCCTGGGTGAGTGTTGCTCCCTAGAAGCTGAGTCTGCTCATCCAGCACCTACGGAAGTGTCTAGGAATTCCAAGGGGCTCTGCAGTCTGTGCGAGGGAGCCCCTGCTGCGGTAGCTTACGCAGCACACCCCAAATTATAGCTCTCGTTCGAGTGCTGAGTCTTCCCTCTCCACCCTGACCCTCCTTTCCCACTGATATTTGTACATAAAATACACCCATTCACCCACAAATTTCAAATCGTTTCCCGAGAGTGTCTCCTCCAGCTGGCAATCAACCCCATCTCAGATTCAAGGATGGGAGGCACTCTCAGTTCACCGTGGCACCCATGCCCCTGCTCTCCCACGCCGCAGAGCCATGGTGCTGCCCGCCATCCCAACCCAGCTGCAGAAGGCAGGCCTAGCCTGGGTCCTCTAAAACATGGCCTTGCATTACCTTTCTGGGTCCTGCCTGGCGAAGGCAGCAGGGAGGCTCCGTCGAGGAGAGGCACCTTCCCAGCGCACCAGGAACGTTTGCACCTCCGCTCCCGCAACCCCGGCCGAGCAGCAGCTCCGCGCCCGCCGCTCCTGGGAGCTTTAACAGCTGGAGGGCTGAGGAGGTGGGGCTGAGCACGCCTATTCCAGTTCCACCGCCTCTCCTCTCCTCTCCCACAGGACACGGCTGTGAAAATTCGGCCTCTGTGCCAGGAAATGAAGTAAGGGCTCCTGACGTCAGCGGGGCACTCACCCCTGCGTCGGGGTGGGGATGGAGCCCTGGGACAGCGCTGAATGCTGCTCAGTCAGGCACCTGATAAGGTGCTCCCCTGTCTGGCTCCTGGCACCCGTGGGTGGGGACCGCGACTATGAATAGCAGTGCGTCCCCTCCCTGCCCCCGGCCTTTTGTCTCTTCGCCTGCTTTCTCACCAGATAACTGCTTGCAAAGTAGGCGATGAGGAGGCTGAGGTGTGTGAACGGGCCGGCGGTGCCCCGAGAGAGGGTGGCAAGCCTGGATCAGAGGTGGTTTCCTCGGGGCTCTCAGTGGGTGCTGTGTCTGCGTGTGGAGGGAGACATGTCTGCTCTGCGTGTCCCTTCCACCCGCGCCGCTGAGAGCCACCGGCGTCTCTCCTCAAAAGGGCAGCTTGGCTTTCCTCGTGTCTCGCTCAGAGCAGCCTTACTTTCCGAAGGCTCACCTCTGCCAGCTCGCGAGCCCTGACTCACTTTGTCCAAATTGCTGGCCCGAACAGTTAATGAGCACAGGCAATGACAAATTCCCCCTTGCTCTACATTTTATGCCTCTGGCCCGACACACCTATCAGCACTACCCCATCCAAATCTTCAAGTTTCTCCAGTGTATTCATGACTTCATTTATTGTTTTAAATATTACTCACTGGGAGTATTTCATTATCCTGATTAAGGAATTTACATCAGGGCCCGTCCACATTGAGCACCCAGTCCCTACACACAGCCCCAAACCTAAAAATCCCCCTGACCTCATGAAGTTTGTTCTCCTTCCCAAAACGGGGGTGGGTGTAGAGCAGCTGCACATGCCTGTGCTGAAGTCTAAGTGTCCACAGGTGTCTCATCTGCTTGTAAATTTTGTTTGTTTGTTTTAAGGCTTCTAGCTTATTTCTGGGTGCTCATCCTTCTTGAATCAATGTGGAGATTGTCACAAAAGAGACATGAGGGAGTCCTCTCTTCCACACCCCACAGAAGTACATGAGGACCTGCAGGAATGAGTGGCTCATCCAGTGAAAGGCAACACTCGGTGCAGTCACTGTGGGGTGGGCCATGCTGAGCCCTATGACAGTTCTTCGTGTTCTTCCAGCTTTTATTTCAGTGTGAAATCCTGAGGCTTCTTAGGAAAAGACATACCAGGTTTCTCTACGTGACATTAATCTAAACTTTAAAGCAGATCCTGGGCTTAGCGAGCCAGCCAAGAAGGAGGCAGTTATGAAAAATGAGAAGAGAAAATAAGGAGTCATGGAGAGCAGTTTAGCACCATCTCAGTGGGACCCAACCTGTCTAGGAAAGCATCCCAAGAAGATTTCAAAGGTCACTGGCCACTGCCAACCTATTTGCATCTTGTCAGAGCATATTATGGACTGCCAGCTACTTCCCTGCATTTACACAGACACACAAAACCTCATGGAATAGACCGTGTCAAATTATATCAGGGGAAGACAGAAGAAAAGATAAAAGTAACACAGACGTTTTTCAGTATGCCTGAGAAATCCATGAGAGTCAGTCATCAAACACAACCTGTACTTTCAGAAGGCTGATGGGGCTACATTTAAAAACAATCCCAAGCGATTTAGGAGCCTGAGGGCTGTTGACTCACCGTAGTTATTGTGGGACATGGTGGCCACGGTTCTCGTGCTGTGCCAAGGAGGGTGGAGAGGCACCACTGGTCTACATGGGTGAGTACAAATGGCACAGTGATCACACCAGAAAGGTGAGATGGCTGTCACCTCGCTTTAGGGACGGGATGTAACCTGCAGATAGAGACACCTAAATTTAGGTTATTGCGTAAATGTGAACTGAGTGTCTCAGCTCCTGAGCATCCAAAACGTCAGAAGGACTGTCCCAGCTGATTGGACGCAGATTCCTGTTTCTGTGTACACTGAAATGCTCCCAGGTGTGGTTGCCTGGATTGCCCCAGGGCCTCACTTTAGTGGCTTGCACATCAGCATAGTGTCATTCGAGATGCCCCAGTGTCTCCTGCTCAGCTGCCAGTGACCACTGCAGGAGCACATGAATTTCCCATACCCTCTCTATCAGATCTGGCAGTCCTATGCAGATGTTTTGGATACCCTTAGGCATCTCAAATCGCCTTTGTAAGAGCAAATGGATTGAGTGCTCAGTCTCCTTGGCTATTTCAGAGTTGAGATTCCCAGCTTATATGCAGGTACCTAGTCCACTGTATGGCCTTAATTTTGGTACACTAGCATAGATTAATAGCTCATTGAAGGTGCTGTAGCTTTGGTATCTGTTACTCAGTCAACAGCATAGAGATGGCATATAAGATACAAGAGCTGTGGGAATCAATCGTTCTGGAGTGTTAGTTCACACTGAATAACACAGGAGATCCCAAATGACCCTAGGCACCAGTGTATGGACAATTAAGTTGACTCCTAGGTGCCTACAGAGCAGACTTCTTCATTGGAGGCAATCATGTGGATTCCCACTATAGCTGGTGGAGAGAAAGGGGCACTTCCAGGGTAGTTGCAGTTGATCTGCTTCAAGACAAACCAAATCACACCTGAGAAGTACCCGTTTCTTTCCAACAGAGATGGAGACAAGATAATGATACAGATCTTTACACCTGACAGCTGAATCGCATAGCAAATCTCCAAAATAATTTAAACACAATCCAGTAGCAAAATGCTGGTGGTGTTGGAAGTTCCTTTAGGTGGGAGGCTGTTGGTAGCAAAACTGCTTGCTTTGGCCATATTGCAGCCCTGGACAAGCAAGCTGACTGCTGGTAGTGGGAAGGAGAGTGACTGTGGTTGACAAGGAGAATCAGGGACAGCAGCAGGGTCTGACTCCTTTGGGAAATGGGCACCCACAACTCCTCTTCCAGTTCTCAAGCAGCAGGATGAGGGCTGGGCTCTCTCTCTGTGTCAGCTCTGCCCATTCTTGCTGCTGGCATTGCCTGGCTCTGCTCCCTCCTGTGGGGTGAGAGTGCCCAGTGCTGCCCACAGCGCCCTGGGCCAGCCCTTCTCTGCTGGCTTCAGTGTCACGGGTCTGAGCCGCCAGCAACTGGCAGAATGCTGCAGCCCCCTCAGCTCAGCCAGGCGTGGGGAAGGAAGCATGTCTGGGAGGTGCAGGGACTGAGGTAGTATCTTTTATAAAGGCAAGTAATAAAGCAAGTAGATGCCTGGGGAGAGATGGTGCATGGCGCTCTGGAATGTGTCTAAATAACGTGTTTATGTTTGACCAGTGATGTTGGCTGCATTGTGAACAGGCTCATGTCATTCCTCCTGCTTAGCTGCCTGTGCACAACAGATAGCTTAATAACGTAAGAGCAGCCTTGCTCCCTGAAAAACATCCCCCAGCCAGTACTTATCAGTCATCCTGAGCTAACATTACAGCAACCTCCGCCCCATCCCCCTCCATCCAGTTCCTTCACCTTTAAATCAGTTCAGGTATAAACATGACACCCTTGGAAAGAGCCTGGCATAGAGATGACGAGTCTTCAGCCAGCCAGTTTGAGGCACCTTTGCCTTAGACAGGAGAGAAGACAAGGGAGGGGCTGTCATTTTTGGAAAGGGGCATGTGGGATCTTTGCATAATACTGGGCTTTCTCCTGGGTGTCCTGTCCCCAAAGCCCTCATCTTCTGGCTTTGAAAGCATCTATCCAAGGATTACCAAAAACTCTAAAACTCTAGGAGTTAAATAGCTTTCCTTTGGAAATGAAGAGCGTTGCACCAAAAAGTAAATATTATCTAAAATAATTGCAGAAGAAACACATTCTGGTATCCTTCAGAGTCTTTACTTGTCTCTGCAGTGATCAGTTCTTCCAAACTGCATGCTGTGCTCCCTGCCATTTTTAGTCTCAGGAAAAAAAAAAAAAATTCTGGTATGCAACAATGTTTTGCTTTCTCTGCTGATTGCTGCCTCCTCTCAAAAAGGTTC
Source organism: Oreocharis arfaki (assembly GCA_013398015.1). Taxonomy (NCBI): domain Eukaryota; kingdom Metazoa; phylum Chordata; class Aves; order Passeriformes; family Paramythiidae; genus Oreocharis; species Oreocharis arfaki. Next base: position 145,520 of record VZRR01009426.1, read on the forward strand.
TCTTCTTTAAATGAGTGGGTTTTGGCCAACCCCTTTCTCTTCCTGGCTCCTAAATGCCCATATTCCTGGGACAGGACTTTCATTTACTGGGAAAGGGAGAGATTTGGTCAAGAAAAGGGCAAAGAGACTTATTAAAATATTGAAATCAATGTTATTGAGTATATCCTACAAACAGAAACTTTCAAACCTGTGAATTAACTGCTACAGCATTCCTAATTGGTGAGAAGACCTTGCTCATGGAAATGGACTGCCTGGTCCTCCGCTAGGAACATGATTCTCTGCAATGCTGCGAACGGGATCACTTCTGCATGCAACCCCAGGTATGAACAGCCTGACACCTGGAAACCCAGGGGCAGGGGGTAGCTCCTGGAGTACCTGCTGAACCTGTGCTGAGTTCATGCCTTGGACATGCTCCTGTCCCATGGGTACAGGTATTACAGCCTTTTATACTCCACAGGTGTGGAAGCTGGAGCAAGAATGGGCAGAAATAAGCGGAGAACAGCTGAAACTGTGGCTGCGATCACTTTGGCCAGGAAGAGCCTTTTCATACAACAAAACTGGTGCTTTTTGAGGCTGTGAACAAAAATTTTTTGAGGCTGTGTAAAAAATTTCATTAGATTTATCACCTCCTTTAGGACTTTCAACAGTATGCTGATAAACATTTCACTCATGACAACTGAGCCATTCCTCTAGATGTAGTTTCCTGGAGGTATCCTGTGCCCATCCACTTACCAGACCAGCAGAGAATGCTCCAGCCCTCCTTTATGACATTAACCTCATCTGCTTTTACGCTGATGCATTCCCAAAGCAGCAAGTTGCCCTGGTATGGATGACTGGGTATTGTATATAAACAGAGGTTTGGGGAGAATAACTCTCAGTTAAAAAGAGATCTGAAAACATACCCCCAGAAAGGAAGACGTGCCAGGGGAGATCCAGGAGGATCTGCATTTTCTCTCTCCCAGAAAGGCTGACTGCAGCACTGGAGTAATGATTTAGGAGAGAGGGGATGTCTGGCTGCATCTTTAGATAGTGAGGCATGATGGAGACAGACTCTCAGCAAAGCACTCCGGGAGGAGTCAGCCTTTGCTTCCCTTGTGTACCAGTCCTGGTTTTGGTACCCTTGTCTGGCCACTAATGCTGTTCCTCTTGGCATTCCTTGCCCACTATGTCTGGAGTAGCGTCCCCTTTTCCCTCCTTGTCTACTCCGCATTGTGGGATGTGGGGTTGCAAAGACTGGCTGAGATTCTCGCTGAGAGAGGATTAGGCTCACTCTTTCATGGGTGGCTGCTGGCAATAGAAGTTCTGAGGTGGCCATCCTGCCCTGGAGTCTGATTTCTCCTGCCAGCAGTGTCTTGGGTAAGAGGTTCTGCAGGAGACTGCTTCCATGCAACAAACCCAACTGGGAATCAGGCTGCACACAAAAACGACCCTGCTCAATGATACAGAAAATTCTTCTTTACTGCTTCTGGATCAAACACCACCACAATAACACAAAGCAAAGCTGAGACCCAACATAAATCACTCTTCCCTTTTAGATTTCATCAGGAAAAAAAAAAACAAACCCAAACAAACCACTGATAGATTTTGGATTATTTTTTATCGACAAGCTTCTTCATGTGAGTACAGATCTTTGTCCCCATGCAGCCAGCATAAAAGCTGGCATGAATTCCATATTGTCTCTCATGGATAAATTATCAAAAATACAGTTGTGTCTACATGTTTAATCAGACACATCTGGTTGGACTTGATGATCTTGAAGTTTTTTCCCAACCTTATTGATTCCTTGAAATGGCTACATACAAATCTGGCTGCAGAACCATGGCCTGGGAAGAAGCCATCAGTTTTGGTCATTTTGTGTAGACTAATCTTTAATCAATGCTGTGATTTTTCTTGAAGGAAACAAGCACCAGGGGAGAAAAATATAAGGAACAAATGTAAGATAAGCTCAAGTAATTGAATTCACAGCCTATTGCTCCCAAATATTTTCTTATAGTTTAGAGCAGGTCCCCAGGGCAGGCAGTTCTTGTTCTCTGAGTGTCACAGATCCCAGTGTCACCTCCTGGAGCTGGAGAGTTGCTGAGGAGCTATGTAGGGAACCACAGTGGGAATCACAGTCAGACTTCAGGAAAATGCAAGCAAAGAACACGAGAACACGCAATGCTCTCATGCCAGCCCTGCTGAAGGATGTCTCGCTGCAGTTCTGGGAGAAAGAGTTTCTCTTCTGTGCAGTTTCATATTCTGGGGTGGTAGGGGCTTGGCAGCAAAGCTCAGGCAGATGGATCTGGTGACTTTTAGCTCTGCTGTGCTTCACAGCCATCTCCCAGGAGCCATGGGCATTGCAGTCTGTGGGTCCCCGTGATTTGAGGAGAGATGGTTTGTGTTCCTCTGGATTAGAGCTGGAGGCTGTTAGAAGTGCCAGGCCCGTGCTTACCTGGCAGAAATGCCAGTGAGTAATAGTTACCAGATTATATATAAATGACTTGTAAAGCCAACGCCTCACTTCTGCTTGATAGCTCAATTTAGATAAAGTTTGTTGCTTGGCACTGATTATAGATGACCATAAAACTCCTCAGATACCTTCCAGGGCAGCTCAAGCACTCACTCATATGTCAGCATCCATCAGGGGAGTACTAGCTTGGTCCATGCTTAACTCCTTCCCAGCTCAGAGTGCATGTGCCAAAAAGACCAATACAGCCTTGCAAATGCTCAGAGATGAGATAGGAGAAAAGCAGAAGGTGTGTTTTATGAGCCTAGGGCCATGTTTTCAACATGCACAAAATGCTTTTTCACTCAAATCCTGAAGGCTTCCCCCTCTGTGGCAACCTGGGAGCCTGGGGAAGCACTTGGTTTCTGGCACAAGTAGATGGTATGCCCTGGCAGCCTGGAGGTCTCACACACAGTTGGCAGTGGGTCCCACCACTGCTGGGCGAGCACAGATGATTGCTTAGACCCTCACCCTGGGTGGAGGATGGAGCTGGCTGGGCAACAGAGCTCGGTATCCTCCGTTTTAAGAGGCCAGCATATTGCTGGGTACCCTCTTTTCACTTGGCACAGGATTATGCATCAGGTCTCCTTCCACTGCTTCCTCCATCATGGTGTGCACTGAGGAGAGTGGGTTGCTCTTCCAGCTTCGAGGACAGCACAGGCACATAAGCATCTCTGGACAGTGCCTCACTAGAGGCCCAGGACTGCATTTCAGTTCTTTACTCCTCCCACCAAAACCCTTTTCTTAAATGATTTTCTTGGTGCAATATTTGCCAGAAGTGACCAGCTGTGGCATCAGAATTAAGGTCTCTCAAGCTTATTTCTGTCCTACCCGCTAATCACAACTGATGCTTTATCAGATCTCCACCTCCCAAGTATCACCAGAGACGCTGGGCTCCCTAAGGGACATACCAACGACATGGGTGTGTTTCAGAGGCCTGAGAGCATTCCTGCTCCAGCTGCCGGCTTCTGTAAAATGATGCCTCTTTCTGCAGTTTCTACCTAATTCCGGCAGGCACATACCCAGACACACACATACCTGTGCGCAAGCACGCACACCCCGCTGTCAGCCACACCCAGCCTCGCACTGCCTGCCACACTTTTGTCTCCGCGGTTGCAATGTCTACTCAAACCAGATAAAAAATGCAGGACTTGCAGGGTGTGAGGGTGCTGCTGGTGGAAGTGGCAGCCGGGGGAGGGAAGAGCAAGAGGAGGCAATGGCAAGCCAGGAGTGGAAGTGGCAGTCAGGCAGGCTGAGGAAGAGAACGGACACTTGCAAGCCAGGAGCATCACTGAAAATGGTTTTCCATAGAAAATTCACTGCAGGTTATCTAGCATATCTACCTGTTCCTCTGCAATAGGTCCCCTTTGCTTTGTGATGCCAGATCAGAAAGATGTGCACTCTTTAAATGCTATCTAGTTCAGTGGCTCCACTTTTTAAAGATGGAGCACTTGAGGCTGTAGATTTGAATTCTAGCCAGAGAGATTAAGTACTTGAGAACTGAAGCAGAGGGCCTAATGTAATCCATTTAATTATTCTCCCTTTAAATCTTTCATGAAAAGGAGTGGAAATCTCAAAGGGAAAGTTAAAGGAAAAATGCAGTCTGCATAAATTTCCTACTGTATTGTTCTAAGTTTTCTGATTCATGCAAAGAAAAAAGAATCCCTCAAATATATAGTCTTAAACAGTCACATACACAGATACTCCTCCTCACTCATTCAACCAAAAGTCCATTATTCCATTGAAAGTTCAGATGGAAATTTCCAATGATAATTCAGAGCAGCTGTCAGAACTTAAAAGTGTCTCTTGATCTGCTGTTGGGATAGTTTCTTTGTCTCACCTCTCGTCTTCATTTAACTCCTCTCCTGATTTCAGATAAGCCCATGGGAATATCTGCTATCTCACACTTGCTATGGTCACTAAAGATACTGTATACTTGACCTGTTCACAATAACAAGCAGCAATATTGGATTAGAAAAGAGCATTAAACTGTTAAATGTGAACTTCCAGACTGGATGTTGTGCCCAGGCCTAGGAGTAGGCAAGGTCTGACCTAGACAGAAAATACAACTGATTGCTGTGTTCCTGGCATTCATTATTTTTCTTCCAAACTTTTTGACAACCCAGGAGCTCTCCTAAGCTAGGGAGAAGAACATCAGTGTGCAGTCACTATTAATAGCCAAATGGAGAGGATTTGGCTGAAATAGAGAAGGTTTACAAAGCATCTGGCTTGCAGTAAGAGGAGAAAGAGAGCCTGTGCATCCACTTGGACCAGTAATTTCAACCTAAAGGAGCCCCTTTCTGGCCTTGCTGTGCTTCTTTCCTGGCCACTTAGCTGGCTGCTGGGTGTGATGGACAAGCCTCCCGTGGGAGCCCCTGGACTTTGTGCTGCTCTCCAGATCTAACAGCCCAGGCTGTTTTCCTTGGTAAACAAAAGCGACACTGTAAGTGACAGCCATACCCCAGGGAAGGGCTGAGTGGAGGTTTAATTGCCAATTAACCTCTTCAGAAATGCAAACACAGCTTCAGCTAATGGTGTGAGCAATCCAGGAAAGCAACAGAGATGAGGGATGCCTCTTGCTGTGTGCATGATATGGCAAAGAGGACCTTTTCCTCTCTGCAGCAGGTTCTTCTCCTTGTCCAAAGTTGTTGCATTGCCCGATAATCCCTTCCTTGTTCATTATGAACAAACTGCTATAACAGGCATTTGTTTGAAGTAATGAAATACCAACTGGCACACGAGTAGCTCTTTTTAAAAAGCTATATATTGCTTTTTCCAGGAATCCCCTGGCTGCAGATGAGACCTCACCCAGGATAAGACCCATTGGCTTTCAGGCACTAGGCAGTGCTGCTGCATTTCAGCAAGCATGCAGTATTCCCTCTCTGGGACCTGTGGGGAGGTTCATTTGATCACACAGAAAATTCAGTGCCTTTGTGCCTACATTTTAAAAGGCAAAAAGAATGACTACAAATTTTAGCCGACCTTCTGCTTGGCACACAACACATTCCATTATGTGGGATGAACTAGGATATATTCTTGAAAAAAAAAAGCCTATGCTGTATGTGAATGAAGGGATCCCACCCACATATGCTATGGATTTGAGCAATATTATTGCTCCAAGGGCTTTATCAAAGTACAGAGCTGTGATACACATGGGATTCAAGTTACCATGAGATTTTACAGTACGTGGGGGAAGGGGGGTTAGCTTTCCCTCAGAACTGAACGAAAACAGTAGGTCTGAAGCTGTGTTGAACCAGAACTGAACCAAACCAACTTCAGTTCTAATTGACAACCCAAATAAGAACTAAATCCAACCTCTAATGATTCACCTGTCTGATCAGCAGTGTGCTGTCACTAGAGGTAAAGGCAAAGAAAAGCAGCAATCCACATGCATGTTTCTGCCAAACAAAGCACACATTCTGGATGTATTAAATGATAACCTGGTTTCTTTAGCAAATGCAGCATCTGTTAACGGTCCTGTTCCAATTAAAAAAAAGTCTGCTATTACGTAACAGTTGATAATCCCCAATATCCGGAGTGGGTAATCTAGACGCGTGCATGCTTAAAACCTCTGCTGGCCAATTGAAATCTGACCTTCTTAACTACTCATTTATAATCATCAAGCAGAACAATGACACTGCTGAAATTATTATGGGTTAGGATGTATCCTAACCTTGCAGGACAGCACGAAAGTTTGATTGTTTTGCCCTAAATCTAACCATCCTTCTCTACTTATCAAAGAGTTGACTACTATGAGTAATGAGTTGTTGAATATAAACAAACCATCTTTTCCTAACAAGCAGTGCTACATTAATTAACAAGAGACTTGCCCAGAGAGCCCAACAGTATCTCTGTTACTTTCAATCATACACCTGCTAGTTTTGTATCTTCCAGAGCACCTGGAAACACAGATTCCAGCCAGTTCCTTAACAACTGAGATGGGATATGCCTGCAGGTGTGCAGTGGATGAACCTGTACCTGTACTGGGGTTGTAGTAGCTTCCTCTGGCAAGAGGCTTCAAGGTATGCAAGTGTTTCCTAAAATACCATTAAGATGGGAGAGCCACGAGGCAGCTCACATCTTCCCTATACCCTGGAAAACAAGAGCAAAACAGAACTGAAAGCAAACAGCTTGGGCAGACTCCTGTTAGGCAGACAGGAGAAGAGCCTGCAGGACCATATTGCAACGCAGTATGAGCACCAAAGCAAAGAACCAGCCCTATTAAGTGTTGCAGGCTATTTGGTGGGGCAAGGCTGGGGAAAAGTAAGCAGGAGAGAGAGCAGAAGGTGCTTAGAAAACGGGATGCATACATGAGACTTTCATGGTGAAGGAAGGGATTCAAACATGTAGGAGACGCTAAAGGTGGGGTGAGAAAATGGGAGGTCCCAAAAAACCACACCAAATAATGGAAGCTTACTAAGGCAACACATTCTGGGACATACTGAGCAAGATGAAATCTTGCCTGGGAAGCATCTCAGCAGAACTCAGCAGGTCTGTGCCAGCTGAAGAAACAAAGCACATCATTGTCAGCTAATTATGTGAAGGGAACCCTTGGCCAGTGCTTCCAAAGGAACAAGTCCGTCCATGTGGAAAGGCCTGAAGGCAGGGAGGGTAGCTGAACCCAGGTACTCGTGGGCGGAGGGGCTTCCCTACCCCAGCCTGTGCAGGGAGATTCCGTCTCCGTCAGTCACAGCACAGGTGGTTCCCCAACTTCATGCACCTGCAGGCATCACTGCCCCAAGATACCAGTCACCGAATGCTTCCGAAGGTTAGTGGAATCCCTTGGTCAGCCTTATCTGATCAAACGATGGGATCGGACTGGGTAGTGATGCAATCCTGCAAGACAATTCAGGAGAGCAGAAAGATGCAAAGTCTGCCTCTCTGGGATTCCGCTGACGTGCAGAGCAGGCAGGCTCACCTGCTCTGGTGTACCAGCACCTCGTACGTCAGGCAATTCCGGTTTCTGCCGCGAGGCTCAGCCCATCGCCCACTTCAGTCACAGAGCAAAGCCTTACCGCTGAAGCAGAACCCAGGGCAGTACAGAAGCTCACAAGCTGTTTCCCTCTATACAGGATTCATTTTAAGGCTAGTGGCTTCTGGTACAGAATTATTTTGGCAAAGCAAGCAAAAATTTACATATTTGTCCTGCCATCATAAAGGCAGAAGACATGAGTGTCCAGATCACACTTCAAAGCAAGGTCACCCAACCATGACTGGCTTCAGTTCTCGATTTGTCAAAGGTCTTTTCCCATCAAGAGAGATAACAGCTTCATGCAAACTCACTATCCTGCTAAAAAACAGGGCTTCTCCACCCATTAGTCCTCCTCTTTATCCCTGTATTTTCACATCTCAGTAACTACAGCACTCTTTTCCACAGACTTCAGCATATTTTTGGACATTAACCCTCAAGCCATTTGAGGCACAAAAGCATCCCCACCCTCCCTATTTTCTGTGCTGTCCATATAAATTAGTAACACACAGTCCTGTAGATCTCAGGTGATCAGAGAAACAAAGGGCTGACACGGCTAACAAAGCTGAACATTTCCAGCTGAGGCTACCCCGGCCCAAGAAGTGGAAGCTAAAGAACATGACAAAGGAGGAGAGCTCTCAAGCTTTTTGATCTGTTTATCCTGATTGGCAGAGGACACACTGGTTCAGGGGCTGTACCTTCCTTCTCAAGAAAGAACGGAGCAATTAGCTTTCCAAAGAGCTGCTTGTGTTAAAAGAAATAAAGAAAAAAGAAAAAAGAGGAAGCCTTATTTGCTGTATGTGTAAGATACAGGATAAAGACACTCACCAAAGATTTAACTGATACCTTGCCCTCCAGCAAGCTCCCTTCCCATTGCACGACAGGTTTATCAACAACAGAAGGCTCAGAGGGCCCTTGCACTACTGGTCAAGTGCTCCCCTACATCTGCTGCTTGTACTAAATCCAAGAGAGCCACAACTTTCTGGTATAGGGTTTTCAAAGGACCACAGCAGTCACATACTCACAAACAGCCCATGCAAATACAAGAACAAGACTAGTGACAGTGATTCCCCTGCCATCAGCTTACTGCAACCCGGATGGAGAGGGAATTTCCACACTAGTGACAAACTGTTCACCAGACAGACCCGGTGGCAGCATTTGAAACAGGAGGGAATAGCCTGGTATATAGAGAATGGATCTTCAAAAAGTCATCCTCTGAACAAGATAGAGGCACAACGGGAGTGAAGAAGTCATATCTGAGTGGCAGCTTTGGAAGAAGCGAGGGTCACAGAACACTAGCAGGTTTTTTGCAAGGAAGAGCTCTCCAACAAACACATCCAAGATAAGGAGGCCTGGCTACAGCCAGCCAGATAATCTCACACCTGCTTGTGTTTATCTCTAAATTTGATCTTAGAACATAGTAATAAATCTGTTTCTGACATTTCTTCCATAGATCTTTTATAACCATTCCTCACTATGTTATCCATTTTGGAGACCATAGCCTTTTTAAATTTCTAAAAGTTTGCATTTTTATCTAAACTCTTTTTGAAAATTGGGAAGGCAACTCCAAGATTCCTAGATAATACTGAAGAAATTTTCACCAATGGGTGGAGAAAGACTAAACTAAGATACACATACATGCCTTGAGTGTATCCAATAGAAAATAGCTCATAGCTCTGCAGGATCTCCAAGAAGCATCTCAAAAACCTGCAACTAGAGGCATGGAAAGCTGCTTTGTCAGGAGCCCGTTAGGCTGTCTGCTTCATATTGTTGATTGTGTTTGGAGAAGACAAATCCTTAATGACCACAGCCAGCCTCTGGCAGGCACCAGGGCAAAGGCTTAACAAGCCTGCACATGAGCAGCAGTAACAGGAAATCACTCACTTGCGAGAAGTCTATCCTTCTGAATACATATTGAAGGATAAAAGGTGTTACTTCCCTGCTGATGATACGCCAAGCACAGAAGCTGTCAAGGACAGATCAGGCTGGGTATTTCCTGTTGCAAATTCCCTTCAGCTGAGCTGCAGTTAAGACAGAAGACCAAGTATATGCAATTACGTGCATGACTGGGGTACCTTAATTTCTGTTGCTTTAAATAAAACTGAATGAGCCTCCACTCATTGTCTCCCAGGCTCGCTCCAGGGATCCTTACACTGCTACTGCAGGAAAGGAGGTACTTTTGTGACTCCAACTCCTATTGTACAAAAGACTTTCTCCTACATCAAAGCCAAGAAATTTCATGCTTTAGCCTCGGTCATGGGATGGAGCAAATGTACAGTGAAAACCACACAAAGGAGTCATTTTTTTCAGGAAAGCCTTTATAACCAAAGCAATTCACCCTTATCATGCAGTCCTCCATCTACATCACACAGATAACTTGCAGAGCAAGTTTTGCTATTTGCTTTCCTTTACACAGAGGCATGTTTGTGAGTGAAAAATTTGAGCAGGATTAACAGGGGACTTAAGCCCAAATGGGAATATATGCCAAAAAACCCACATTCCTTGAAAATATCAGAAAGGGAGGAGGAAGTGATGGACAGAAGCAATGGTGTCTGTGAGATGCAAGAAAAAACTTTTCCCATTTTTTGCACAGAAAGCCCACGTTACATTTCCCTTTCCTCAGGAACCTTTAGCAAGCACCAAGCCCAAAGCAAGGCAGAAGCTTTTGACACAAGTCCTGTCCCTAACTTTATTCTAGAGAGAGGCAAGACCAGCATGTACATCTCTGCAGTGATGAGGATCCTCAAGAAGAGAAGGCAAAGGTAAAGAGTTCTCTTCCCTTTGGGCATGCAAAATTACCCTGTGTTAACCTCTAGGAAACACAGCTTCAGGCTTGTAGGTGCTTCCCTGAAAAAGTGTTGAACGAGCTCCAAAGGCATCCACCCCTGCCTGAGGACCTACAATATCAACATCTAAAAACTGCACGGTGCTACTGTCTCTGATTGCACAAGTAGGCATGACCTTGGCACAGTCCAACACACATCCTACCATGAGACATGACATATACTCGATTACCATGTTCAGGAAGGCAAACACTGGTGCCCCAGGGGGGCTTCGGAAGCAGAGAGAAACTGTTATTGTCATCATCCTAAGTTTCCATATTCGAAAGGTCCTCAGGAAGAGATCCAGCTCTGGAGGCATGGCTGTATTCATCCTTGGGCCAGGGATCAAGTAACCATTTCCATTTCTTAGGTGCCAGAGGAACAAAACATCCTTAGTTCTCCCTTTTAAATGTTATTCAAAAGGAGCTTTCCTAGTCAGACCAGGAGAAAAAAACATCTGAAAACTAAGAAAGTGTCCTTTAAACTTTTTTTTTTGAAGTTCAGGAATTAACCCCAAATCTTGGGATTCTGTCAGAAATGCATATTCTGATTCTCCGTGTTTACAACTGTTGGGGATCCCTGCCCCTCCAAAATCTACTAAGTACATAAGGATGAGGAGTAAGAACTCAGAATGACTACATGAACTACATCTGGCACCAAAGCTGGATTTTTACAGCATTTACTCTGCAACATTTACAATAATTAATTGCTCACTTGAATGTTTACAGAAGCTCCTTACATGTCATTGCAGGCAAACCCCAACTTCACATTTATACAACACCAGAATGCTTGGTACATGCCTGTGTCTCTCACAGGTAATGCAATGAATTCCATTCCTTCTTAGGTATGTCCAAGAGCTTTTAAGTATGTTGGATATTTTCCTTCTTCTGTGCTTGGTTAAACTAGGAATTTTTACTAACTTCAGTCCTGATTCGTAAACTAAGGCCTTCCAGATTGCCAATTACTTCTGAGAATTCCCTCCTAAACTGAGACTCTTCTCAGCACAAGTTAGTGGTGTTGCTAGAAAAGCATGGCACTTAGCTCTCCCTCTTTACTTTTCTGGGGGCAGGGGGACAGGCGGGCTGTCAGGTCCTTGAACGAGTTCATGTGTGCCTCATTACTTTTAGAAGGCTCATGCTGCCACCCCAGAAAAAGGCCCTGGATTGCCCACTTTGGTTCCCAGCTGTGCTTTCTGGCCCATGCCTTCCCTTGCAGCCCCAGGGCAGGAGGTGCACGGCACTGGGGAACTGACATGGCCAAATCCTTTTCCGACGGGTCAGTTCAGTGCAGCTTCTGTACTGGAACACTGCGTGGTTGCAGGGACTGCTACTTTTTTGCAGCTACTGTCACTCATCCTGAAGTTAAGTTATCCACACTGACATCCATGTTTAATTTTACTTCTCCCTTCATGAAGGTTGACCCACTTCTGTTAGGTCTAGAACATTTAAATGAAAGACACTCTATCCCCATTTGCTACAGCCTCAAGTACTCACCTATACAGCACTAAAAATCAAAACCATAAAACATAATTTAAAATACGTATTATAAATATATAAATAATCACCTTCTCATTATGGACTTTGGAAGTGCAGAATTGTTTCAAACTGCAAACATCCCCACTGACCATTTTTTGAGAACACACCTTTCATTGGAACTTCACCTGAGTTTCAACCATAAAAATATGACAAATTGTGTTAGCCCAATGCCACCTTACATCACGCTAAGGTTAATCCTCCACTCAGCTCCCTGCTATGTGAAACTCGAGAGCATGCAGGGGTGTGCTTCAGAACTGCCCCTCAAAAGCCCTCCTGACTGAACAAACACACTGGCAGCAGTTGTTGTACAGAAGTATGCAGCCACGCACATACCAGTGCTGGTATTTCCTGAACATTTATTCAGACAGAGACAGGTCTCACTTCATTTTTTCCCCCTCATGTTTCATTAGATCAGATAGAGACTTGGTTTAGGTCGGCTACAAACTGTGTTTTGCCCAAATACATCTCTGGACACTCCCTATTCCACTCCAGTTATACAAACACTCTCTGACCCAGCCCTCCTGGAGCAGCCACAATAAAAAACCCATTTCCGGCCCCTCCAACCTGTTGAGATATTTTTAGTTGAAACTGAATGCACATACCTGTGGCAGGTGAGGCACCAGTGAGAGTGTGGGTGTGGTGAGACCTTTGCTTTTCTAATGCCAAATGCTTCTACAGCTTGTCATTCCAAATCAAGGGAGGTGGCCAGCTGTCTAGTCACTCCTCCCAAGGAGGCTCTGCACTCTTTCACAAGGAGCAGCTCTATTTCTCTCCACCAATATTCTTGCTGCTGCAAAAGAGGGATAATCTTTGACTCCATCAAGGGTCAAGACATCCTCTCTGCTGTTGGAAGCTTCCACACAGGAAGAACACAGAGAGATGCTACAGACTCCCAACAATTAAAGCAAGCCTCACTACTTCTGGAAGGAATGACTCTGCCCTACGTCCTCCAGCAGTCAAAGTGCCCTTCACATCATGTTACAAGACTGGTTCAGGACTGACTCTGCATCTCATCCATTACATAGCTGGGAATAATACTCCAGAGGTTTTTCAGGGATCCAGGATGCTCAGAGGGATTTAAACTTCCTTTGCTAATACTGAAACCAACCCTATCCGGCCTGCAAAGAACAAGACATTTTGTTCAAGCACCCAGCAGGACAGCTGGGAGTGTTCCCTTGCTCCATGGGGAACAAGCATTTGCATCTCCACCCATATTATCACTCATTTTGTTCTCTCTCTGGTGCATTCTAGGGCTGTTTCCTCTGACCTGTGTGGTTTGCTACCAAAGGGCCCTGCAGAATGAACATATTCTCATTTCTGGGCTTTCACACCTGCCCCTTTGTGCTAGGACCCAGGAAAGAGAGAGACACTCTCTGCTTTCCATGAATGCTCTTAGCAGGGAACATACCCAAGACTTGTACACTTACTACCTGCCACTGACTTAAGACCATTTCAGAGCTATCAGACTTGAAGATAACTGGGAGATTTAAGTAAACTGCTACAACATAAATAAAGACTGGTAACACTGGCACTCTTTCTGCTCCAAAGAACATGTCTGCTCTTCATGAAAAAACAGACTTTGACCACTGTGCTCATCTTGACTACTGCCATAGTTTCTGCTTCCCATTTAGATCTAAAAAAGGCTATTTTGGACATTGTTTTTCATGTAGCACAAAATCCAGTTTATGAATGGTTCTAGTGGGCATTAAATTTTCATGTATTCAGTAAATTTTCTTATGCAGGAGCTTCCTACTCTTCTCTGCCCACCAGCAGGAACATACAGTGTGAAATTTTTTATTGTCAATGAGAACTAGCAGTAACCTTCTGGTTTGATACGAAGTGCATTTATCTCATTCTTGCAAAAGTCTACTTATCTGGCATGGAACTCTGCCTAAGAGTAACAAAGTTCCCTGCCTAGGGAAACAGCGAGCTTACCAGGGCACGTTTTTCTGCACCTCCCTGCTTGTGAGCTGCTTTGCCACCTGAATATCCCCCTCTTGTGTTCATTTATAAGCACTACAAGAATCGGCCACAAAAACCCCACCCAAATCCCAGACCTATCCTCGATGGTGTCAATCATCAACAGAGAGTGGATCGAATTCCAGGCAGCAAATAGCTTCATCCTGCAGAAACTCGTTCTCTCTGTGCCGGATCACTCTTCAGCTGACAAATCTAAGGTAGTGATGCCACATCTGAATTGCTAAGATTGACCCAAGAAGAAAACCTTCTGGCAGAGCTGATACACAAAGTGAACAAAACAGGTCAGTGACAAGACATGGAAAACCAGGCAGCTTTAAAATTAAGCAAAATGTATTTTGAGTTCTCAATGTAACACATCCCTTCACCAACGCAAGGGCATCACAGCTGTGCTGTGAAAACTCAGTCACTTCTTTTTAACCTTTTCCTCTCTTACTTCCAATAGATCTGACTCCAGGTGCACTCAGTGAGATTGGATAGTGGGACAGGCTGCAGCACTGCAAAAGCTGCATTCACACTGCACTTCATGAATGACCAGGGCGACACCACAGCTGCTTCCAGGTCCAGAGGTGATGGTGACTGATGGTGTCCCTGAAAGGAAAACTGGTACCATGGTGCTAAAATAGGCCAAGCTCAGTCTGTAGCTGGTGAAGAAGAAAAGTAGTTTTTTTCCTCATGGACGGCCAAATTTCATATGTAGTTCTGAAAAACAATCCACTGGAGACAGCTTGGTAGACTGTTTCTGATAGCTCAGAAAGCCATGAAGAGAAAAATAAAGAAGTCTGTTCAAATACCAAACTAGAAGGCTTTCCTTTTCTTCTTTTTCCCTCCTGCCACCTTATTCCTGACACCAATAGCTTCTTCTGTGTCGTCATCATCATTCTGAGATCGCTTCTTCTCTCCCTGCTCCCGCAGCTCCTGCAATGCAATCAACAGATTGACCAAGAGTTCTGGTACCTGAAGAAATTCAGACTACAACAGCGAGGACAGGGTCAAAAAGCCAGCACCCACCATTCGAGCAAATCTCTGGGCCTCAGCCACACGCTCTGTCAGCATCATAACTTCTTCCTCTTGCATGGGGAACGCCGGCAGCTTCTTGCCAATCAGGTGTTCAATGCGCTGGAACAGCTCTACATCATACCTGAGGAAAGACAAGACACCAGCTTGAATCAGCCCCCCTCAGAGGGCCTCAGCTGTCACCACTCACAGACTTCACCCCTTATCTCCAGCCCACAGACACTGCTAAAGTTGTGCCGATGGTCTCACGAGCAGCTCAACTGCATCCGAATGATGCCGTTTGGCATGGCTGCTCTGATTTATTCAGCTCATCTCCATTCAGAAGTATTTGGAAAAGATTTTCTTTTTAGACAAATACTTCAGTGTTTATAAAACACCCCCACAGTTACTGAACCTGCATTATATATTTTAAAAATATATAAATATATTGTGGAGTACAATATACTGTAGAGTCCATTTATAAGCAGTTCTGCTCAACACATGCCTGATTCTAGAATTTATCTAGATTCCTCCCTCCCCACCCGGCGCTTTGAATTCTCTCCCCTTTAACTAAATAAAGCACTGGCACTTCAAAATGAAAAGTAGAATTTTATTCTCATCCAGGATAAGGTCAGGTATTTTCTGCTCTGAAACACAGCTGGAAAGAATAAAATTTTATTACTTACTGTGTAACAAAGGTGATAGATTTGCCAGATCTCCCAGCTCGAGCTGTTCTCCCAACACGATGAATGTAATCCTGGAAAGAATTTTCTTGATAAGCAATAATACATGTTCACCAAACACAGAACAGATCTTATGGCAGATCAGGCTATATATTTTCTCTTTAGGAAAGAACAAGAAAATGTTGAGAACATACAGCCAGGATTAAATGCTCAGGAGGGCATGCAGCATCAGATTTTGAGAAGAGGCATAAGTGGAGGCATAACTTTGGTTTTAACATTTGAATTCTTCTCTTTCTAAATGAGAAGACCAACTCCAATTATTCCAGACTGCAGGACAAAAGTTGCAATACATGACCTTTGCCAAGACTTCATTATCACTTCCTTGGAAAGCTAATATTCACAGTGAGCCCATGCCTGCATTTTCAGTGCTGGGATCTAGTGCTCTGCATACTCCCTCTTCCAGAGAAACCCTCTGACAAGTAGATTTAAACTTGGTAAGCATGGTGAGAGAGAGGACGATTGAGAATAATTTAGAAGAGTCTGATCTATTGATCATCTTTTGTTAATATGGTTCTAGGCTGTTTTCCAGGTTTTATACTACATTATGGAAATTAAAATACTCCCTTCTCCATACAGGATCTGCAGAGAGAGGATCGTTAACAAAGGATGTGTTCTATGGGTTAGATGAGAGATAAGAACACAAAGACGATAATAATACCACACAAGCTGCTGCCTCCACCATTTTTTTCCTTTACTTTTGTCCTTTTACAAAAGGAGTGTCTTCAAAAGACCTACCATACTTCCGTTTGCAAGACACAGTGTCTTTAATCATTGTAAGCAACAATAGCAATTCCTGAAGTGCACCTTAATGGTATGCTTTCTGGAACTACGCTGGGAAACAGTCACATCCCTGAGATAATCCCATGCTTTCTGTAAGACTGAGTTGGTAACTCTCTTTTTCTTCTGTGGTGCTTTTGTGATGTGAAGGTGAAACACATTAAGGACACCTTTCTTAACCAAATGCTCATTGAATGTAATGAGAATTTAGGTGGGGTTTTTTTAAAAACAGAGTTTAAAATATGAAGGCAGATCTGGATCACAGGCACAGAGATGACTACCTGAAACTAGTAATATGTTAAAACTGTTTTCAAAGCCCTTTAATGTAATATGGCAAAACATATAGTCTGAGCAGAAATGCAAAGACAGAGCATTCCTCACTTCCCCTCTTCACTTACAGGGTCACTTCTACAACCCAGGCCATGAGGCCGTACAAACAGAGATACCAGCTCCGTTGTGGAAGCTGAACTACACCTTTCAATGTACAGAATCATGAACTAGGCTTTCATTCAGCAGAACAGAGAAAAGATGTCCCTGTTCCTTTGTCCACCTTCTTTGTCTATCTGCTCGTGGTGAAGAAGCTCTCAGCTGGCACAGACAAGCTCACCTTAGAGTGCGTAGGAATATCAAAGTTTATCACCACATCCACATGTGGGATGTCCAGACCTCTGCTTGCAACATCAGTAGCCAGCAGAATAGAACGTGCCTTTGCCTTGAACTTGTTTAGAGAGCCCAAACGTTTATTCTGGAAAAGGACAAAAAGGGAATGAGAGAATAACACTCATTCTAGTCTCTAGTTAATATGCTCTTGTTGAAATACTGGCACAAAAGAACTGGGGGAGAAACTAGTCACAAATCTCACTTCTCTAATTTCTTTTTTAAGTGTTACAGAATCAGGGGCAGCATTCACATTAGTTAAATTTCTGTGGATCAGTCCAGTCCACTAGCTGTGAAACACTCCTCCTGCAAGGTAGCTTTGACTCAGTATGGTGCAGCCCATTTCCCAAGCCCCAGGCCTCCTGTCTACTCTGTTCTGTGGGGTCATGCCCATACCTGACTCATCTGCCCATGGAGGGGAATGGCAGTGAATCCCAGGTTGCGAAGCAGTAGAGCAGTCCTCTGAGTATTGTTACATGTACTGCAGAATATCATGAAAGAGTTACCAGCCAGTTCATTCAAGATATAAACCAGGTAGCTGTCCTGTAAAGAAACAGAGAGAATTAAAAAAAAAACCTCAGAGATAATCACATGTGCAATATTAAAGAGTAAGTCTAGGCCTCAGAAGATGACAAGATACTGGGCAGATGTGGGAACTAGAAAAGCCACAATAAGAGAGGAGAAGCAGAAGTGCCATTACCTTGAATTTGGAGGGGATGAAAATGTAGTACTGCTGTAGTTTTTCAACTGTCTGATACTTGGAAGAAACAGCACATTTAACAGGATTCTTCAGAGCAGCACGCTGGAGTTTTTGAACCTGGTAAGATCAATGAAATTTAGTAGGACAGAGATCTTGTCAGAAAATTGTATTACTATACTCTAGTCAAGAGGATAGCCTGATGGAAGGAGAACTAAAACAGATTAGTCTGTTCCCACCTTCTTGGTCATGGTGGCAGAAAACAGGAATGTCTTCCTGTCTCGAGGAATCACTTTTAATATCTTATCCACCTGTAAAAAAATAAGGAAATGGAAATACTAAATACTACAAGCAAGCAAGACACAAGCCTTCCACAAATATAATGATCATCCACACGAAGAGTAGTGCATGTGTAAACATACAGTAGGAATAAATTTTTTCTCTTCTAAAGGGAAGGTGTAGGCTGGTATCTTGTTGACAACTAGGCAGTGTGAACTTCAGAAGTCCAACAACAGTGCAAATATCAGACAATGTTTCTGCAGGAATGTGTGTGTGATTGTTTTTTACACTAACTACATTCCACATCAGGGACTCCAGAGAAACCAGCGGATTTCAGAGACAAAGGGCCTCCTACTGTCTCGGCAGTGCTCTGCAGAACTCTGCTAGGTTCTAATCCCACCACAGACTTTTGTGTAAGTATTAGATCTTAGTTACAATTTGCTACTGATGTCTACAGAACAGCTCAGTGTTTACTATGTGACCGTATAAAGTGATTTCAAAGGGATTCATCTGGTGTTCCAAACTCTTCTTTTAGCAGATTCCTACCTCTGTCTCGAAATCCATGTTAAGAATCCGGTCAGCCTCATCCATCACCAGGAACTTCAGAGCTCGTAAGTTGAAGCCCTTCGTGTTCTCCAGATGATCAACGAGACGGCCAGGGGTTGCTACCAACAGCATCAGGAAAGCAAATTCAGAATGAAAGCAAAGGAAAAGATCCAAACAGGCAAGACAGTTGTCCATTACAGAAAAGGGATTCTTTGCCCAAGTAGAGATTGTGGGAACAACTCTTTCATAGGATATCTTCAGAGAGCGTTTTGAAATAACACTAACGGAGTCAGACTCTCTGAAAAAAGTCCTTAAAAAAGGTGACATAAAAAAGACTGTAGACAAGCTGTACTGTGAAGGATGAGACCAGCATTTTAAATACCTGAGGAGAATGAAAAAAACAACCTAAAAGCACTCTAGGTCTCGCAGGAATGCTTTGGAATGAGCTTGCAGCAACCAAGTTACTGGGGAATACTTTAGAAACATTAACAAGCCAGTACTCAGAGCTTGAAACGAAAACAAATCAAGGATGTAGTCTCTTTTCTTTGCTTAACTGCAGTTTGATAATATTCACACTGTATCCCCAGCACACCAACTTACCAATTATAACATGTGGCTTCTTGGCTAAGGCCAGAGACTGAGACATCGTGTCAATTCCACCCACAATAACCGCTGCAGGACAAACAGAGTGGAGTGAATCCCCCAGTGCAGCACCAGCCCTCCCCTGGCACCATGCTGTTTACTCCTACTGCCCACCACCCACAGCAATCCTGTACAAATGAAAAGCTACTTGTTTTTATGAGAATTCACTTTATTTTAGCATATCTGACCTTCCTAGGCTTCTTAAGCCATACAATTAATTCCTTATTGGCTGCAAGTATTTTATTTTCACAGCTGAAGAGCTACAGGCAGAATCTATTCCTTGCAATTTAACTCGGCTGCAAAAATCTAAGAATTCTAAAAATACCCACAAAGCTTTTTTTGAGAGATTATCTAAAGAATCAATACAGACAGTCTGAAGGGAAGATTAAACTACATCCCACTACAGCAGGGAGCTCTGTGCAATTTCACTGGACACAAACCCACTATTGAAAATATTCTTGTCTACTTCCACCTTTAACTGTTTAAACAGAAAATGCAGGAGAGCTGCAGACCACTCCATGAGGACAGACCACACAGCCTTTTTTTCCTCAAACCTGATACCAGATCTCTGTCTTCCAGCACCATAAGCTTTTCTCACATTTTGTTCAACCCCTCATATAAATCCTCTATCTTTATCTTTGCAATCTCGAGCTGACAAACCGGTCTTCAGAAAAACCAGTCCAATACCATAAAAGCTACTTACTACTTTGAACACCAATGGAGGACCCAAGAGCTTCGAACTGCTCCGAGATTTGGAAGGCCAGCTCCCTTGTTGGTGTGAGGACAAGAGCAAATAATCGCTGAGGTGTTTCCAGCAGTGCTTGAAGAATTGGCAAAGCAAAGGCTCCTGTTTTTCCAGAGCCAGTTTCTGCCAGTCCAATGACGTCTCTGCCTGCGAGAAGGAGCAAGGGGAGCAAAAACTGTTATACATCTAGAACAGAGAAAGATGACTTTAAAGCACTGTGCAATAAAGCACAAGAATTCCCCAAGGACAGAAAAAAAGGCAGACACACAGGTGGTCAAAAAGAAAAACAGGCCAAACCAAAGAACTTCACAATCTCTCTGAAGAGTTTTTAGACTGTGATTTTATTTGTACAATGATGACTGACTCAATATTCAATTTTCTAGTTAAAATTCTGCTAATATACAGGTTTTCATACAAACTTTAGGTTCAAAATAAGCTTTACTTTAATTATGTCTCAAATCTGACATCAGTTTACAGCTTAATGACTCTATCTCATTAGTCTAGTCCAAATGTTGTCTGTTTGCAGGCTTACAAGGAAACAGACTGCAGTGTTTGAACTTCAGTCACACAAACTACAGGACAACAGCACTACCAAACTCACACTTCACAAGCCACAACTGTGCCATCGATTAGCAGAGTAATCCAAACCAGTCTGCAGTAGGAAGGGTAGGACATAAAGTCTTTTGCCCAAAAAAAATGCAGGCAACAAGGTGAAATTAATCAGTAGAATCCAATATGACCGCCTAAGCTCATACAGCTGAGAAGAACATGCTGTCAACAGGCCTTACACTGGAAACAATTTCTCAGGAATGCAGTCTTACCTTTGTGTTTGGAGTTTTTTTTTTCCCAAAGAGAATCTTATATGTGTACTAAAAGAGTCTGATAAAAAGTTAAATATGAGGACACAGCAGATACTGAAAGTTTGTTCCCATTCTGTCACTACATTGTTCTTTTTCTCCTTGACAGTGTTTTGGGGGGTTTTGTTTAAAAAAACAATAGTTCTAGAGGCAGAATTCTCTGCTGAATCCAGTAATTTATTTTTTTGTAATTCCAGAATGCTTACAGAAAGTCACAGTGGTTTAGTTATTACTCACTTCAGAAATCTAATTTCAAAGAGTTTTGCCTGCTCACATCAAAGCACTATGGAATCAGTCAGGGCATCTTCACTTTCAGGCACATACACACATACACTCTGCAGGTCTCTATGAGAAGCAGCACAGTCCAAAATCTATTGGAAGCTTCCTGTGTATCCTTAGGTATGTCGGGAAGAAAATGATCAATGTGGACTAGCAGTTCAAAAGACTCATCAGAATTCTATAGAATTCTATTTAACATCGAGTGTCAGAACTACACAACAGGAGTGAAGACTCAAGGAACAATGTTTGCACCCATCTGAAAGTTTGTGATTGCAGGCAGTGCTATAGGACGAACTAGGATATTCCAAACTCCACCTGGGAAGGATGAACACAAAAACTAAGTCTAGAGAGAGATCCTCAGCAATCAAAAAGTTGTAACATTCTCATCCCTAATCCTTCTCACTCAGCAAAATTCATTCACATAGAGCTCCTGGAGCAGTCGCCAGTTCAGGATCAAAGAAGCACACTGCTCACCCTGGAGAGCCACTGGAATAGCCTCAATCTGGATCTTCGTTGGCACCTTCCATCCCAACTGGTCACAAGCTTCACACAGGACATCTGTCACTCCCTGGACATTAGTGACAAGAGAAAAGGGAAACAGACATCACTAAAAAGACCTAAATTAAATCACAGAGTTAAATTAAATACATGCTTCGTCAGAGCCAACTTGTTTCTAGCAGAGACAAACCCCACTAGGCCCCCAGTGCAACTCTCTGAAATGGCAGGCTGCTCACAGTGATCCCCACTTCCATCAGTAACTTCTTCGGATTTGTTCAAAACCATCTTTTAGAGATGACTGTTATCAGGAAGAATACGGTCAGCTTTACCCTTGTTTACACAAGGAACTTCCCTCCCCACACACAGCTGTCTCTTCACCTCAAGGGGTGTCCCATGACCATGGAAAACAAAAAACGCCATGGCAAGTTAACACAACTGAAGACAGCGGCGGCCGGCTGCGGAGCGGCGGGGGGAGCAGCAATGCCAAGCCCAGCGGGACAGCGCCCAAGTGCCCACAGCTCATGCTCGGGCCCGGCACCGCAGCCCGCGGGGCGCCGCACGTGTCTGCCCTGCGCGCACACGGGGCTGGCGAGGAGCTCCCCCGGCCTGACCTGCGGGACGGGGCAGCGAGCACCGGGGGCAGAAGCGGCTCTGGCCCAGCCTCACCAAGTCCTTGAAGCTCCGCGGCTCCTCCACCGCCGGCTCCTGCTCCTGCTCCGGCTCCGGCTCCGCCACAGCAGCATCCTCCTCTCCTGCCGCCATCTTGGCCCGTCCCCGCCTGGCGCAGCGCAGAGCACTCTGGGAGCTGTAGTCCTCCTCGCGGTGCGATGGGATTTGTAGTTCCGGGGAAAGAGCCAAGCGGAGCTGGGATGGTTTTCCCTCATCTCCGAGAGGTGCCCAGGGAAGGGGGATTTGCGGATCTACAGCCGCCTGTCCTGGGACAAGGGCGCCCTGAACTGGCTCTGGGAAACCTTGCCCGCCTGCCCGCCCGGCCGTAACCCCGAGCGGCTAAGCCTCAGGCCTGCAGCTCAGCTCAGCACTGCTTAGGCGGTGCGTGATGCCGTTCCCAGTTCATACCTTCTACAGCTGGGTAAGAGCAGGCAAAATGAGCTGGCCAGGCACAAAAAGACAAGAATATGTATAAACTTACATACATAATGCGTATAAAGGACAAATTAACTGCTTCGGGAGTGCTAGTATGAAACATTTGGAAGCACTAGTGATGAGAGGAGAGAAAAGAGCTGTCATTGTCCCACGTTGTTTTCCTGTTTATGGTAATTGCTAGTGTGAATTCTTGAAGTGCCAGAAATACGAAATAAACTGAACTGTGGCAAGTCACACCAACGAATGAGAGAGTACAGGATGAGAATAGGTACAAACCCTCTCTTGATTGCTGCTGTTGTGACGCGGGCCTGCAAGTGCTTGGTGAGAGGTGAAAATGGATATGCACTTAATGACCATGCAGGGAGTGCAGCATCAAAACATCGTCATGATGGAAGTTCCTGAGTTACTGGTTTCCATCTGGTCTGGGTGCAACATCTTTAATCTGTAATCCTGATGCTGATTGCAGCAGGTTAACCTTGCAGCTAGGTGAACTTCCTTTGTTTTGGGGAAAAGAAGGCTGACATATACAAGATGTTAGGGTTAGATGATTGGGCTTGAAAAGGACAGCAGAGCTGGCTCCAAAATGAAGCTCATGACTGCATTTCTGAGCAGACTTTCCTCTCCCTGGGAAGGCTGTCTGGGCGTGCTCTCAGTGGAAATGCTGATGTACTTCAGCATCTGTCACTGGATTCCAAGCGTGGCATTTCCTCTGCTCCCAGAACAATGAGGAAAGTGAGAGGAAATACGAACAAACTCTCTGCGTGACAGGGAAAGAAGAGGAAACCTGAAACAATTCATGGGCAGGAGTAAAAATGAAACTGCTGCATCCCACTGTGCTCAGGAGCAATGATAAATTAAAACAAAAAAAAACCCCAAAATACCCCGTGTAGATGCTGGTTGTGAGCATATGTTTCAAAAATTACAGCAGTCTGAGCTGTGGGCTTGCTGTATATCATTAGTGCTAGAGGTTGAGCCTGGCCAGCACGTAGACATGAACCCCTGTAAGGGTCACTGGGATGCCTCAGGAAACGGAGTCAGGGATGTGACAGGAAGTCATTGCTTGTGATTCTTTGTTGAACTCATTGCCCATATAATATGGTGCTGTTTTAGTGGGGAGCAGGGTGGAGCAATTCTATTCTGGTGAAATTCCAGTTTGTGTAATTCCCAATTGTCAATTGATGTATTTGAATGAAAGTTTTCTCCCGTCCTAAACTGCTGTTGGGAGCATTCATGCATGATGAAATAAATATACAGCTTCTAAATAGTAATTCATTTTTTCTGCTTTTCAATACAGGACACTGCAGATTAAACTGGATCTAGAAGTTTTCACTCCAGGGCTTTTAAACTTGGCTTTTAAACAAATATGCTCCTAGCTCTATTGCATGATACAGCCTACCCTTCCTTAGCAGGGGCAGGGTGAGAGCATCCCCAGCAGATGAATTTTAGTGCAGATAAAATGTCAGCTGTTTCATAAGAGATTCATGATGAGATAAGATGGACAATGCGTACAGCATGTCACATCCAGGTGTGCAAAGAGACACTGACACAAAAGTGCTTCATATTCATTTATTCGAATCAGCAGTGTACTTGTTCATTTCTGGCAAACAGGCGTGGGTATCACAAGCATTTGAGACACACTCTGAGGAACCAGAATAAAATTCTTCCTACAACATATTAAAACAAATGTTGATATCATGAGAAGAAGAGACAAAAACGACAAGGATTCAAGCTTTGTGACATGGAGTTCTGCCCCTCCTGTTGGTGTTACAGAATTACAGAGTAGGTTTTTCTCATCATTTGGATTTGTGCCTGCACAGGGAAGTTTCCCTTATCCACTGGGGCGTGCTTGTGGAGGCAGCTACCTCTGCATTAACTTTTCTAGTTGCTTCAAGCTAGTTTCAGGGTCTCTTCCTTGTACCTCTTTCAGGTACTGACATGATCCCCATCATCACCATACTTGAGCACTTTTCAGTGTTTGTCCCAGAAACATCCTTGTGAGGTAGGGAAGTGCTACTATCCCCGTTTTCAGACAGGGAACTGAGGTACTGATGGGTCAAAAATCACAAAGGGCATATTTAGCAGGACAGTCACTCGAAACAGGGTCCCAGTCCTTGCTCCTGCTTTGCAGGGGCTCTGCCACTGAATCATCCTACTCCTCTCTTGAAACTTAGTACCCTCATACATTTCACTAGTATGAAGCCTTCCCTAGGAAGCATTGCTAAGAGTACGTGTAGCTCTCCATGAGTGCTGCCTCTCTCCTCACACATGATCCACTGTGGGTCTCACGGGCTGCTTGGCTGCATGGAGAGTGGCACCTCCCCCTCTCAGGTGTGCTCCCATCACAGCGGGGCACAAGCTCAGACCAATAGCACCAACCTACACTTCCCTTCCCGCTGCAAGAAATACAACTGCTTCCTTCTACCAATGCCCTGAAGCAGACCCTGGTCCAAGGATCACTCTTCTTCTCTCTGCTTTGGCTCCTAAGATCTGTTGTCACTGTCTGACTGTTTCACCTATTTTATAACTATCAGCATTCAGGTCATGCTTTCCTTTTCCTATAGGGACCTGCCCTCCCTCACAGCAAAATAACAGGTAACTTGCTCTCACATGCCACAGACTTGCTTTTACTCTAAAAAACAACTTCTTTCCTTTGGAACAGAGGCCTTCTTTAAAAAAAAAATATATATATATATGTACACACTCTTAAATACAGTATCATAACCTTAAAATCACTCTATGTAAATAAATAGAACACAAACATCACAGTTCTCAGTCTGGAGAGGTTTCTTCAAAACAGATAAATTCTGGCCCTGCTGTTTCACCCTGGGATGGTGAACTATCCATACAGTCTGTCATATCTGGAGCTGCTTCTTTCCACAGCCTTTCCAGATGTACCTCGGTAATGGGACAGTACTCTACTGGAAATTGGCAGCTGCTGTCTTTTTTAGGGCTGCTCCAGCCCTTGTACCACACACAGATTCATAAGTTGTTTACAAACCAGGTTCAGTCAGCATCAGGTATTTCAATAACTTCCTGACCTAGTTTTTGCTGCCTTGGGGAAGCAGACCAGTGGAGATGGCTGGGGAATCATGGGTCTGCGGAATGTCCCCCTCGTGGCATCAGCACCGTGAATTGTAAAACAACAGGTAGCAGTGCTAATGGTCACAGTTAATAATGCAATGTCTCCAAACCCAGTTTTAAAATGGGCCAAACACCGTTTCAGCTGGATGGTCTCAGGATCTCGGCAGTGGTTTTAGCACCCAAGCTGAGTCTCCTCGTACATGGGGAAAGCTCTGTTCTGGACTCAAGAAGATCACAGACTTCATCCATCGCCCTGGTGCAGGTCTCGAGGTTGTCAGCCAGCTTCTGGATTTTGGCCTTTAGCACAGCCTGGCTTACTTTAGTGACCTCCTTTGTGTATTCTGGCACGAGGAAGCTGTGAGAGCCACAGAAGACCATGAAGCAGACGGAGTTGTAGAGCGAGATGGATGCCCTCTTCTCTGACTGGCGCAGTGTAGGGTCGCCTGGGCCCTGCCCTCGGCGAAGGAACTCCAGGCAGCCGAGTATTTCCCTCATCTGTTTCCGACAAGTCATTGCAATTTCCTGCACCTTCCTCACCTCTCGGGAATTGCAGAGCACTAAGGAGAGGTCAGAAGTGATGCTGACGGCCCCCCCAGCCGTGGCCAGGCCCAGACCCACAGCTGACGCCAGGAGAGAGGCTCCCAGCGTTGCCGGGCTCAGGGACAGCCCCAGGATGGCTGTGACTGCTCCTGCAGCTGTCAGGGTGCTCCCGCCGACATTGGCAATCAGGGACCTTTTGCGGAGCTTGTTGAGTTTGCGAGCTGCCTTGTGAAGGTGAGCAATTTGGCCACGCAGCCTCTGTCTCTGATCCAGCAGGGCCACGTGGAAGTGGTGCGTGGGGTCCGGTGTTGGCGGAAAGGCAGCACTGTTCCTCTCCATGGCTTCTGTCCAGAAAAAGAAAAGTCTGGGTTGGGATTTATGTCAAAAAAACCCCACGAGACATGCTCATCCTGGACCACCATTTCGGGGCTGGCATCCAGCCAAATTTTTGTTGCTTCACCCAGCTACAAGAAAGCTTTTCCTTCTGCACATGCATGCACACTCACGTACACACACAGACCCATAGGCACGTGTACATTTAATTACATATTCCATTGTAACTTTCAGACAGAGGAGCTTAAAATATGTTTCTTAATCCCTGCAAAGACTAAAATATCCTAAAGACTGGGGTCAGAAGTGCTGTTACCATTATCTCTGTGACAACACAAAATATCTCTTCAAACCCTGGGGACAGAAATTCCCCTGAGATTAGGTGACTCAGTGCCCAGAAGAGTAATGTTGCCAGAACTAATGTGTTGTCCCCTTGATGGGATTCAGAGGATCTGCAATATAGACAGACATCTTTCACAAGGAAGGTCAGACTCCAAGGAGGTGAAAGCCACCATCCCAGGTTTTTATTTAGGGGTTATTTCCCATTAAAGGAGGACAGAGGGAAGAAGGACAGAATTCCTGCTGAGTGGAATCTACATCTGGCTTTTCCACATAGCAGGTGAGCAGCTTATTGATGCCTTAGATGGGTATTGTGAACATCCTTCCTTTCTTTAAGCTTGAGTAACTCAAGGTCCTGGAGCATTTTTTCCTATTGTAACCTGGCGCCAGTGTATGAACAAAGATGGGAACCATTGTTCTGTGGT
Source organism: Oreocharis arfaki (assembly GCA_013398015.1). Taxonomy (NCBI): domain Eukaryota; kingdom Metazoa; phylum Chordata; class Aves; order Passeriformes; family Paramythiidae; genus Oreocharis; species Oreocharis arfaki. Next base: position 172,843 of record VZRR01009426.1, read on the forward strand.
GCTTAGTCCAACCTGTGGTCATAGATACCCAGTCACAGTGGCAGGGAGGCCTATGGACTGTGCTTAAAAAGTTCACGAAGAACACATCAGAAAAGCAGGCCCATTTTTAGTGTGCATTCCCTTGAGGATGGGGAAACAGGAGAAATACAGAGGGCTGTGAATAGAAAAGGCTTGAAAACTACTGGCTCTGGAAAACCTCCCCCGGCAAGATAGCAGAAGAGCCCTCCCTTCCAGAAGATGAATCTTCAGGGTTTCTGTGCTAGATGACCTCTGTTCGCTGGCTCTGTTCTCTGCTGCAAGGGCAGAAAGACATGTTCCAATAAACATTTTCAGGTTGCTCTGGTGCTGTGAAATGCTTTACAAAGGAAGCCAGCACCCTTTACCCTGCTTACAGGGAAGCTGCGGCAAGGGAGTTAACAGGAGTGATGTAGCCAATTGTCTGGTGGAAGCAGAGTTTCTGTGCCTCACAGCACTGCACTGTGCACAGAGCTACATTGCCTCTGCACCCAGCAAGGTCCAGCCATAGAGCTCAGAAGCTGTTTGCAGCTCGTAAAGCCCTCATAGCCAAAAGTAGTCTCATAGCCAAAAGTAGCAGAAAGACTCCGTCACTAAACCAATTAAGCAAAACTACTCGTTGCTGCAGGCACCTTTTCGCTTCTACGTCTTCTGTACTGTGGGAACTGGAGGTGCCCTCCCCTTCACAAAGTTACACTATGTAGTTAGGATCCTTGGGGCTTCATTCTGCAGAATCCTCGTGTTTCAGAAGGAGAAAACTTTGTACCATAAATAGTCTTTCCATCCTGAAGTGTATACATAAATAATTCTCACTGCAATCTTTCCCGCTTCTACTTGCTCGTCCTAATCCATCTCACACAGATCCTTTAAGATGCCCCCCATGCTCTTCAGAAAATGCCCCCAGTCTCTCTTGGTGTCATTGGGTCATTTGAATAATCACATAGTACATTGTGCTTCTCTCAACTTGAGGCAGTGTCCTATTATTTTTACACTATAATCAGAGATAAAGCTGGAAGCACACTAATCTAAATGGATACCAGCACTGAAATGAACAATGAGCATATCACCAGTAACTTAACAGCAGATCAATATGATGATCATTAAATATATCAATTCCTGTAGCCTCTTAACAATTTGTTCTGAAGATTTGGTTGCTGAGAACAGTCTCAGGTAGTAACAGCTACTCTCTCACTGAATTATTAGAACTATCATTCAATATATAGCATAGGCCATTTAGTGATGCAAATCTTTTGATACTGATTAATGACAACACAAAGGAAAAAAAATCCAACTCCTGCTCTTAGAGAAAAATCTCCCCGACAATAAAGGTATACATTAGTCCAAAACTTGCAAACACTTTCCTAATAGAGTATTCAGAGAGACTCCAAAAATTACTGGTTCAAACTTACCTTCAGTTTCCAGCTGCCCTCCCAGAAGAAAAATTTTGATCTGTTTCTGGAGGAGACCAATTTATAGCTCCTGCGGACCAATTGCTGCGATGGGAATGCTTTGCCTCATACTGGGAGTTTGCCATTTCCTGTTCTCCCTTGTGCAGAAGGATGTGACACACTGGAAAGTGACCTGTGGGACAGTGAGCACACATCATGTTCAGGAAACGATCCCTGCGAATGAACATTGTGTGTTCGCTTTTCCTGAAGTGTAGGGTGAAAAAAAAAAATTAAAAATCGCAGCCTATTCCTGGCTCTGAGGTAGTGCAGACATTCCCTGCAGGGAGAAGTTGCCTTTCCTTTCCCTGAAATAGCAACTGACTTTACTCTGTCTGGAGCTGCCAATTGCTTGATGACTTAAGCTTCCCTCCACTGCACATCTAGAGCCAGTGGAGCTCTCAGCCAGCCAGCTACTCCATTCAAGGCCAGTGTACTTTTAAAATCCCAGCTCTTTGGGACAATCCATAAAAGGGAAGCAGCCCCACAGCAGGATCAGTGCTCTGAATTCCCATCCCTTCTCCTTCCCAGTACATAAAAACATACTGCAAAAGGAGTGACCACCCTGTGGTTTTACTCTTGTCTCTTAACCATAGTTACCACAACGGTTGAGAAACAACCCTCTTGTTCTCCTAAAGTGCCTGCCCAGCAATCAGTAATCAGAAAGAAAGGATCATTTGGGTCGCCTGTTTTGCTGCCTGCTGTTGCCTGGCAGTTGTGCCATACAGATGTGGCCAGAGGGAAGAAGTGATGAAGGTGTTGGGGGGAAAAGCCTAAGTGAAACTCCTGGTGCTGCCTTCCATGCCAAACCAGGGCCAGTTTTAATCAAAGAAAGATTCTTCCGATGGGTTCGAGAAAAATCACTTTTTTGATGGCACTAAGTGGTAGTCCAAAGTGGCATGTGTCTTTATTGACACCGGCCTCGTGGTGCTGGGGACATTTCTTTGGAGCAGCTGTGCTTGAAGATGGGACGTCTACTTTCTTGTTTGGTGAATTCTTACTCTTCAAGAGTATTTGTTGATGGACAACCTCTGACTGTGCCCTAGAGTTCCCCTGCCCTCTCTAATCTGAAAGCTATCTAGCTGTCACTAAGTGGTGAGGCTTTCCTGTTGAATTTGCGAGATGCATAGCCATACAATTGCTGCAGCTGACCTTAAAAAGGGCCAAGACTGAGAGACAGAAAGCAGACAGAGGAGAAGGCTGGGATTATTAATTTCAATGGCAGCTTGGTTTTCAATTATGTTAAAATAGGTGTGATATAGTATGTCAAATGTTTTTTTTTAGGGATGGACCTATAGGAGGTGAAATGTGAATGAAAAAAAACCAGCATGGAAGAGTTATTTCAATGTCACAGACATGAAAAGAGAAAACATCATTTTGAAGATGCCTAAATACGCAGTCTTGGTCTGTTAAAATTTGTACATACTGCACGTTAACAGGAAGGTGAGCTTTGACACTGAAGGAAACTGTGCTTTAGCCCTTCCCTTTGTTTTAGCAAGCGTGTGCTTGAATTGGAGCCCATCTGCCTTGGCAAGGGCAAGATAGAGAGCTCTTTTCTCACACTCCCGAATAGAACAGGGCACTTTTTTTTTCATGTAACTGCATCAGCGTTAGAATTTGTGCCTGCAGATATGTCCTTGTTAGGACAGAAAGTTTTGGTAAAAGTGAAATAACAAAGAAAAAGAAAAAAAAGCCTGTCTGAACCTAAGATGACGACATGCTCCCCTTCCTTTCCCAATTCTCTTCTTTCAATATACTCAGCTGCAAAATGTTGTCAGAAATGCCTGCAATGCTCAGTCTGTGGGAAAGGACCTGATTAGGGTGCAGAAGAGATAATTCACTTTTCTTAGAGTATTCCCTCACAGGCTTTCATGCCGACTGAAAGATCTGCACTTCACTCAAGATGAGATGTTGGTCTCAGCTGAGGATGGTTTCTCACAGGAATCGTCCCTGTACTCCTTCACCATTTAAAGAGAATGTTTCCCCGTAATCCACCCCTATAATAAGTTGCATACCCAGAAAGTGTGGACTTCACGTGAGGAGCTACGGATGTCAATGTGATTTTAGAAAAGAGACGTGTATTATAGTAAGAAACGTTATTTCCTAGGGAGTGGCCCTACCACAGCATTTTGCTATCTGTTCTATTTTTTGCTATCTGTTCATTTTGCTATCTCTTCTTGTCCCTGCTGACTCTCTCACAAACATCCCTCTGGTGAGAGTGCTGATCTTCTCTCCCACTGGTGATTAGAAAGACCTGCTCCAGCAAAGGTGAGCAGGTGGGAATGGGAGCTGGATGGGAGAGAAGTGTCTTCTCTCAACACCTGCCAAGGACTGAAAGGCTTTCAGTGCCATTAGTGCACTTGCCCAGATGTAAGTACATCTGCTGGGTCACCAAGTAGGTCCCAGGAGCCTGCTTGGAGTGAATTAGCTTCTCAGGGATCTCCAGACTTGTGCGGTAGGTCTGACCTTCACTGGGCAGTTCCGCCAGCTGGTGGAGGCCTGACCATCCTGCCTGCTGTACTCTTTCACCCAGCTCCTCTGCTGCTGCCTCTTTATTGGTGACCTGTGAAGCACTGGGGCTTGATGGTTGGAAGGGGCACAGCAGGTGTTTCACAATGACCTGGCCAAAAATGGTACCTCTGCTCAACCCTTTCCCATCTAGCCATATCCTCCTGAAATGCCTGAGGGCATTTTGTGGGAGCCGGTGACCAGAAGAGGGAAGGAAGGATGTTTTATTGCCTCAGCTCTCTTCCTTTCCAGGGATTTTGGCAGAGAGGACCAGTCTTTACGCTCCTGGTCTCTCCAGCAGAAGGGATATATGGCAGAAGTATTTGATCTGAAGCTGATTGCAGCTATTGTGATATAACATTTGAATGCAAATTTGTAACATTCGAAGCTGAACTTTCAAATATGCTTTTCCTTTACTAACTTTGTTTTGATCAAATAACTGAGAAATTTTGAGTAAATTTACACGTATACACCATCTTTTTTAACAGGAGATTTCTGCCACGCTTGGTACTTTCAACCTTAACTGCTGGATGCTGGAGCTAAAAGTTGTCTTTTTTCCTTTTATTTTCTTTTTCAATTGAATCAAAAACAAATTTTAACTTCTTACAGCAAGATATTAATTGAGAATCAGTAGAAACTAGAATAGGTCAAAACTAAAACAAAGAAAGCAAATTAGAAAAAAAAGGGCTGCATCAGCTTTTAGTAACCTCACCAGTAGATCCGAACTAATGTTTTGAAAGCATTCCAGAGCGAGACAGGCTGCCTTGGCCTCTGGTCACTGGTGCGTGTGGGACTTCAGCTGGGTTTGAAGAGAGCTGCAAACAGCAGAGCAGGGTGGGGGGAACAGGAAAGCCTATGGGATGAGAACACCTCTCGTTAGTTCCATTTAAGCAGAAAATGAGTCAAGCGCGCTGACTGCGCCTGCTTTGTGAGCAAGCATTCATGTAACAAAAATACCATCCTAAATCGCCTTGTCAAAACACTGTTAGCAGTGTTTGCAGAGATCAAGTATTTATTTGGACGTGGAGAATGAATTTCTGCGACGCATTTAAACAGCCCAGCTTATGCTGCCATTTGCCAGCTCTAATTACGTGTTTCAGTGCAGGCTGTGTGGCACAAGACTCTGTCTCTGACGCACGAAGCAGCAGCTCCCCACTCAGCCCATAAAGCCTCCAGCCTTGGCTGTGGCACAGCTCACGTAACCCAGCACAGCCACATGCAGGTTCTGCTGCGACCAGCACTGCTGGAGGAGTTTTCTCTCTTCACCATCTTCACAGCAGCAGCAGCAGCAGCACCGCAATGAGCAAGTCTGGCTACCCATTCCCTTCAGAACTATAGAAAACAGAGAACTGCTAACCTATTTGCAGAACTGTGAAGAAACCTAATAGGTTGGTAAAAAGTAGAAATTAGGTAACCTGGTTTCTTGTGCCTCTTTTCCAGTGGACTTCCTGGTGGCTGAGTTCACAAGGCAACATTTCTCTTGAAAGAAAAGAGTCTGGATTCTTCTCACCTACAAAAACTGCTTATTTTTGTGAAACTTTCAAGAAGTCAGTGTCTCTGAAACCTTGACTGCTTTGTCAAATTCTGGCTGAGACTGCCTAGGAAGCTCAAAAGCTGCTGTCATTACATTGAATAAGCCTCCGATCTGGCTCAACAGAAACATGACAGAGACACAACGGCCTAAGGAAGTCTAGGAAAAGTTAAAAACTGTTACCATGAACTTCAGATAGAGATGCATCTCACCGAATTTCAGCCCTCTTTAGAGGTTCATATGCAGTCAGTTTATTCCATTCTAAAGCTCCCTCTAGAGCCAGGAGAAGAAAGAGTCACCCCAAAAGCTGGTTCAGCCCATCTCTTCCTGGCACCTGTTCTGTAGTAGGTGACAAATTATAGACAGCAGTTCTTTATCCCTTTCCTGCCTCGTTCGATGTCCCACAAGTTTGCTAGGTTTATGTTCCAATTCCGAATACCCTGTCCCACAGATACTGTGAAAGTTGTACATTGCCACCCAAACCAAAACTGTGTGTCAGGATTTTATCCATCCAGCAGCTGAAAGGTGGAACAAACAGCTCTTCCTACTGCCCCCCCTGGGGTTTTGTGACTGTTGGATGGGATGGAAATGCTGTTATCTTAGAAGGACATTTTGGAAACTGAAGCTGGCTGCTCTTAGTCCAAAACCTCTTGAGATGTTTCCTTGTGAGGGTGCTGAAGTGAAGGTGAAAAGGTGTTTCAGAGCCAGCTGACCTCTCTGGGCCCTCTAAAATGTCAGCCAAGGCATTCCCAAATTTTTATGTGTTTGATGGCAAGAGTTGGGAATCACCGAACTGAGGTGCAGGAACTGTTGTTCCCAACCATCCTGAACCTAAACCTAGTGACTACACAATGCCAACAGTAAGTGCAAGTGGCAGTAGAGTTTTGTTACAACTGAAAACTACCTCTCTGTCCACTAGGACTGTCATCAAGCAGCTGCATGCAACTGGGCCAAAAGCGCTCCCTGTTGTCTGCATCTAGAGAGCTGCTGAAGCAGCAGGTTTGAGAGCCTTATACAGTCCCTGCTTCACCAAGGAGGGTACTGTCAGGGGACCACTAGCTCTGCCCCGCATTTCCTGGGCCTTCTCCAACCCTGCCCTGGTCCCAGGATCCCATTCCAGCCCCCCTGGAGCCATCAGCCCCTATCTCAGCAACACAGAAACAGGGCCAGTCTCAAGTTCCCCACAGCCCTGCCTGGCCATGGTCCCACTGCACCAGGGAGGTATCCAATGCCCAGAGCTGGGGCTGGGCCCAGAGCCCCTCTCCGGGCCTGATCCTGATCCCACGTGCAGACTGACATCTTGGCTTTGCCTCAGTGTGTATATGGGAGGGAGCTGAGGTTTGTGGCAAATTAGAAGATAAAATGAGCAGACAAATTAATTACATTTTGGACAGGTTTTGGTTTGGGTTTTTTTCCATATGAAATCAGATGAATCATCTCTGAACCGTTTTTCTGCTGACAGGAAATGTTGAGAGTTAGCACCTCTAGCTGGGCCTCAGCAGGAGAAGGGTAGAAAACATGAATCAAACTAAAACTGGAGGATCCAAGCAATTGTATTTTTCAGAATTTTCAGTTCTCTTATCTCCAAAATAGAGATGGACTTTACATGTTTGGGAAAGTCATGGTAATGTGAAATGCAGTGCAGTTAGGTGTTCGTGTGGAAAAGTCATAAGGAAGGGGAGGAATAGGAGAAAGAGTTCAAGAATTATCCTCAGTATAAGTACAAACAGCTGAACACTGGACCTTTGTAAGGTGCTCTTCCTAGGACTTGTAGTGTCATCTCTGGTGGCCACTTGGCTTTGTCTCCTAGAGCCAGGTCAAATATCACAAAAGGGACATACAATAATTGAAAAGCTACCCTGATTTTGCAATTTCATTAGCTGACTAGCAGGTACTAAGTTTGGTTTGGATTACTATAAATTTTCGCAAGTTGTCATTTGTTACTGGGTATGATAATCTGTACCTTCCGTGCTGACTGGGAAGTGCTCTAAGGGGCTTTCAGATCTGATCTCTTGCAGTCTGAGCTGGCTCACATTGATAGCACCAGCAGGAAAGCATTTGTTCTGCAGGATTTACTGGCAGAGTTCTACCAGAGATCTCTGTCCATACTGACAGTGCACGCTGAGACCGATGGCCTCAGGAATACGACTGAGATCCTGTTGTTCTTGATTTCACCTCTTCTAAGGTGAGGTAGCAAAGCTGGCTGTGATTGTGATGGTAAATGCATAAGAGGGAGGGAGAATCTTTCCCAGCAAGGATCCTCCCTATCTGTTCTTTTTCATGTCTGCAGTGCAGGGAAATATGTACTACTTCCATGTATCTTAAATAAGCTTGGCCGTGACTAAAGTGATGATCTCTGGTGCACAACTTCAGGTGTTCGTGCTGCTAATCACACAAGAAACGGCAGGTTTTGGGGGAGGAGGGTGAACCATAAACCACAGTCTTTGTACTTCGTTACTACTCAGCAAGGTGATGCTGTATTCCTATCTCCTTGTAGGCCTTGATTATTCTCTTATAGTTCTGCATCCTTCCCCTAATAAAAATGACTTGACTGCTTGTATATAAAATGGTCATGAGATTATATAGACATTTTTTTTTTTAAAAAGGAAAGGGAATAATGGAATAAATACAGAAGAAGAAAATCAAATAAATAGGAGCCCTTAAAATAATTACAAAATTTAGCCTCAAGTTGCTCAATTTAACATTTGATAGAGAACGATAGAGTCAAAAGAGTGAAACAAGGACTACAAATTGCTGTGTACATATTGTTGCTGTGGCACATATTGAGAAGCTTTTCCTCTGGAGATGGTTGGTGGTGTGGTTTTCACTGCTATACAGGATTTAGGCATACAGCTGTGTGCCAGCTGTGTGTGTATTAGGAAAACAGTCTTGGTAATATTAAGTTACAGGCTGGAGGAAAGTGTGCTATTGTGATGCATTATTACTCTTGTAAAATGAGGTTTGCAGAGGATGGGGGAGGTAGAAAGGCTTCTGTCCCAGCACAGGCATTGGCATTGGTGATTGATGAGTTGGTGAGGATGAAAACCTTCTGCTTAGTCACTGTAACGAGTTTAGTTTTTAAAGGACATCAAGGATTCTACCAGACCTAGATGGGATGGAGCAGGCATACAGTTGTCCACCTATTGCCAGAAACTTCAGGAGATGTGAACAATTTCACTGTTCAATTCTTTGTGCTCTCTACTACTACATGCAGTAAATGTCATACGGTCAAGTTCTCTTGCCTTTGTAAAATTTCCAGTGAGCCTTGCTCTGTAAGCCATCCCACTTCTGACATGGTTTGAAAACCCAGATCCAGATTTTCTGAATTTGCCATCTTATTCGCGCTCTCTGCCTCATCATAACATCATAATTCCTCAGCTAGGGGACCTCCATGGCAAGGACAAGTTAGAAAGAAAACCTAAGTGCGAGAAAAATGTGTTTATTTTCCTAAAGTCTTTTTTACCATAATTATATAAGAAGATGTCAAAGTGCCTGTATGAGTTTTTTTTAATTGGACTTTGTGAATTAATTGAAGATGAAGAGTCTTCCAAAATCTTCAAGAGGTTAATTTTTACTGTCCTGTAGTGGAATTAAATAGAGGAGTGAGGTGGTATTTTTCCACTCACAGATTTTTCATTTTGTTGAAACAGGGAAGTTGATCATAACTGGTCAGCATCATACCTAAACTGTGCAAGTGCAGTTTGTTAACATGAGGAACAAGTGCAGCAATCTGACAGTGCTAAACTATTGATGGCCATTAAATGTCAAGGTAAACAAACTAGGAGATTCCGACAGAGACACAAAACTATACACAAAGTTGTAGCTGGTAAGAATGTGTGTGTGCTAATATGGTGGTCACCACATTGTGGATAAAGAGCTTTGCATTACTTTGAGCTGCATCCAAAGCTTTTACGGGCAGAAAATGCTGTGACATGATCTGTAACATGGAATAAGAGCAGTAAGCAAAAACTGTGATTTTTTCTTCACAGCTTCAGAGAAAAATATGAATGGAATGGTGCTTTCACATCTCTTGCAGACTCAAACTCTGTCAATTTTTCCCCCCATGTTAATGAGTCATATGAACAGATTTTACAGATTTAGCACTGTGTGCTTTATTTAGAGTGTGGTCTCTTTCTGTGTGCCAGAGGCTTGAAGCTCTGTGGTCTAACACAAACTTTTTAATCTTTGGTCTTCACGTCCCGAGTTACTTCGCTGATATGAGAGAGCTTTTTGCTGTGTTAGCAATAGGAAAGCGTTTCAGAGAAAGTAGCCCATTCTGAGGGCAATAAAGAATATGCTGTCTAATACTTCATGCATAGAAGTGTGGAAATTCTGGAAACTTTATGCTTCGAAGTACAGGGAAAAAAAATATCCCTGACTGTTTCACAGATGCCAGAGGTATAAACTTTGGTAGGAGAAGTGACAGCACAGCTTTGTGCTACCTCACTCTCTTTGAAACCGTTTTATTTTAAAGAATGATATTCTAACAGTTTGCTTTCTTATCTAATGTAAAAAGGACCCTCTGAAGATTAATACTGAGTTTACTGACTCATGTTAACTTTGAAGGAGAATTTTTATTTTACAAAGAAATCCAAAACTTTTGCGTTCTCGAGGTCCGTTTGGTGGCACGACTCGGGATTTCTTGTCCCCTAGCTACCCAAATCCAACTCTTTTCGCGGCAAGAAACCCACAGGCGAAAAATAGCCGCTCCCACGGTCTCACAGATGTAGAAAAAGGACGATTTCGTGACAGATAAAGTAGAAAAAAATCCATTCAATTTCACCC
>VZRR01009428.1:0-14222 GCA_013398015.1 Oreocharis arfaki
GGATGGATCGGAGGGGATGGATCCCGGGAATTCAGCGAGGCGTGGCCTGATGGCTTGTGACAAAGTGCTGCCCTGTGTCCCCATGGAGCGGCGCTTCCCGGGACAATCGATCTCGGAGCGGGCGAGAGCCCGGCTTTATGTAACAGCGGCATCCGACGGCTCGCCACCGACATCCCGGAGCTCCCACAGCCTCGTTTCGGCACGAAACCAAAGCAGAATTCGCTTTCTCATGGAATATTCTGTGGAATTCTGGAGCCTCTCAGCAGATTCCCCCTCAGGAGCAGTGGGACACGGCTCTTCCCAGCCGATTTTCCTCCCCTGCTGCCTCGGAGCCGCGCACAGAAAATCCATCCGCTTCCGATATTGCCCCAGGGCAGCTCTTTTTTCCAGGCCACTCTCCCGTCACATCCTTGCTTCCCTTGCTCAGTGGCTGATTTCATTTTAAAAAACCAAATTACCCAACACTGACATCCTCACCCACACCAGTTTGTCCCAAAAAAACCCCATGGAAACTGCAGGAATATTCTGCTCCTGAGCTCCATCAGGGCTGGGATTTTTGTCCTTTCCTCAGCTGTCTCCTGAATCTGTGTTTGGGAAGGAAATTCCTCTTGGAATTACTGATAATCCCTTGGATTTATTTTATTTTCAAGCAGTCAGGTTACTCTAAATTGCCTTTATCCTTCTCATGGGAAGTCTCATCTCACCCAACACCTCCTGTCCCCTGTTCCACATTCCTGCCCCACTCCCATTTCATGCCAGAGAGGGGAATTCCCAAGAGGAAAACACAGTTCCTCACCTCAGATCCCAAATCCAGCTGGAATTTGGAAGCCCATCACCACCCTGCTTTTCTCACATCCGATTATCCACGTCTGCCTCCTTCCTTCAGGAAAAATGCTGGAGCTGATTTAGGATTTCAGAGCTGCTCCAGCACCCAATGGGAAAACCCAAAGGTCATCAAATTCCATGAAAATCACCCAAATTTGGGTGGGAAATGCTCCTTTTGATCCAGCTCTTGGTCATTTCCACCTCCCAGTGTATTTGAGTGCTCCTCAGACCCCCAAACTGGGAATTTGTGGGGGGAAAAAGCATTCCTGGCCTGAGATCCAACAAATTTAAAGGCATTTAAAGGATCTGGGAGCACCCCTGGCTCTGTTACTCCTGAGTTACTCCTTTTAGCAGCGTTTGAGGTGTGGAGATTCAGGAAAAGAGGTCCCAGCCCAGCAGGGAAAAGCAGGACAGACTCACCCACAGCCCGGCTTGGGCTTTTTTCCCATCTTCTCAATAATTCCCCCCTTTTTTACCCAGTGGGATTCATCCGTCTGCTGCTCCCCCGCTGCTTTTTCCAGGATGGATTCGTGCCTTGACAGGTTTTGAATTTAGAAGTCCAACTCTAGAACAAAAAGCAGCAAATAAAATCAGTGTCAAGCACAGCTGACTGAAAAAAACCACAAAAGATAATGAAATAAAGACTCCAAATCCAGGAATTTTCACGTTGCAGGGAAAACCAGCCGATTCCCAAGAAAGGTTTCGCTGGCGCTGCTGGAGTTTTGTTTTAAAAGGAGTTAAAAAACGCCACCAAGGTGGGCCAAGGTCTTTGCTTGCTCCTGTTCTGAGGGGGAAAAAAATCCATTTAACCCGAGTAGATGTAAAATCCACGCTCTTCCCATTAAAACCTGGGAATTGCAGCTGCCTCTGACACCCCTCTGGTGCCAGAGAAATGTCAGGGCCTCACGCTGTGCAAAACCAGCAGAAACCACTGACAGGAATGCTGGAACGAGCTAAATTCCCACTGATTTATTTCCAAACAACCCCTGGGAATGCAGCAGGATGAAAACCAGCGACAGAAACCTTGGGAAAAGTGAAATTTCTATTGATTTATTTGCACTCCTCCCACAGACAGAGCAGGCCAAGGTTTTCCAGGCCCACCCCAGGCAGGTGCTGCACCCTCCCAGGGAACAACTCCTTCCCAGTATCCCACGAAATCTTCCCTCCTCCAGCTCCTTCCCACCCTGTTTTCCCAACATTTAAGCCAACCCCAGCACCTTCGGAATAAATTGGATTTTTACAAAGCCTCTCCATTTACGTGGAACAACAACGAAGTCGTTGCTGAAGGAACTCCAGGAGTGGCTGCTCCCAGCTCCAACATTCCCATAAATAAACCAGGATTTCACCTTGACTCCACTTGTTTCTGTCTGGAATTTGGGAGAGGTTTATCCATGTACCCCCAGGAAGTTTCCCAGCTGTTGGATGTGGGGGAAATTAATCATTCCCACTCTTAACACTCCCACTGCTCACTGATTTTTAACTCCCCATCATTTCCCAAATATTCCCCTTTCTTTCCATCAGTATTCTCTCATTTTACTGGAATTTCTCCTCAAGGAAAATTCCTATTTAAAGCACAACACGGTTCTGTGAATATTTCTTTAATGGCAATAATCTGGGCCTAAGCAGCAGTTCAGCAGCTGGAGAGAACAAATGGGGTTATTTTAAGCTCGGCTTTTGTGCTGCAGTTCAAGCCTAATTTCATTTTCTAACAAAGCCAAGCTCTTATCATACTTGGAGAAATATTTGGATGACTTTCCCAATTTTTAGGCTAATTCCTGCCAATTTCTTTTGGAGGCCTAATTTCGATTGTCCTGACAAGCAGCAGCATCCGACCTGGAATTGCACATCCAAACTGCGGGAGGATCCCACAGCAAAAGCTGCTGGAAACATCCAGAAATCTCTGATTTTATCACAGTGCCTCCGTTTCCACTCATCCAACAGCACGAAAAATAACAGCAAGCACCTCTGTAAAACTTAAATAATAAAACATTGAGAGATTAGAGGGATAATTAATATTTAAATTCCTTAGGAGCAGAAGAATGCATGGAAGTGCTGGATTAAAATGCAAATTACTCACTCGGTTTAGGAGCAAGAGGAAGAAACCACAGGAAAAGAAATCCCTGCACAGATGAATTTAGGGATCTTTTTTATTTGGTCTGGATGCATTTTGCTGGAAAAATAAATGTGGGAGTTCAGACTTCAACTGTTGGGACTCGGTGTCCTCATTAAGCACTAATTGCTCCTGTTTATCTGGCCAACATTTTTCCGTAGGAGAAGCCTTCCAAAAACCCTTCTTTCCTCCTTTAAATCATCCCAGGATTTGTTGCAATAAAGGGAGCGGCTTCAATTCTATTTTGGAGTCATTTTGATTTAATCCCATGACTGAACCAAAATTCTCTGGGCAAGGGAAGATGAAATTCCAGGAGGAAATTTGATGCCTTGCTCCCGGAGGAAGCGGATGCTTTCCTAAAAACAATCCCAGTTGTTAAAGCTCTTCATCCAAGCACCCAATTTGGGACAAAATATTTTTTGGGAAAAGAGGATTCTGGCACAAAGGGTGACCTTCAGATTTTTTGTGAACAGCCACCAGTGGGTTTGAACAGGAGAGAGCTCTAAAAACCAGGAAAATGGGACTCAGCAGACTTGGGAATTGCAGCCAGACCCGGATCCTTGTCCCACCAGGAGATCTTCCCACCTGCGGGATGGGCCTTGTTCGGGAAACCCCTCTGACAGCCCTTTAACTCCAAGGGCTGGAGCCAGGCCGGGAATGCTGGGAATGTTCACCTGGGGAAATTCCAGGGGGAGCTCAGAGCCCCTTGCAGGGCCTAAAGGGGCTCCAGGAGAGCTGGAGAGGGATTTGGGAATGCCAGGACACAGGGAATGGCTTCCCAGTGCCAGAGGGCAGGGATGGATGGGGTATTGGGAAGGAGGTCCTGGCTGGGAATTCTCTGGCACAGGTTATTCCATGGATGCCCCATCCCTGGCAGTGCCCAAGGCCAGGCTGGACAGGACTTGGAGCACCCTGGGACAGTGGGAGGTGTCCCTGCCATGGCAGGGATGGGATGGGATAATCCTTAATGTCTCTCCCAACTCCGTCTCTCCTGGGATTCCATGGAATCCAAACCCACATCTTTCCCTCTTCCTGGGGGTTTGTGGCCCAGGAAAATCCAGGCCCCAGGGCAGGAGGAGCCTCTCTCCACCCCCTGCACACAAACACTGCCCACATTCCCAACTTTCATTCTCTTAGGGATGGGGAATTCACCAAAATCCCAACATCCCGCTCCCCCTGCAGCTCGTGGCTGCCCTCAGGCTCTTTGGGGCCTTTAATTCCACTTCCCTGCTCAATGCTGAGCTGGGATTGGGCAATAGGACCTAAAAGCCCCAAATCACACTGAATTTGAGGGGTCTGGAACTGTGGAGCCCCGAAGGTGTCAGAACACGATTCGATCCCACATTTCCCCCCCATTCCTGCTCCACTGTATCCCCGTTCTGGGGCTCCGTGTGGAAAAGGGATTTGTCCATCTATTCTCCACGGCCTTATTGGACACGGGGTTGCACAGCTCCCCAGCCTCATAAAACACAATCAGCCCTGGAAAATGCTTTTCCTGCCTTCCAGCCCACGGCACAAATCGGATTTCAGGGATAAGATCCAGCCTGGCTTTATGAGGAGAAAGGACATTAAACCAGGACTAAAACAGGAATCACACCACCCTGTGTTAGCCCAGGCTTATCCGGAGAAAGGATTGGGATGTGCTTTGAAAAATGCTTCGACAATCTTCCCTCTCACTTGGATTCTACAATCCAGGATCCAGGAAAATCTGGGATCAGCAGCAGGAGGTTGCCCAAGCACACAGACAGGTGAAGCATCTGCCCACACAAACCTGCTCAGAGCTGGCAGCATTCCCAGAGGCTGGAATAAATCCTTCCAAAATTGTCAGTCAAGGCACAAAGGGCAGACAGAGGAAGGAGCAGGAGATGATAACAAGGAAAATTGGCTTTATTGAAGCTGCCTGTGCTAAAGAGGAAATGACACCTCGAGGGCAGCAGGGCTTCCAAACACAAGCTCGTCCTTGAACAGACTTCCCATGTTTTCCAGCCAGAGCAGCAGGAAAAGCCAGGCCAATGGAACTGTTAAGGCTCTAAAATCCAGGGAAGGGCGTAAATGTTGTCCCAGAGAAGCTGTGGCTGCCCCTGGATCCCTGGGAGTGTCCCAGGCCAGGCTGGAGCACTGGGATAGTGGGAGGTGTCCCTGCCATGGCAGGGGTGGGACGGGATAATCCTTGATGTCACTCCCAACCCCAGGTCTCCTGGGATTCCATGAAATCCGAACTCACACTCTTCCCTCTTCCTGGGGGTTTGTGGCCCAGGAAAATCCAGGCCCCAGGGCAGGAGGAGCCTCTCTCCACCCCCTGCACACAAACACTGCCCACATTCCCAACTTTCACCTCAGGGCAGGGGTGGCACTGGACGGGATTGAAGTTCCCTGGGATTCTGGGATTGACAAAACTCCATGTCCAGACCAGACCCCACCAGTCTGACCAGTCCAGCTCATGGCCTGACTGGGCCTTTTACCCAAACCAGCCCCACTCTGAGGGATTTCTGGGTGTTGCTGTGAGGCCAGAGGTTCCCCATCCCTCCTCATTTCCCACCTCAAGGAACTGAATTCCCACCCTGAATCCCCACTTCCAGCAAAACCAAACCCAGAGCCAAGCCAGAGGCATTTTCCAAGAGACCTGCAGAGCACAAAAAGGGATTTATCTCAGATAAATCCAGTTTTCCTTCCCAGCTCCCTAAAACGAGGCTGAGGCAGAGCTCGGATTTGAAATGAATTTTTCTCCGCACGCTCTGGAATAGGAACCTGGGAATAAAAGCAGCAGCAGCAGGACAGGCAGAGCTCACTGCAATCCCTGGATCTGATTTATTGTGCAGCTTTAGCACTTCCATTGCTGAGAAAATACAGAAAACTGCGTAAATACAACTTCATATTGCACCGAGCAGCGAGAGCCCCGAGCGTGCCGCGAGAGCTGCACTTGCTTTGGAATTGCACCGCTGGGAGAGGCCTGGAGATGGAGATTCATTCCTGTCACTCCAGAATTTACATCCTGGGAGCAGAAAAGGCAGGCTTGGAGACGCTGTAATAAAGCAGCTTTTTGTGCTGGCTGCTTTATTGCCTCGAGGAGGGAATAAAGGCCCAGAACAGCCTCTGTTTTCGGGATTATAATTTGGCTTTTTCCTGCTAAAAAATGGATTTCAAATCAGTCCGTGCACCTAAGAACCTTTCCCCTTCTTGGAGTGGTTTTCCTTTTAATGGCATTCCCAAACATTCCCCTCATGGAATGTTCCCACTGTCCTGTTTAAATGGTGAGGGGATCCTTGAGCTCTTCAGATCCAACAAATCACCAAGGAACAGCAGAGCCAGCAGTGAAATGTTGCTCACACTCCTCCTGAAGATTCTGCTGAACATTCATTTCCCAGATTTTCAGCAATTATGGGCAGCCAAACACCAATTTAAACCCGAACTCAAGCCTGGTCTGACTCCTCTGAGCACCTTCAAAGCCAGGAATCTCCATCCCACATCCTTCAGGGATTTTTCCTCCCTGTCCAAACTTCCTCAGCCCCTCCAAAACCACTCGGCATCACCTCGGGGAATATTTAACGATAATTATTTGACATTTAGAACTCAGGCAAGCGATTTTGCCTGAGGGGTGTTCCAGGCCCTGCAGGCAGCCAGGAGGAACCTCAACCACGGTGGAGAAAACAGGGAAAAGGGAGTTAAAAACATCCAGGGACAAGGAACAAAATTCCATGGCAGTTCTGCAACCAGGACAAGGAATGAAACTCCATGGCATGTCAGCAAACAGGACAAGGAATGAAACTCCATGGCATGACAGCAACCAGGACAAGGAATAAAACTCCATGGCATCCACGGAATCAAATGTAAAATCATCAAGGCTGGAAAAGCCCTCCAAGACCGAGCCCAGGCGTTCCCAGCACTGCCCCACGTCCCCCAGTGCCACATCCCCACGGCTCGGAAATCCCTCCAGGTTGAGGGATACCACCCTGTGCCGGGGCTGGCCAGGCTTTTCTGGGAATAAAGCATTCCCAGACGGCAGGAGAAGGCAGGAGGGATCCAGGGATGGATCTCCAGCCCTGGAGCTGAGCCAGCTTTGCAGGGTCACATCCAGAGCCAATTAATTCACGTGCAGCCCCTCGCTGAGGGGCTCAGACATTCCCACAAAAACCAGGAGCTGAGGAGGTGCTTTATCCCAGGATAATCATTCCAGGAGGGAGCAGAGCTGCCTTTTGGGCACAAATTTGAGCTGGCAAATGATGATTTCAACGCCTGGCTGGCTGCTGGCAGGAGGGGCCGTGCAGCAGCTCGGGGCCTGTCGGGCCTTCAGCTGCTCCCTGCTCTCTCCTTTCGTTCCCAAACATCTCCCTGGCACCGTTCCCTTCATCCTTAACCTCTGGGAGACACTCCCTGTGCTTCCTGGCAGAGCTGTGGGCAGCCAGGACGGGTTTAAACCTCTAGGGAAAGGCAGAAATGTTCTCCCAGAGCAGCTGGGGCCGCCCCACGTGTGGGACACGGATCCCAAATCCCCCTCCGCAGCCCTCACCGGGAAGCCAGCACTCCCTGCTCCATCCCAGCCCAAATATTTCCTTTTTCCAGGGGGTTCAGGAGGACCAGATCCAGCAGGATCCTCAGGGAGGGAAGAGGTGGCTGAGTTTTTTTAGGATGAACAGCCCCAGAGCTGAGGTGCAGCCGGCACAGCTCATCCAGGGAAGCTGCCCCATCCCTCATTCCCTTTGTGTCCTCAGACACCTGGGAGTAAAATCCGGGATCAGCAGCAGAAAAATGGGAGTGAAATGATTCTGATCATTAATTCCACCCCTGCCATGGGCAGGGACACCTCCCACTATCCCAGTCCTTCAACTGGACATTTCCAGGGATCCAGGGGCAGCCACAGCTTCTCTGGGAATCTGGGAATGCCAGGGCCTGCCCTCCCTCAGTGGAAAAACCTTTCCTTACATTTCAATTTTCTTATCTCTAAAAAGATTCTCTTCCAGGATATTAACTGGATTAATTATCCTTCTTATCTCAGCCAGACAGACATTTAATTACAGAATCAGAGATCCATAAACCTACCAGCATTCCCAGTGTTTTGTTGAGGATTTCTTTTGATTAGAGAGAGAGGTGGGGGAGTTACTGATCCCGGAATCGTGGAATGGTTGGGACATTAAAGCTCAAAGCTCCTCAGCTCCTGCCATGGGTCACCTCCCACTATCCCAGGCCGCTCCAGCCTGGGCTGGGACATTCCAGGGATCCAGGGGCAGCCACAGCTGCTCTGGGAATTCCAGCCCAGCCCCTCCCTACTCTCTCAGCCAGGAATTCCTTCCCAATATCCCATCCAGCCCTGCCCTCTGGCACTGGGAAGCCATTCCCTGTGTCCTGTCCCTCCATGCCTTGTCCCCAGTCCCTCTCCAGCTCTCCTGGAGCCCCTTTAGGCCCTGCAAGGGGCTCTGAGCTCTCCCTGCAGCCTTCTCTTCTCCCATCCCAGCTGGATCCTGGATCATCCAGCCCATGCCCGCAGGACCCTGTGGCTCCCAGCTCTCTGGGAAAGCAGCTCCAACCCCTGTGGAACCGGGAATGTTTCAGCCCCCACCGAGCTGCTCCAGGTGCCGAGGGATTATCCGGAATATTCCCCTGCTCTCCAACGAAACACACTCCCAATGAAAAATTCAGGGCTCATTCCTGGTATTTGTTTTTCATCTCCTGTTTTGTCATAAAATAAATTCCACCTCGGACTCATCTCAGAGCTTTGCATCTTCAGGGCAGCGGGGGAGATCAATTTGCTTCTTTCCCTGGGAAAAATACCCAAAACCTGCCGAAGAATCCAATTAACTTGGGAAACTTCCTGTCACTCGGAGATGATGGAAGTGAAGGGATGGGAATAAATGCAGCTGGAGAGACAGAGGCTTCTCGGAGCTCACAGAGCCCACAATCCATCACCCTTGGTGCAAACCTGCCTCCTGGAATTTTCCAGAGCGCTTTCTCTGCTCCGTGCACCCCCTCCAATCCCACAAAACGCTCCCTGGCCAGACCCACATCCAGGTGGGCTTTTCCAACAGAGATTTCCCAGCAGGGACACTCCTGCCTCGTGTTTTTGTATCAAATAGAAATCCCAATAAAGCCCCACCCCAGCCAGAATTCCTACGGCAGCTCTGCTCCTGCATCCCAGCAGGCTGCCCCTCTCCCTGCTCGCTTGTTCCCTGGGTTCAAATCCTGTTTTATCGCTCCCAAAAAGTGCCAGATGGATTCCTGGGAAGCTGCAGGAGCAGCTGGGGGCAGGACCAGGCAGAGGGAATTGCAGAATTCCCGTTCCCTCGAGGTTTTTCGCAGAGGAAGCTGCGCTCAGGAAACCTTTGTTTATCTCTGGGAATTTCCAGGTGCCAAAATGCCAGCAGATGCCAAGGATGGTTTAACTAAGTCCAATTAATTCCCAGTTTCTGGAATAATCCAGGTTTTGTGCAATGCCAGGAGGGTAAAGCAACAATTTCTCATCAATAACAACTTCCTTAGAGACTTTCATTCCAGGATTCCAGGGAAATCCTAAAGAAATCATCCCGAATTACCCAAATTTGAAAATCATGGAATATCCTGAGCAGGAAGGATCCCACAAGGATCATTTTCCCAACTGCTGGCCCTGCAAAGCCATCCCAACAATCCCACCCTGTGCCTGCGAGCGTTGTCCAAACATTCCTGGCCCTCCAGCAGGAAAAATCCAGCAGGATTTTGTCAGCCCGCAAAATCCAGCCTCAAATCCAAAGGACACCGGGCAGAGGCTGAACTTTGGGATTAATTTATGCAGGGATCGACACAATTCCCAAGATTTTTGCTCCATCCTGGGAGTTTTTGGTGGGAGAGGAGGAACCTCGTTCCCTCACCTGCACCCAGGGGTTCATTGGGTGCTTCCCGGGGCTCCTCAAAGAGAGGGGAAAACACATCCAGGAGGGAAATAGACAGCAGGAATATTGGGAAAAGCACACTGACCACGGAAAATCCCAGTATTGATTTGATTATCCATATCCAAGAGCTCCCACTGCCTCTTTCCCACCCAATTCCCAAGTTCTGAGCACGAATTCCCTGAGCAGACACCTCCACCCACACTTTTCCAGCTTCTGAGTGGGGTTTAGAGGGAAAATCTTCTGGGAATATCCCGATTTCAGCTCGTCTGGGAGCCTGGGCTGACTTCTGTGTGCTCATTAAAACAAAAAATCTCCAAATGAGAGCTGCTGGCTCCCCACTGCGGGGGTGGATTCAGAGCCACATCCCTCAGCCCTGGAAAATTGACACCACTGAGGCTCCGAGCATCCATCCCAAATTGTTCCATGAATCATTTTCCCCTTCAGGGAAAGAAAAAGACGGGAATTGAAAGGAAAACAAGCGGCAGCTCCGCAGTGGTTTCGTGGTTTTTGCTCCTTTCACCGTTGCCACCTGCCGGGGGATATTTTGTGCTCCATTTCTTCCACTCCCAATTTTTTCCAGGTGGGAAAAAGACGTCGTTTATTCCCTTCGGGAGCAGGAGGTGTTTGGGCTTTGTGCGGAGTGAGGAGCACCTTGGGAATGGGAAGAATGGGAGCGGGAATGGGAGCGGGAACGGGAGTGGGAACGAGAGCGGGAATGGGGCACAAGGAGCTGTGAAATTCCTCCCTTCGTTTCACCCTAAACCAGGGATGAGCTGCTCCAGGATTTCAGGAACACAGCATGGAAAAAAGAGCGAGGATTGCTGGGCCAGGCTCCGATAGGAACGTGCCATTCCCAAGCAGGGATTGTGACCAGCCCAGGATCCCCCCGGATTCACTCCCCGTTTTTGTGGGAGCAAGGATTTCTCCTGCTGCTCCACAGAACAAAGCTCCGGAGCTGCCCTGACTTCCCTTCGTTCCCGGTGATGGATTTGATGCCTGGAGCCCAATTTGCTCCTTTTTTTTTGGCCTCCTCCCAAGCCAAACCCCAGCCCTGCTGGCACTTCCCTCGTCACCTCCCAGGAGTTATCACAGCGGCTGCAAATATCCCGGGATGCGGCCACGGCTCCTTAAAACCTCCCATCCGTCTTTCCAAGAGGAAAACTCCTGGCTCCCTCCCCCTCCAGCCGATCCTGACTCCGATATTCCGGAGCAGCTTTCGTTTAACAGCAGCAGCCAAGCTGCCCCTGCTGAGAGCAGAGGCTGGGGGGATCCGGGGGATAGCAAAGCCATTCCTGCTCTTCCCATCAAAGCCCTTCCCTCCGGGATGTCCCCCAGCCCAGGGAGGGAGGCTCGGGGTGTTTGGGCAGAGCAGAGGAGCCACTCCAGCAAATCCCAGCTGGATTTCATCCCAGCCAAGGCAGCTTTGTCTCTCCCCGTTCCTGTTGTAGGAAACATTCGGACGTCTCCCCCTGGAGATGAATTTTGAGGCAGAAAAGGCAATTTCCCTGCCTAAATTCCTCCAGTTTTTCCAGCTCCCGGCTCCTGCAGGATGCAGCAGAGGAGGTGAACGAGACGAATCCTTTTAATGCCTTTTCCTTGACCTGAGGCTCAAAGCAGCCACGATCTTCCTGCTTGCACCTGGGCCCTGGAATATTGGGGCTATTCCTGCCCAAACAACTCCATTCCCTGTGGGCAGGGCTAAGGATTTGGCTGGGTTTTTCTGGGATAACCCCAGAGCCTCGTTTTACCCCTCTGGGCTCCTGGAATCCCAGTTTTCCTGGCTGAACAGAAGGAAAAGCATCCACTCCCACTCTGGCACTCCAAGCAGAGCCCACTGCTAAAAAGGAATCCCAAACCCTTCATTTTCATAGGATCAGGGTTGGAAAAGAACCCCAAGATTCCCAAATCCAACCCAGAACCAAACCCCACCTCTCCCCTGAACAATTTAGCCTCAGAATTAGCCCAGAAAAAGTCTTCGGGCCCCAAAAACTCTGAGTAATTTTAATTAGGAGCTAATTAAGGGTGTGAGTGACAGCACAGATGGGATTCAGTGGAGCTGAACCTTTGGAATTCAAAGCTCCCAACATTTCAGCTCCCAGCAGGTGGGAGATAAGGCTGGAAATCAGAGCAGGTGAAGGCAGAGGCAGCAGAGAGAGAAATGACAGCTTGGGACAGCTCAGGGAGCCTGGAATTTTTGGGGATTTGACACAGCCAGGTTCTATGGAAAGGATTCACCCTCAGAAATGGATATTTTTTTTATTCCTCACCCTCAGGAACAGATATTTTTTAGCTCTCCCTTTGATTTCGCACAATTCCATCCTTTTTGCCGTGTTTTGGGGCTAAACAAAACCTCCTTCACCTCCCTCCCGCTTCCCTCGGGACTGCCAGGGGCATTTGGAGGGGAGATTTGGGAATAACCCCATTCCCAGCTCTGCTCCCTTTGTCCTGGGCGTTCCCCACAGGGATTTTGCCTCTCGCTCCCTCTCTCCCCCTTTCCTGAGGCAGCCTCGGTGTTCAGCCAAACCCAGGGATTTCTGGCCCTCGGGGAGCAGCTTTGGGAGGGTCAAAATGTCCATTTTGCTGAGCCACCACCAGCAAATCATCCCTGAATTTTATCCTCTCAACCCATTTTCATTCCCACGTGGAAGAAAAGACGTTAAAATCCAGGAAATCGCTGGGATCTCCTCCCTGACCTTCAGCCAAATCCATGTTTTACCTCTCCCTGTGAGCACAAACCGCCCACAGCCCCCTTCCCACCCCCTGCTGCTCACGTTCCCTCTCTTCCATCCCCGGTTTTTGAAGAGGGATTGCTTTGTGCTCCAGGCAGGGGAAGGATAAATGTCAGGGACTCATTGTTATGGGACATAATGGAAAAAACAACCCCGGGAAGCCAGGCTGGGATATTCTCAGGAATGCAGGAAAACGTTTAGAGAAGGATCCAGGGAGAGCTCAGAGCCCTTTGCAGGGCCTGAAGGGGCTCCAGGAGAGCTGGAGAGGGACTGGGGACAAGGCATGGAGGGACAGGACACAGGGAATGGCTTCCCAGTGCCAGAGGGCAGGGCTGGATGGGATATTGGGAAGGAATTCCTGACTGGGAGGGTGGGGAGGGGCTGGGCTGGAATTCCCAGAGCAGCTGTGGCTGCCCCTGGATCCCTGGCAGTGCCCAAAGCCAGGTTGGACGGGGCTGGGAAGACCCTGGGACAGTGGAAGTGTCCCTGCCCATGGCACTGGATTGATTTAAAATCCTTTCCAACCCAACCCAGCCTGGAATTTTACCACATCCTGGATTGCTCCAGCGGAGTAAATCCAGGGAACTCACGGAATCAGGATTAGTTCAATTAGCCCCTAATAAAACCTGGAGGATCCCGGTGATTTAACCAACATTCCTGGGCCTTGGCAGCACTCTCAGCCATAAATTCCCAATTTCCCGTGACAGCTTCATGATTTTCCCAAGAATGATTTTATAGTTCCTGGTGAACTCTTCCAGGAGGACGCCCCAGCCCGGAGCAGGGAGGAATTCACTCCCAGCTTTATCTTTCGGAACATCAAACCTCGGCTTTCCACCCCTGCGAGGGAACAGCTCGTGTGGGAGGACAAAAAGGGAAATTCCACTGGCTGATGGCAGCAGAGGAGCTCTGCATGGAGAGATCCATCCCTAATGGCTTTCATCTGCGTTCCCAATTAATCCTGCCTCCTTATCAGTCCCTTAATTAGCCGGCATCAATCTTTAAATTACTGCAAGGAGTGGAAAAATTCCTCCACGGAGAGAACAGAGCACCTTAAATGCCGTGGGGGCACTGATGTGGAACAACTCAAGTTCACCTGAGACCCCTAAAGACAGCCCAAATTCCACCATTTCCCGAATAATATCCCATTACTGTGGGAATAAATGGAATAAACTGGGCATATCCCAAAGATTGGGGCACAAAAACGTATTTCCCCCAAGAAACCCCCACCCAAAAAATCCCCTCTTGGTGGCTTCTTCCCATCCTGCTTTCCTCACAGCTCCCTTCCAATCCAGGGCACGCTCCAGGCTGAGTAACCTATAAATAGGCAATAAATAGGCAATAAATAGGCAATAAATAGGCAATAAATCGGCAATAAATCGCCTCACTTCCAAGCCTCTCAAAAGCAGAACAAGTCACTGAATTCTGACTGAATTGATCAAAAGGGCAACAACAGCCTCAAATTATAATTCCCACCCTCATCAGGGAATTTAAAGCTTCTCCCAGAGCTTGGTGGATGCAGGGATACCCAGAAATAAAGACAGGGAGACCCAGGATAGAATTATTTGGGGAAAGAGTGATCAATAATGGAATAATCTGGGCATATCCCAAAGATTGGGGTACTAACACGCATTTCCCTCACAAAAACCCCCCAAAACAAAACCCTTCTTGGTGGCCTCTTCCCATCCTGCTTTCCTCACAGCT
>VZRR01009429.1:0-74109 GCA_013398015.1 Oreocharis arfaki
AAATGTGAAGGGCACAAAGCATAGGGTCACAGTGAAAATGTTGCAATTCCTGTTAACAGTCAGAAATGGTCTTGGCACAGGCTTTTGGTGATAGTCACAGGGAGATATGTATGGTAATAAGTGGCCCTTCTGGGCTTTCTGCTGTGGGCTCTGAACTTTGCTGTGCTGCAGCTGACTTGTTTGCAATAAAGCCCTTGTCTGTGTCTTTAATGAAGGACTTTCCTAAGGTAGAAATTGCCTTCCTTGGAATTAGGGGAGGAGGAGTGATGTGTATTGTGAAGAAAAGCTAAGCCAGGAAACACCTGGCAACCAGATGGCCCCTAGCATGCTGCATTGTACCCACACCTTCATTAAACATTACTTTGGCTGTCTCTGGGTAATAGATTTAGAGGTTTGGGGTCACAAAGAGTTAGAAAATTGTAGCCAGTTGCAATTAAACCTGAGTTATTTTTAGAGGACAAAGAACTGAGCTGAAAGCTGAATTAGAGCTGCTTGAAATGTTAGGGCTCAAATACTGGGGTGGTATTTTCTAGGTGACCAGCAAAGTAGCCCATGCACTCCAGTCAGAGGCACAAAGCCACCCAAGGGGAGTGACAGGTGGGCTAGAGATGGCAGAGCTGTGAGCAATGGCAGTAATGTGGAACTGACATTATTTTACTTCCTGAGGGCAGTTGGCGTTATGTACTTCCCTCTGAATATTCATGTGTTCAACAGATAAGGGTTGCTTAGACTATTAGTAGAATAGAACTGTGTGGTTTGCCCTGTGATTTGTATAAGCCTGGCTCAGTATCTTACACTTATGTTTTACCTACATTTAATTTTGTTTTGTGTTTCCCCATCAAAGTGCCTGCAGTCCAAAAAGGGCAGGCTCAAGGTTTTTAAGTTTTCAGGTGGATTCTAAGAATATTATAGGGAAATAGAGATCTGGGCGGAACAGCACATAACAGCATTTTTTGTGCTGTTGACCAGTTGACAGCAGTTGGTGGCATGTGGGGGGTCAGGAATTCAGGCAGACCATGTGTGGCTGCAGAGAAGTGAGCAAGAGGAAACTGCTCTCACTCCTACATCCTCAACAGTCGTCTGCTTTCTCCAGCAGGTAAAAGAGGCATGGCAGTACTAATGTGTGTGGGTATGCTTTGGCTGTCTCACAGCTGCATTGGGAGACGCCTTTTCTTGAGGGAGCTGCTCTGTATATCTGTGGCTCAGATCTCCTAGCTCTTGCTGAATCCAGGACTGATTGATACTGCCTTGTAGTGCTCACCTGCTCATTGCCCTGCCTTGAAAGGTCTTTAGCTACCTTGGGAGAATAACACATGCCAAAGAAACTTTGCTAGTCCAGGGGCCATGTAAATGTAGAATGCCTTCCTTACAAACACTTCGGAGCATCTTCAGGAAGCTTGAATAGGTTGTTTGTTACTTTCATTCTCATGACATTGATGCAATAATAGGAGCATTGCTGGCTTTTATCCTGTATATTCTTTTGAGCAGCTTCTTTTCAGAGAGTGTCTCTTGGCAGTTTCGTATTGAAATGTTGGTAAGCACAACTTGAAAACACTTACAATTGGAACACCAATTTAATTACTTGTTAGCATTGATATCAAAGCTTATTGTGAATTTAATGCAGTGAGTTCTGAGGAATCCACCTAAAAAACCCTTGTTTTGTGTATTGCTTCAGTTTTTAAGTCTACATCCTGGGGGGTTGGTTCTACAGCTGAGATCCTTGATAAAGACAATCTAACTTCCATTATGCAGTTGAAGTGTTTGTATTTTATTAAAAACAAGCACTTGCTACTCTACCATGTGATATGGGGCAGCCACATAAATATGGAATAACTGTCCTAAAAGGGTGGATCAAGTTGTTCAGTAAGTCTTTTCATTTTCTAGTCTTTCTGAATCTGAAAGGCTATATGGCATTTATTTTACCCTTAGGAGAGGAAAAATAAATCTTCGCAGTTCTTGAAAGCTACTGCCCCAGGTTAGGAAGTTGTTACGCTAGTAGTTTGCCATCCAGAGAGGCAAAAATATTCTTTCACTGTGTGTTGATGGTGTCTTCAACCAGCGAAAACCCCACAGCAGCAGCTTGGAAAGAAAAGCGGGGGGGGATGTGCCTGAAGGATTTACTGTGCTGCTCTTGGTTTTCCCTTGAGAAGAGCCCAGCTGTCTTGAAGTTGAAATTAAAATGTAAATCCTAAAATAGGCATAATGAGGGTGCTTCCTTTAGACAATGTCTGGTGCAGGCAGCTTTAGTTTTGGGAGCATGCAGGTTTTTTCAGTGTTTGAGCAGCGAATGAGGAAGGAGATAATTAGCAATTAGCATATTGTGTTGGTGCTCTCCAAAGTTGGGACAAAAACCAGAACATGAGCTCTTTTTCGCCATCAGTCCTGCTGCTAAGGGTGTGTAAATCTGATGAAGACTTGTACTTCTAAATGTACAGAACTACTTCTTCAGTAATACATTAGTATTCACATGAGCAGAAGGTTCTGGTATGGATCTTTTTGTATTTTGTGTGGCATTTTGCAGAGTTGGAATGGAAAAGTCTAGAGATATCTTGCCCTGGCAAGGGCATGGGCCTGCCAAAGTGCCAAAGACCTCTGTGAATTACGTTGCAAGGTGGCTTTCCTTAGCTAGGAATCTTTACTTTGTCTCTGCTGGGCTTGGGTTAGTCCTTGAAAGAAGCCTATTTTGCAGAAACGTTGGAAGTGGTAACACAGGCACAATAACCTCATTTTTGTCAGGGAGCTGGAGTTAATTCTGACACTGTGTGGAACTTGCTGGAGGCCTGAGCATGTGTGAAGCAGTAGGGAGAGTTTTGGTTGGAATAGGCCTGGGGAAGCAGGTTGGGACTCGTTCCCAGCTGGAAGCTGAGTGGCTGTGATGATTGTTATTCTGTGGTGTTGGGATTTTGGCACCTGCTATCACACTAAATCAGCTGTTGAGAATGTTGTAAAGGTCTGTAAATGTCTCTGTAAAGGTGCTTAGTGTTCTCTGTATATGTCTGACAACTTTAGGCTTCTTCTTCTTTTTCCTTTTTTATCTTTTTTCCCCAGAAGACTTGTGGTGTAGTTTAGGGAATGTTAATGACAAAATAATTTCAAGACTTCAAACTTAAAACCAATTAATAGTAGTAATTTTTGTTTACAATATTACTTTTGTAGGGAATGTCATGAAATACTTACTGAGATGTGTCATGTAGACATGGTCTAAAGAGATCTTCAGTGGTCTTGAGTTTTATGGCTAAGGCCAGCATACTTTTTCAATCGAGAAAATGGCCTCCTTCAGCGTAGCTTTTTATGAAGTGGTGTTGTGTGTAATTTAATCATGGTCCTGTACATTGATGTTTACTTTGATGGCTCAGTGACATAAATAATATTATAGCAGTGCTTTAAAATAGTGCTTTTTCACATTGTCTAGCTTAATATATTAACTAGGGAGGCAGAAAGCAAAGCAGATGTTTGTTTTCCTTTTTCCATACTGAAAAAGCTGTTGTTCAGTTTTGGTTTTGCCATGTAGATTTTTTATGGTGACAGCTGGTGAAATCATGCTGTTAGTCAGATGGAAAAGTGCATCTTTATAAAATGTCATTTGACATACTGGAAAATGCTTGACTGGGCTATTGCTATCACTTATTCTAAGCAAATAGATACTTCCTGCAGTTTCCTGGAGTCACTTTATGTCCTGTACTTGTGAATCTTGAGCTATGACTAAGGGATTTAATTTTTTTTTTTCCATTTGGGGAAGAGACTAAAATAAAGATGATTTTCTACAAGTGTCCAATCCTGAATCTGACAATTTTGTAGAGAATTACTGCGTTTCTTAGAAAAATTCTTCAGGAAGGTTTTTTTCCCCCCAAAGTGCTAAGGATATTACAATTTTCTTACAGAACTGATTGCATTGCTGTGAAGTTCCCCAAGGATATTCTGTACTTAGCAGCATTGATCCTTTTTTTGATTTTCAGTAAACTTTTCATTGTACATCCTTACTCATAAAACTATTTATGCATGTGCATTTCTTTGTGTGCACACATATGACTCCACTGAGCTGAATGGTACTTAATATACAAATGCTACTGGAGTCTAATACTTGGACTGTGTTAAACAGAAACAGTGTCAACAGTAGGGATGTGACTGCCAGTACATGAGAGCTGTCCCCTGGACAGTTTTCAAGTGAAATATGTTTTACCTGCAGTCAATGCTGGATGATTCACTTTTGCACTGATGCGCATGAATGACTAAACCCTTCTGCATACTACATTCACATGCCAGGGCAATAGGTCCTGCACATACAGAAAAACTATAAACAGGAAGCTTTACCTATGACAGCAGTGACTTATACAATAATAATGTAGTGCTGTACCGAGGAAACAAATTGTAAAGAACATCTGTGGATAGTCTGTGAAATACAGTGTATGATAAAGTATACGTAATCTCTCTCAGTTCAGTGGAAAACTCTTAAAATGTAAAGAACCATAGAATAACCTGTACGTGCCTTTTGAAATATGAACATTCATATCATAACAATCTTTATGATCAACTGACAAGAAAGAAACTATTAAATAATTTTATTAGATTCCTGTTTTGCCCTACTTGCCATGCTGAGATGATTTCTACAGTACATATTGATAAGTATGCCCCTTAGTCCTTTTCCCTCAGTTGCTTGGTTGCATGAATTCATAACTGTGAGAACCTTAGATGGAATAAATAAATAAATTTTATTTCTTGTTCTGTGAAGGGGAAGGTTCTATGTTCTACTTCCTGTTGCAGGAGAGGCTGATGTCATGTCTGGTTGTGAGGCTCAGGTTCTTGATTGCCAGCTTTACTTTCCTTAAGGAAGGGAAGTGTCATGCACGATTTTGCTGAGGGCCCTGGATAGCAGATTGGGTCTGTGATTTCACTGTGAATTCAACAGGAGAGCAGGAATAAAGGATAGAAAATGATGATGTGTAATCTAGAGCCTGTTTGATTCACTGAAAAGAAGCATGTATTATTAGTTATCATCTTCTGTTGAGAGAGTTTCTGAAGGCACATTAAATGTTGTGGGGAATTGTTGTCTCCTGCTGAGACGTGCTTTACCTAGAATCCTCAGAAGAATTAAAGGCTGCTTTATACTCAGTTGGTAAGGTAAGTACAGCACCCATTTTATAACAAACCTATTGCTTTCATTTATTCTGTACAAAGCTTGTGGGAAGGACAGTAGTAACTGGGATGAGATTGTGATTTTCTCTAATTTTCTAGACTGTCCTACAAGTGAGCAGCATAGAGACCTTGCTAAAAATTGTGGCTTAACAACTGATGTATTGGGATTTATGAAGGGATTCCTTGCAGAGCACGGGCAACAGATAACAAAATTGATGGCCTGCCAGCTTTAGATCTTCTTTTTAAAGGGAGAAGGTGCAGATCCTTCAGTCTCACTTGTACAGTATTGCATGTAAATTGCATTGGAGATTTTTGGGTAGGATGAGGGAGACTTCCTACCTGTTTGGACCAGGAACATAAGCCAGGAAATTAATTTAAAAACATCGGTATGTGAATATACATGCAGGTGAGCATTCACGTGGGTTTTGTTCTGTACTCATTGAAGGAGCAGAGAGAGAGAGATTAGTTTGTGCTGGGTCTGAAACTGCAGTGTTTCATAGGTAACTGGCATTTCTATTCACTCTTTCTTTATATGGTATTCTACAGACTTGATAGGACAACAGTTAAGCCTGGACTGTAATCTCTGGAAATCTTATTATGAGAGTTATTTTCCAGTAAAACAACTAGCATGCTTTATAAATCTTGATGTGTCCATGGAAGGTCACCTGCTTAAACACTACCAATCAGTATTTATTCTTTAGGTGTAAGTGAAATCTGCCCCTAAATTACTAATTGTTGGATATTAGGTAATTTTTAGTTGCTGTATCAAAGTTTCATTTTGGCATTTTCCAGTCAAAGACAAAATCTGGTTTTGGGTGTTTTTTTCCAGTTGTGATTGAGGCCCTTCTCCTTTAGCAAAAGACAGGTATCTTGTGGCATCAATGCATGTATGTGAGGTCCCAGCCTGTTTATTAGGGATAACGAGTCTGTGCTTGTAGATTGTTGCAAGGTTAGCACCTAAAGTGTGGTTATTCCCTTTCCTGCTTTTCAAACAGTGCATACCCTCTTGTGGCACTGTCCTCAGAGATGTCAAGCCTTTGGGGCAAAACTCATCCTTTGCTTGGAACAGCCTGTGTTAGGAGAGAATCTGTGGGTACATATTTCAAAATTGTAGGTGTATTATAAAAGAGGCAGGTTTCAGTCTGCTCTGAAACTGGCTCCTAAATACGCAGGGAGAACTATGTTGATGCCAAGGGATCTAAACAGGAAAGACATGCTTGAACTGAGCATTTTGTCTGTGTTCTGTGGTCCTGGACTCCTGTGTTATGTCTAAGCTAGGTGGTTGTATGTGTCTCTTTGTCTCTTTGGTTGGACTGACAGCTGCCAGTGAATGCTTACAGAAATGGCAGCCACCTCCTCTGCCCCACCTCCTGAACTAGTGTGGGCAGGCAGGGGAGTGCTGCCTTTTAGGAGAAACAGCGCTTCACGGTCCCTCTGTCCTCCAAAGATGTCTGGGTGATTTTGTTATTTCCTTCATGGTTTTGATCTCAAGAGTATTATTTTGGTGTAGGTTCTTAAAGCCCTAGCGCTCTTCCCAGTGGTGATAACACCACGCACTACCTAGGTGCTTATACAGACTTTGTGATTCATAAATGTTCGTTAGTTGTATCATGAACATTAATCCCATAAGCCAGCTCCAATCAGCAGCTGAATTGGGGCCAGATTTAGGGGGGGAACAAAGTCTCTCTTTGAGTGCAGGGCAAACAGAGGAGAAAAGGGCAGGTCTTAAATCAGTGTGTAATTCAATTATTTTGGTTTTCTTGAGGCCTTGAAGCAATGCAATGCAGGTTTTTCAAAGATGACATCACAAGATACTGGGATATGCTGCCAAGTCCATGTGGGTGGAGAAAAAAAGGAGGTGTTAATGATTTTTATAAACACTTGTGCTTCTGGTTTCAAGAAAGAAAAAAAGGAAGAGACTTTCCCAATGGTTCTCTGAGAATGTAAATGACACATGAGTATTTTGGTTAACGGCAGAAATGGCATTTCCTGTACTGCCTTTATTGCTCAATTGCCTTGTCCTAGTTACATAAGTTGCATTTTATCAACTGGAGCATATGCATAGAAAACTAGTTGGAGAGCTCTACGAGTCATTCATCATTTTCTCACAATTTCCAGCTGAATTACTCATACTCACAGCTGCTGTGAAAAGAGTGCTCAGGTGTTCTGCATCAAGGCATTGAATTTGCATCCTTTCACCTGTAAACTAAATATTTTTTGCCTTATATTTGATGATATATAGGTGGAAAACTTGAAAATTAGCACAAACATCCATAATTTTCCACAGAGACAAATCTCAAAAATTTTTAGCAATTATGCTACTCTTTTTTATCCTTGATAAAACCTTTTTTATTATAGTGGTTGGAGAGAAATTAATTTTCACACTTATATTTACACCTTATGTGGTGAGGGATGCTTGTCACCAGCCTGCATAAACCATTTGCTTTACAACAGTATGTTGATCAGCCCAACATAATGTTTTATTTATGTAACCAAATCTAAAGAAGATACTTTTTATCAAGAGATTCTGTGTGTAGAAAATTGATAGTGACAGATGTGTAAATAATGTTCAGGTAATTTTGAGTTCTTTAAAAGGGGACGGCGACTTTTAAAATATTTGGCAGTGCACAGTGTGGCCTGGAAGTGGAGACTCTATAGTGACCGTTCACTTCAATTCGTAGAAGAAGAGGCTTAGAACTGCCAGGACTCAGCACTCTTTGGTTGCTCTCTGTTCTGGTCCTCTTGCTAGGCTGATACAGGATGGCCCTCTAAAGATGCTGTGTAGTTTTTATTAATCTTAATATCAACTGCGCTTTGTGTTAAAAGAGTGCTTTACTCTTCAGTGCTCTGAGATGCTGGAGAGCTGGAGCAACATTACTTGAAATAGTAATGACCAACTCAGTTCCAGGCAATCAAAAGAAGGAAATATTGGAAGAAAAAAACCTAAAAAATCTAGCCCCAAATGGAGCAGAGGACGTGGTGTTTAGAATAGCAGAAATATGGGAATCCGTGAGGCTCACCTTATATTGCATGTCTCTGTTTGTGAGAGCAAGGATTTAAATTGTATAGTGACTTTTAGTGAATTGGAATGCGAATAGAGGATCATACTTGGTTTTGCCTCTTTTTGGAAGCCTGACCTGAGCCTGCTTGCTGGTGGATGCTCTTAGCTGTGGAGCTGTTGATCCCAGCAGCAAAAACAGCCTGTGGTACTAATCGTTGGAGCAGGTATTGGGACTGCTAGGTCTTGTTTGCTTAAATTGGCCGAGTAGTGCCTTTCAGTTAGTGGCACTAGGGTGAATAACATACTCAAGATTTGTCCTGGTATCTTCATTGTAAGCCATAGGTCGTACAATGTAAGTTACTAAATTACTGTAGATGAAACACCAGAGAGATTGGTCCTCGAGTCCCTTGGGGATTGCAGAATTGCAGATTAACTCCTCACAATATACTTAATCAAAGCATGTATTTATTTTTTCAGAAAACGTTCTCTTGTGAGAAAAGTTCATGGAGTGGCTGATTAGAACAGAGGTACAGCTGGGACTCTCCGCGTACTTCTGAGAGCAGCAAGCTCCTTTTGCGCATTTCTTTGCCAACTTTCTATGATATACTGATATGTAAAGACTTTACGTTGAACCTCTGTCAGCGGCAGATGGGCCCAAAACTCCTCAGCACTCACTATGGAGGAAAACTACTGTGCTGACACCGTGCCTCATAGATAACGTGGTTTGTTCCCAGTTTCCAACATGCTCTTCTTTGTTCTTCTCATTATAATTAATGCTGCAGGAGATATTTTTGTTAGTTACTTGTCTTTCAAAACAAAAATTTCTGCTCTTTTGTGATGTCATGTCATAAGGTGATGCGTCTCCAAGTTCATTGGATCTGTGGTGTCAAGTACAGTTTGTATAGTTTAGATTGTAGGAGAGCTTTAGAGCATGGCGTCTTTCCTTCTAGTCCGAAAAATCTAGATCCTCAAAGAAAATGAGTACAAATGTTTGGCTCTTCTGTGAAGTGATCTGTTGTGTTCCACATGCTTGCAGCTGTGGATGTAGGGGCCAAAACCTATAAGGCTGATATTTTCAAAAGGATCTGAGTGAAATGTAGTGGGAATTGGGATGCACACAAATCCTGAGTTTCTTTGTACACAGGCCCATTAAATCATGTACAGCTCATGGGGGCTGGCTGCTGCCCAGGTAATATGTTCCCTCGTATGTAATCCAAGTTAAGTGTTTCCCTACTGAGCAGCTCAGTGTCTGGATGGGTGACTGCACGGAGCTGTGTGGGTTAGACATTCAGGGTGGCCAGGTGCCACCTGGCTGAGGAACCTGTTGTCCTCCTGTTGATGTCCCAATTCCCTTTATGCAGTGTAAGTAAGAACAAAGAAGATAAAAGCTCGTAGGTCTTGAGTACAGGGACAGTGTTTCTTCTCAAAAAGTGTGTCATTATTTCAGCTCATGAGATGGAATGAGGAAAAAGACTTTAGTGGTCATAGTTAAGTTTTTATTTTGAGAGAAAGAGAACATGTGAACTTGTCTCTCAGTTTACTTTTCCTAATGCTCATTAGATTTATCTTCACTGTATTGGCATTATGTTTAGGTTATTGAATGAGCTTGCAATTACTCCTCCTTTTTTGCCCCCAGTTTTCATGTCTGCTATCACCATGAAAATAAGCACTCTATAGCGATAGGTTTTGCTGCTCTAAATGGAGTTCTTTTTAAATAAAAATTAATTTAGTGTCTAAAACCAGAAAAGTCATGATTTGTCTCCTGGATCAGGTGGCTATAGCGGTGAAGACCAGCTGACACAGGAGCTTTTGTTTTGTTCTTGGAGACAAGTATTTTTCTGACAAAGCAGAATATGCAACTTTAGGAAATCAGGAATTACAACTACTTTAACATCTGGTGTCAACAAAAAAACCTGAGTGTGCTCAAATACCAGAATTACATTTTTCTGTAGTTAAGGCTGTGTTTCTGTCATAAGGGGTTTTAGTATCTTTAGGGATTACAGGATAATAATAACTTGGCAATTAAAAAAAAAAGAAAAAATTGCCAGTTGAAAGTTGGTTTCAGATATATTCCCATGAGTAATTTCTTTAACCATGTTGTAACAAAAATAAATTGTTATATTTAGATTATATCAGATAAAAAAACTCCTAGCAGTCTGTCATCTGGGGTCGGATCTCTGTGGTGAAAACCGCCATCTCAAAAGAAGAAAATCTGTTTTGCTGTTGCCACTTGAAATTTTACTTTTTAAAATGCCTGGGGTTTTTTGTGTTGCTGCTGTTTGTTTGTTTGTTTTTTTTGATAAAGTATGCTTAGCCTTCCTGTAGTTGCAAACAATGTGTGTGTCTCCAAATTCTAGCCCTGCTGGAAGTGCTGGGAAGTGAGGTTCCTGGGTCGTGTTGGTAAGTGCTGGCATGCATCTGTCTGCCCCTCTAGAGACACAGGTGTGTTTAAGGTTGTGTCCCTGCATGCTATGGCTGTTGGTGAAGGTTAGCTTCTTCATCATGCAGCATGCTGTGACAGTGCCATATGGATACACATTTATGGATACAGATCCTGATCCTGCAGTGCCCTCTGGAAAAAGCCGTTCTGGTTCCACTGGAGTACTTGGAAAAGGAGTGGATTGCTCTGGGAAGCCGTGACTCCATTGTGGCTCTGCACGCGAGTGGGCCCTCCATTCCCCCTTCTTCCTTTGCCTTGAGGAGAACCAATACCTTGCATAAAACTCCAGTGATTTCCAGGAAGTCATTCCAGTCTGCTTTGTAATAATTCTCTCTTTGAGTGAATTTGTTTGGCAAATTAGCAATAGTGTCTGGCATACTGCATGCAGAGTTTCCTGAAGGGAAAGCAAATATGAATTTAATAGAAAGAGTTAATTTACATGTTTCTGTTTTGAAAATGTATTTTTGCACTGTTCTGGAAGCTGAATCAATAGTCCTGGAAGCACAGAGGAACAGGAATAGTAAACATGCAGCTTGAGTGCAACAGTTGAGATACTGCCCTGTGCAGAGGCAGACCTGGAGGCTCCAACCTAGCGCTTTGGGGTGGAGTTACTGAAACAATCCTTTCTAAATAACAGATCTTAGTGTTTGTTTTGCTGTTTTTGTAATAAGTCAGTTGTGAATCCTTTTTTGCATTATTCATCAGGCCTCAAAGAGGGAGAAATAGCATTTAATGAATTCATGCACTAATATTCTTCCATCAATAACTGAGTCAATTCCTGGAGGGCGAGCATCTGTTTCCATTTGAGGTATGTGACCATTTAGACCTTGCTATCTTTGCTGATGCTGCCACTGAAGAGGCCAGCTGCGTGGATAATGGATCTTGTGACCCGGCTTTCTGTCTGTCAGCAGCTGGATTGCACCATCGTGGAATTTCATACAGGCCATTGCAGAGGGCTGGGTGAAGCAGCACAGTGAGTGAGGCCTGGGGAAAGCTAGTGAAGATAGGCAGTGCTGTGGTACCTCCCAAAATAATATTTTCTAGTTTGTCCACTTGTTGGAGCACTTGTGCTTGTGGCAGAGGTTACTGCTTCAGCCACTGATGCTCATTCCTGGCTGAGACATCTGTGCTGCAGGCTCTCTCTCCCAGTTTGGTGAACTGAGTAACTATTCTGACTTAGCTTGATTCACCCAATTCCTGTGAGTAGCTGGATTGACAGTTTGTGGGGAGGCAGCCCCAGTAGGAGACAGTGTGTTTATGGTGACTGAGGAGTAGTAACTGGAGAGCTACCAATGCATTTTCTTTCATAGGCGGTATGGGAAGGCCAGATTTGTGTTTATTTTTAAGAAATCTTTCTTGCTGTTTAAAACCAGCTCTCTGTTTAGAGCAAGCATTTGCATTTGAGCCTTTGGAACTGCTTGTGATCAGAGGCACTAGCAGCACCTGCAAGTGGACACCTTAGCTAATGCTTGGTCCGTTTTCAGTTTTGTGACATCTTGTGGAGGGAGATCAAAAGACTTTGGAAGACTGGTGGGGGTGAGTGGGTGAATTGAAAACAAAATAGTTTGGTCCCACGTGTAATTACAGGAAGATGTGTTCTTTTGTTTTGTAGACGGAATACTTTCAGGGCTTTGCCCTTGCTGGCTAGGATTACATGGGCCATGTGATGATCAAGGGCATTGTCTGCTCCCATAGGCCAGTGGTAATTCATAACTGGATGGGTCATTTAATTTCTTGCTGGCAGGTTAGGAATTTTTCCTGTAGTTTGTACCCTCTCTTGTTACTAGGCCTTCTCTGCTCGTTTAGCCTTGACTTGTCCCTATGCAGGAGATGAGATGCTTGCTGGCAGCAACTGCATAGTTTGTGTGTGCAGGTTTGAGTGGTTGTCCTGAAAAGTCTGAGAGTTAGATGGAGTTCTTAGGTTTCACTGTCTGACCAAAAGATGACAGTGATTTGCTTAAAGATATTCTGGCTGCCTAAATGCATACTTTATTTTTAGAGGGTTCCAGTCCCTTCAGGTGAGGGATCATAAATATCTAAAATGTGTTTCTTTTCCAGACTTTTATTTAGCTAAATGGATTGCATGACACTAGACCAACCTCTCCAGCCACTGAGATGCTCTTGCTGCACAGAGACTCAAGTTTGTTTTCAGAAGCTAGTGAGGGTTTTCCCTTTCATTCAGGCTGTTTTCTGAGTCACTTGGTGAAGTTTTATTATGTTTTCTTCTTAGTAGGGAGTCCCATCACTGAGAGTTCAAATGGTTGCTCCTTTTTGTGTGACAAATATAGTCTGTCACAGCAAGCAGTGTGGATAGACCTGAGCTCCACATGTATCACTGCATTTCTGGGAA
Source organism: Oreocharis arfaki (assembly GCA_013398015.1). Lineage (NCBI taxonomy): Eukaryota > Metazoa > Chordata > Aves > Passeriformes > Paramythiidae > Oreocharis > Oreocharis arfaki. The sequence continues at coordinate 12,925 of VZRR01009429.1, forward strand.
GTGCCGCAACAGTGGTATAATGTGTCATTGGGAGCTACTGTGCTATTTCCTAGTAAGATTTAGCTCTAAGCTGGAGTTATACCCATAAAATACTTTTGTTCAGATGTAATACACTGCATCAGTGTGTTTCTTGCTTTCAAGACAGAGGAAAAGCATTGAATCTCCAAAACGCTTCACAATGGGAACGGAGGTCTCACTGCAAAGTAAGTTAAGTGTAAAGGTTTGACAAAGTAAAATCAGAATTTCTGGTAAGTATCTTATCTTACATCTGTCTTTGGGAGTGCCACTCTGCAGAATTGTAGTACTTTCTGGTCTCAGTTGCACACAGGTGCATTTTTTTTAGCTGAAACATGCTACAATCCACCCTTCAGACAGGTGAGCTCTGGAATCACAGCTAAGGATGAGTAGGGCATATTATGGCCAGTTTGAGGTTCTCCAGTGTAAAAACAACATTGATATGTACTGAAATGAGTCCAATAGGTGATTAAGGGGACAACGAGGTTTGAGGAGAAACAGAGGGAAATTTTCTTCTTTCTGGAAATGTTTTTCTCCATCTGCTGAGAGGGGAGGTTATGGAGGAGTTTCCATGCTGCCTTTAGCTACCTTGTGGGTAGAGAGGGTATAGAACAGGTGCTGCCAAACTCTTCTTGAAGTGCATGATGGAGCCAGGACAAAGGATACGAGTTGAAACAGGGTAAATTCCAGGTACATAAAAGAAAAACTTTTGTATCATAACGGTGGTCAAACATTGGAACAGAGTCTCTGAGGGGTTGTAGACTCTTCAGTCCTGGAGGTATTTTGAAGCTGAATTGGATGAGGTCTGGGTGAACCACTTGGGACAGGTGCATAGACAAGAGACCTCAAGAGGCCCCTCCAGGCTGTGTCATTCTGTGATTCTAGATCTGTGTGAAGACTGTGGCCTCTTGAATGGAAACTGATGAGGAGGGTCAGATGTGCTTGAGAGAAGTCAGCTTTTGTGAGGCTTGTGCAGCTCTTGTATGACTTACGGGTTGAGTTCTAGTATTGCCTTTGAGTGTTAAAGATACAGTAAAGCAGGTGTGCAAGTCCTCCTCCCATACCAGCTCATGCTCTGCTGCCGTTCTGGTCTGGAGGGTTTGCTGTAAGATGTTGAACAATACTTTTGTGTAGATGTGGGGGAGTTGTGAAGAACAGCAAAGGAACATCAGTGGATGTACAAAACTAGCAGAGGAGCTTTCTGAAGCAGACTAGGTTTTTTCCACTCCTATATTTGTATACCCTAGCTGCTTATTAAAAGGAACTCCTCTATGCAATGTTCCTGGCCTGGCAAAAACTCTATTTTTAGTGCCAGGGAAAGAGCTGTATTGTTTTTCCTGAAGAGAGAGAGCACAGAGGCCCAAATGGGTCATCGGAACAGCAGAGTGAAGATAGGCAGAGGGTGGTTTTGTTTACAGCACTTAACAATTCAGCTGCTGAACAACCACGTGGCCCATGGACAATTCATGGCCAAAATAGCTGATTCTGCACAGCAGCTATTCTCTCTGTGTATCAGAATGTGTCCACTGATTGTAGGTTGCTTTTTTCCTGCTCCGGCTAGTCTGTGGGTGACAAATGTTTTTACCAAGATCAGGCTGCTGGCTGTTGTTGTAACTTGTGCCAAGGTTAAATATCTTCTGCCTGGCTAAGACTGACTTTTATGAGGTAGAATGTGAAAAGTGAATGAACGTGTGAGAAAAACAGGAGCAGTACCAGCTTCTGGTTTGTGTCTCAGTACCATCTTGGGAATATGCTATGGAAATGCTTAGACTGAAAAATTTCTTTCTTTAATGATTGAAAACATCTTTCAGAAGCTTTTAAAATGTGTTTGAGATAAACAGCACCTATCATTTGTGGCTAATATCAGACTATTATTAAGATTTATTGCTTTCACAATGATCTCTTCATTCCAGTGCATTACTGGGCTTAGGCTCTCTGAGCCCAGCACAGTATCCCTTAGCAAATGAATATGGCATGGGAACATATGAACATGGTGTTTGTGTGACCATCACCCTAACAGCAGAATTTCACTGACCCCTGAAATTTTATCTGGTAGGTTCTGATCAGACAAAATTCGTCAGTATAATTTCTCTGGTGCTGAAAGGCTTCACACGCACTGCAAAATGGAGTGTGAGAAAATCTACCATAATGTATTTCCTGAACAAATCTCGTTGCTTCTCTGTCTTGGGGAGGTATCACAGTGATAATTCTCTAGATATATTTGCTTTCCGTCTGTCTTGGTGAATGAGAAAGGAAGATGGAGTAGGAAGTCTAAACTTTGTTTTCAAGGTCTCATGGGCACCATTGCCTGTAAGGCAGTATGTTATTTAACAACTCAGGGGCTGTTTGCTTAAACTACTGAAATTGAGCTAGGACCGCTTTACTTTTCAGTAATAATATGTTCCTTGGGAGTAAAATATTTGTTTGTTTCTGATGTCCCAGTGTTATTACTACACAGTGAGGGTTGGTACGTCTTTTGCATTTTTATTTAGTAGATGCATCACACACAGACAAAGAAACATTGAAGAAGCAAACCAAAGCCAGCCAAACCAACAACAAGAAAATGAACAAAACATCTGTGTCTGGGTAGAGATGTTTAATTAGTTCTCCCCTGTGGTCTCTTTCTTATCCTGCTAACATTGCTTTGGTCAGTATCAAAAACACATACTTTGTAGTTTCCTAAATATGTAGTATTTGGGTATTGCCTTAGACAGCAGCTGTGGTGTGTGATTTGCTTGTGTGGGAGGAGGAACTGGGAGGTTTGGGAGGTGCTTGTGCACTGGAATCTCAGCCTTCACCTCTCTGTCCTCCCTGCAGGAACACCCCTGCTGCTCCCCTTAAGAGAGCAGGGGTGTGTTTGGTGTCTTTAAATCAGAAACTCTTTAGAAGTTCTTACGGTATTTCTGATGCAGCATGACTCAGATGAGGTCTTGATTTCATCTGTGGCTCCATGTCATGTCTGGTATGAAAAAAATTGTCTGATAGCATTTTATTTTCGTACTTGGTGAGTTGCTGCATACCACTAACCTTTTTTCAACAGGTTGATAAGTTTATTTCCATTGATATATAATATTAAGATACTAAATATAGTGCTACTACTGTATTAAGATACAAAAAACCCAGTGTACTACAGCCAGTAGAAGTGGTCTGTGAATGGTAAACAAAACATAATTTTTTAGTGTCATGATACTAAATGAATTGCATTTGCATGAAATAATCCTTCATTTTCTGTATTGCTGTTTCTGGTTTGCTACTTCTTTCCTGCTATTAATGGCTTAATTCAGCTATGGTAGCTTTGTTTCACTGCCTTTGTACTATGGGTGAGGTTTGTGCAGGAAATAATGAACAGTGAGTGGAACTTGTTGGCTTTAGGATTTTGTGTTTGCTTGAACAATTAAATATGTTCTAAAAGGCTGAAATCCCAAGTATATTACTGCTGCCACTACAAAGCCAGACATGCTGCTTGCATGTTTAAAAATCGTTATTAAAGGCTGACTGAATGACAAGTTTCTTCCCCCATACTGGGTAAAAGTCTGAAAATATTAGGGTGTTTCTTAGAAGAATGCCCTATAGAACTACTGATTGCTTAGATTTACAGTCCTTTAGAATATTACTGATACCTTAAATAAATGGTGTGTCTGCACAGGTGAACATTTATTCTGCTGATAAACATATTTTTAGATTTTGATGTTCTTGACTAGGACTGAAAGAACTGTGCCATCTATACATCCGAAGTTTGTGAGAAGATTTATTGTCCAAGGAGAAAGGTAATTTTCTTTGGGCCTCTGTTATTCTGATCTTCTTGGAGCCATAATCCATGAAGCCAGTTGGGTTTAAGGGTATAAATATTGTTGTAAATGAAACAATGATACAATTCCTGTGAGAAACGTGAGGGATAGTTGATGATCATTAGTCAGTACTCTTTTTCTCATTTCTAAACAGAGTGGAGAACAAAGCAGAGAGTCCATCAAATGAGTATGGAAATTGTTAATCCTTCTGAAGTGCCTTCTGGTGGTAATGAAAACTGCCGTTCAAAATTAAAAAGAACCAAAAATAAGTATTTGTCTAGAGGAGAAGTCATGAGGAAGAGATAAACAAGGCAACATTAATGGGGCTGTCTGAACTGTCTGTAAGCCAAAAGAACAGAGAATAAAATCAGTTTGGATTTCAGCATCTAATTCATGACAGAATGCCTCTGAGGGCAGCAAGCCCCAAAGTTTATCAGTATTTAGGGTATGTTCTCATATGTCCCAGGGTATCTATTTACTGTTTTTCTTACTGAACTTGAAGATGTTATTTAGCTCCTAAAGCAGAGCTTCCACTTTTTAAATTCAGCCCTGTGGAAATCTTAGTGTGTGCAGAGAGTTGTCAAGTGGAGTCTGTGGAGCTGCAGCAAGGCTGAGAAACGTTTGTGATTCTTGAGATTGGGACTTAAGTTTTCATGTGGCTTAAGTGGATGCTGGAGCTAGGTGTCCTTGCTATAAAACTATTCGTGCTGTAGCAGCAACTGTGTGTGTGCTGCAAGGGAGGCTCCCTAGCCTAGGCAGCATAATTACTTGTGGCAAGATGATGTTCTGGGCATCAGAGTAAGACAAGGATGGAGGAGAGCTGAACCCTGATTCATGCAGAGTTACAGCCATGCCCTGCTGTCCCCACACATTAGTAAAGTGTCTTCTCTCCGTTGTCCCCAAACTGCACATGTACTTCCCTTTAAGGAGGACATCTGCCTTTCAAGGGCTTCAGAAGGTGGCTTCTCCCCTGAGCTGGTCTTGCTGTCAGAAGGGCTGGAAATGTAGGACTTTGGCTAATGGTACTTTTTAAGGAGTGGGTTGGATCAGCTCCAGTGTTAATAGCAGAACTGTAAACTCTGCTCTTCGAGGATGACTGAGGACCAGGTGTGAGGTGTTTGTGTTAGTCTTGGTGGGTAATGAGGTATGATGTCATACCAGCTGCTCACTACACTGTACCATACCCATTCTCTAAAATTAACCCTTGTGGTGCATCTTTCTACTGAAATAATTCCTTTTCATAGGACCTGCAGTAGTTGTTCCCCTTCTGCATTGAAATTTTTCACCTTTTCCTTTGTGGACTGTTCCGTTTATTGGGTTGGTTTTTCTTGCTATGATGTCTCCCTATTCCAGTCCCTTCTTTCCCACAGTGTTGGTTTTTTGGTCACATACTGTTGAATAGTCCTGGCATTCCCACAGGCTGAGAAACATAGCACATGTCTGGATGCTCCTGAAAAGAGAGGTCGAAGCGTAATAAATGATGCACAGTAGCCTAAATGTGCCAGACAGCCCTGGACACCCAAAGAGGACATTTATGATGTTACGATGTTTTAACCTATTGCAGGGTCTAATTAAATTTATGTCAGTCTAAAACAGTTTATATTTTATATTCATTTGAAAGGGAGAACACTTTTCCCCTTCAAACACTGCATCAAGTTCCCCTTGATCTTTAAATCACAGATTTGCCTGAAACTGTTGTCATCACCAGACATAGTATATGTTGGCAAACAAGGATGCTTTTTTTTAAAATGTAAATCGGGCCAGCCTGATAGTTAGATTTTAAGAGTGGGGAGAGAAAGGCAGTGAGACACCTGTGATTTAATCCCCTTATCATTGTTTTCATGGCAGTGGGAGCTAGATGAGGAGATGGGTTTGCAGGGAGGGCTAGTGAAAAGTTTTGTGCGTGACTGGGTTGTTGCTGGGCTTTGCTTTGTACTGCGACAGCTAGTTTTACTTGTGCACATGCCACTTGGGTGTGTGTTGGCCAAGACCACCTTCTAATCGAAAACAAACCCAGTTCCAAAGCTGGCATGGGTAGTGACAGACTCCCTTCCTGTACAGTGGAAGCAGAGCTCAGCAGTATGCAGCAGATGTTGCCCACTGGATGACAGATGCATTTAAAATCAGTTGTAAAACTGGATTTGGGATTTTGCAAGTTAAATTGAACAAGAACATGTGCTATTTGATGGTCTGTGTGCTTTAAGAGAGAACTGTATTTTTGATAGACTGAAGTTTTGTGAAAGAATAAAAACCAAGTCTTGGAGCTCTGCTCTAAGAAATAAGACATTGAATTGCACCTGGGTACTAGAAAGACAGGTTTAGTCAGTGTTTTGTATATAAACTCCACGTGGGTGATCATATGTACCTACTTTACTCTATGAGGCAAAGATTCCTGATGTAGTCCAAGACCCAGAAGTGGGAATATAAATGGAGATGTGAAGACAATAAGGTTGTGAACAAATGCTGCACTATTGCAGCTGTAGAGCTACTGGGATGTCAAATGTGTTTCTTGTCCTTGTGGTCAGAGCAGCCACCTTAGGATTCTGTCATACAGGGTGACTTGGTGGCAGTGAGGTTGCTGGATACAGTTGTGGTAAGGGCTCTGAAAGCCGGGGAGTTACTTTGGTTGCGTTTCAGACCTAATTTTTGAGGTCATGTAGGCACCAACATAGATTTATGTTGCAGTAGCACTGCTCTGCTTTTTTTTCTTTTTCTTTGTTTTTCTTGTAGTTCTGGAGCTGTATGCTGCATGTATGGGGAGAAGGCCAGACAAACATCAATGTCAGTCATTGTTGGGAACTGAGAGTTGAAACAGTTTGTACTGGTACATTTTGAGACTTTCTCTGAAATAACACTTAAAGTGAAATCGACCTTCATAAAGAGTAATGTGCTGGGAAGACCATTTTAAGGTGTAAACAGTGGCTGAAAAACAGGGCATTTGCAGTACGCAATGCACTTCTCACCGAGGCTTTGAGGTGGAATGGTGGTGTGGCATTCTTCCACTGCCTCTGTTTATTTTCAAGCATCTGTTGTTCCTTTTAACTATTTTAATTTTGTCCTTTTGAAGTGTTATTTTGATGGTTCAGCGATAGGTAGAAATAAGGTGCTGTAATATATTGTGGTTGCCTGAATGGCTGAGTGGCTGTGCTGATGGTAAAATGATGGAAGGATCAAGAAATGATTACTGAGTAAAATATCCCAGCTGTCCGAAGCACTGAGACTATAACATATGATAGAGACAAAACCGCTGTGTGTTGCAGAAAAGCACAGAACATAAAAGAAGTAGCACTTAAATGTATAAAATATAGGATAAATACACTCCTAGGAGATGTCTTGTCTTTCCTCATATTGCTTCTCGTTTGAGAATGGAAAGGAAAGCTGTGATCAGGTTCCCAGCTCTTCAGTGATTGCTTTGAGGAATATCGTTCTTTCTGCTGTATTGTGTGGGTGGAGTGCCCTGCTTTGTCCTCATCTATTGCCAACCTGATAGAGATGCCATAAAAAAGAAGGTTGAGGAGACATTATTACCATCTCTGCCACCCTACCATTGTACTGCATGGAGACCTTTTCCTTTACATTATTCTACTATATAATATACTGAAAATTCTCATAGGAAAAAAAATCCCAACCAAAGTACTGACATCTTGTATAGTTTCAAAGCGTTCGTTTGGGGTAGAGTGCATGGCAGTTGTCAAACATCCCTTTATGGTGAATTCAGTAGCCTCAAAACAAAGTGAGAAGAACAGAAAGAGTGAATAAAATGCCTTTCCCCAGAAGGCTGCTATTTGCAAAGGAAACTCCTGTAATGGTTTGAACATAGAATAGCCTTTTAAAACTGTGGTATGCTTAAGAAAAGAAAGGGAGGGATTTCCATTGGGGAAACTCAAGATCTGTGGAATAATTGCCAGGAATGGACTATAAACTAGAAAACAAAGATCTACATCTAATCCGCACAAAACTGAAATGCTTGGGAATGTTTTCAGAGTTTTTCATGTTATTACAGGAGAGAATTTAGAAAAGAATCTGAAATGTTTGTGTCTGATGGACAAGTTTCAAAAATAGTATTTCATAATTTATCTAGTAATATAAATTCTTCTTTCTGTGGCAGCAGATACTAATGAATATCTTCATTAAATGTTACCATATAGCATTGTTGCAGAAATTAATTTTAATTTTATGTACCGTGATGAGGATGGCTTGAATATAAGCAAACATTGAAAAAGATGGGAAGCTTTCACTAGTGTAATTTAGAGGAAATTTTTAATTTTTTTTTTCCTTTGCTTCCCATGAACTACTTGCACACTGTTTGCAGACAGTTTGAAATTCCAAAAGTTGCGGTGTCTGGTCAAAGAAAATGAAGCAACCCTGAAGGATAAGGAGACTTGACTCAAAATGGAAAGCTTTCTGCTGGTTTTATCTAATACGTTTTTCCGAGACTTTACCTGTTTTAATCTGCAGGCAAGACATAATTGAAAAATAGTGTGTTCCCATGGTTGTTTTATTAATTATGATAAAATTAGATTTATCAAAAAATTTGTCCTCTTGTATTTGCTTAAAATTTTTACATATATAAATGCACAGAAAGCCTATTCTGAAGAATACAAAAGAAAAAATATTTTTATGACAGGTGCCAAGGCAGCTCCAGTAATTAGCTTTCTTTGTTACAGCAGGAAGATACTGAGATATTTTATTTTCTTTTTCCCATGGCCTCTGCAAAAGGAGTATATTGTATACTTTTTCACAAGGATACTAGCAAGCACAGATGTTGTTTTAAAAACAATAATAAACAGAATTATGCTTTTTTTGGTGGAAAACAACATTGAAGGTTATGTTGTTTTCAAACAGAACATTATATGAAAATTCTTTATTTCCCCTTGTAACATGCAGTTTGAGTGAGCAACTTCAGTTATTCTGATTATTTTTCCTTAGCTGTTGACTAAATGTTTAATGTTGAATATAATTTGTCTTTTGGAAATTGCATATAGAATTTATAGGCTCCTCTTCCTCCCATTATAAAGCATAGTTCATATGTGTCTGCTTTCCTGCAAAATTAGGTAATTTGAAAGTCTGATTTCTTGGTATGGAGCATCTACTTTAGTAGAAGGGCAAAGCTCTGAAAGCTCATGTTGAGGTATTTGCAATGAGAGAATGAAATCCAATGACATTTTTTGTTGTGTTAAATACCTTAATAAAATAAAAAACACCAGTAAAACGTTTTTTTTAATTGGAAGATTACTGCCTTATAATTTGTAAAAGTATTATAAAGAAAAACTGAAGTGTTTTTCTTGCAAGGTGGAGAAAAGAATAGAATTATCCACAAAATGGCAGAAGGAAAGCAGATTTAACTTAAAATTTTTCACAAAAGCTGCATAATTCTACCAGCATTATGTACCACCAGAGAGCTGTTAAAAGTTTATTTGATTACAGGATTAGCCAGGCCACAGACACTTTTTAACTTTTATTTTCCTTCAGGGGCTGTTGCTCCAAGAGGGAGATGTCTTCCTGCATGCTTTGTGCAGGGCCGAGGGGGCACTGTCATGGCCACAGGCCAGGCCTGCTCCCACTGCCCATGGCGTTGTGCCAGAGTGGCTCTGCGCTTGTCCACAGTGTGATGGAAATGGAAAACTTGGGGCTCCACTATGATTCAGGACAGTTTTCCCTGGCCCGAGTAATAGTGTGTTTGGTAGTCATCCAAAAGCTGCCACTGTGTGTTCAGCTAGACTGTTGCGGTCTCTGCTCTGGTAAAACCCACAAGCATTTTCCAGGCATCTGGGAAGAGAGGAGCAGGAAGGCTATCTAGCTTGTGGTTCTTCAGAGAAGCAGCCAGTGCTGTGTTTTGAGGTATGTCGGTGTATCTATAGTTATATCTGTGTGTGTGTGCTACCTCCTCAGTGGATCATCCAAGCTAGGTACATTCAAGGTAAAGATCCTTCACACAATTTAACAGCACATTTTAGCTTTTTCCTTTTTGGTTGCAGAAATCACTTATGTTTTGTTTGATGAAAGAATATGGTTTTCAAGACCCAGTTCTGAGTCATGTTTTATGTATATCTGGTCCTGTTACCCTCTTGAAAAGGCACAGAATGTTAGAATGTGTACTTTTTTTTGAGAGGTGATTAGGAATTTTTATTCTGTTGTCTGTGCATGCTACCGTGTTTTCAGAAATCCCTCCCCTAAAGCTTAGAAGTCTAAATAATTGGTGTAACCTCAGCCATTATCTTGGAAAGCAAGTGCAATTTTATCAATATATTTTCTAATCTGTCAGGAAAATAAATCCTTTAATGTATTCCCTATATGCCATGTTAAGCAGATCTTCTCTAAAGAAATCCTTGTTGTAGCAGCTTACTGAATAATTAGCATGATTTCAGAGACAGGGATAGAATATGTAGGTGAGTATTTTAAGTGTTGGTTGGTAAACAGAACTGGTGTCCTGGACAGGTGTGAATGGTGAAAGCAAAGCTGTCTGTTCATATCATTAGAGTTAACACTGTATGAGATAATGCAGATTGTTTCCTTGTAAAGATAAAACATGTGGAAATGAATAAAACCCCGAGCAACCACTGGGGATTTTAATTTACCCATCTCTTATTCTTCACGAAAAGGACTAGTGAAAATGTTCCCTGATGGGGATGATGAGGTGTGTTCTCCTTGCTTGTATCATTTACCTTGGTTGGTATTTTATTTATGGTCTCAGGTGGGAAGCTGTGCTTTGGTTCTGTGCCTTGTCTTAAGGCAGGTACTTTCTGAGTAAATGGGAATGACAGAAAACACACAGGCTGTGGCCACACAACCAGCTCTGGTGTGCTGAACATCTTACTGATTGTTGTGCTTGCCTGCAGCTCCACTCTGTTCAGCTGCAGTGATGTTACACCTGCTATGATATTGTGGTGGCATCCTCTTCTGTGACTTGGCAAAGTAACTCGTCTATGCTTAACAAGATCTATCCTCAGTGCTCAAGAGACTTGCAGGTAATAGTGGGTGCTGAAGCTTTCTCTTACTGGGGATGTTCTGGCTTTTGATTCAACCTTTACCAAATGTTCTCTCCTTAGGGCAGAATTATCCGGTTCTTTGGTTCAGTTACTGTTACTGCTGGCATATTTACCTTTGAGCTAGGGGCATTGCAAAGTAGGCCCTAGCCCAAAAGAAGTCATCAACTCAATGTACCCTTGTTTGTAACTGAGTGCGTTTGACTTGAGTGATCTTTGCTGATTGCTGCATGGTCATTTGCTCTGTTGAATGTTCTTCCATGGTCAAGTACAGAAGAGTCCTCTCTGAGGTATTTATAGCTATGCAGTATATGTAGGGCTGTAGCATGGACATTTTGCCACTCTAGTGCTCTCATCCCATGTCTGCCTCAGGACCATGGATGACAGGACTTAATTGCAGTCAGCTGATGGGGAAAGCAATTTTTGTGTTGAACTATGAGTGCTTATATCTTAAGTTTTGTAAGGTGGAAAGTTGAGATGTCAGGGCTAAGCAGAGAAGAGAAATCATGGAGTTCTTGTACCTTATCTGACTGTTACACCACTTGGCTTACACCTTCCTCGGGGCTTCTGGAAGAAGTAGAGAAAAGGTGCTGACAAGGACAAAAGTAGCTGGCCTTACACCAGCACACTGCTAGTATTTAAATGGTGTAGAGGAAAGGTACTTGAGTGTGGAAGTCAGTGAACCTAATAAACAATGGACTAAGAGAGGCCATTGTTGGGACGTCCCATAAGACCCCAGTTCTGTTCCCCGGTTGGCTCGTTAGCCTCCCTGCCCCCTTTTTACCTTATCTAGTAAGTTCTGCTATTTCCCTGTTGCCCCATTAGCCCTTACCTTCTCGCCGCTCACCCTAACTCTGCCTCTGTACCGCCCCTGTGCCCTCAGTTCATTGGTCCGTGATGCTTTCCCTTCCTCTGTATATAAGCCTAGACACTGCATTGTTTAGGGTTTTTCGTCCCTGGCTCCATTCATGGCGTGGCTGCAATAAACCCTCCCATGGAATACCATACAAAGGATCCCTCCTGCCTTTTTGTCTCCGATGACATTAGAGAGCTATCCTGCTTTGGCGAGTGTGTGTGTGTCTCGGCGTGCCTCCACCTGCACGGGTGCGTTAGGGTGCATGCAAGAGCGCGATGCTGCACCAACCGAGTGGCGAAGGGACGCTTCTCGGGAAGGGTGCTGTGCTCTTTCCACTGACCCCACCACAGTGTCACACTTGAGGATTGCAAGAAGATAGTGGGAAATCAGAGGAAAATGTGCAGAGCAAGCTGCTGAGAAGGGAATACTGAGGGAGAAGTCTTGGAATAATGTAGTTTGTTCAAGTGGATGATGACAGGTCCTTGAGCACTGACTATCCTAGCTAAAGACAGCTGATTTTTAAGCACTGACATAAAGTGGAGTAAACACCCATATCAAGGTTACCTGACAGCACCTGTGGTTCCTGATGCATTCCATTTTTTTATGCAGGGGCTGTATATTTTACAGTATTCCTGGAGTCTGTGTGTCTGGGTAAGATCTCACATTTAACACATGAAGGGAAGTGAGAAGAATCCTAACACCTAGACAGAAGAGCCTATGTTTATTTGCTCTGTTTAGTTTTCATGCAATTTGGCACCCTAAGGGTTCTTGACTGCATGTCCTAGAGAGTCTCTGCCTCAATTAGTCTTTAACCACAAGTGTCCAGCTACCCAAAGCCACTGTTTGTCTCACTGATGTTACTCAAGAAGACTGGTGAAAGGATGATAATAGGAATTGATTTGTCTGTTTTGCTGGGAGATTGCAAAAGACTGCACAGTAAATTGGGAGGGGAGAAAGAAAGGGAAAGCCTAAAACATAAAGCCAGTATAGCGCAGATAGAAACTGAAAATTGGATGATGGGACTTATCAGTAAGAAGAGAAAATTCTTTTCTGAAGAACTGCAAGCTCACTGTATATAGCAGAGAAAAATTAGCTGCAAGAGTAGAAGGGGGCATTGAGACTGCAGAGTCATTACGTTATGTTTTCTGCAGCTCCCATGCATTCTGGGCTCTATTCAGCAGGGTCAGCGTGAGCTGCTGGAGGCGGACGGAGCAGCAAAACTGTCGCTGGCGCAAATGTCCAGCAATCAGATAGTCAACCAGGGAGTTTTCAGACTCAACCCTTGTAATGTGAGGTGTATGTACCTAACTCTAGGGACTGGTGTTGCACCTACGAAATGATTTATGCTTGCAGTGTGCTCTTGCAGCTTGTTGGCTTATCTTATCTCTGTGAACCACATGCAGGTAATTCTGCCTGTGGTTTGACATTGATGCTTATGAGGAAATTGCAGACACTAGGCTTTGCATAGAAAGGATTTGGCATCTGAAGTCCTTTTCTTGTGCTGTCCTCTGCATTACTCTGTTAATGATCTTACTGGTGCTTTTTGAAACCTGTAATTACAGTGGGCTCTGTGATTGATGGGAACCAGCATTAAAGGATTAATGAGTAGAACTGAATATTTTGTGATCCTTGAAGTATCAACATCAGCATGCATCCGCTCATTGCTGATTAGCTTGATTCTGTCATTGGCAGCCAGCACGAGGCTTTTTCCTTAGATAATGTGCTCTTCAGCCGCTGCAGAGGGACTCAGTGTCAGAGTTACTATGCTATAGGATTAAAAAAAAAAAGAAATCCACGGCTCCATGCCTTGCAGGTATCAATTGACAGATAGCAGAAGGCTCAAATCAGTGGTGCTCTTGGTTTCTTATCAGTGCGGAAGTGGTAATTCTGATTCAGTGGCAGTCTTGTGCTTGTAGGAGCCAGTGTTCAGAAAACAATTGTAGAACCTACTATAATTGAATAGGATGTTTAATTTTTAATGTATTTGCTCTTTAGATGTTTGTGTCCTGGTTACCTTTCCTTTTCTACCCGTTTTCCATTCCTATCTTCTCAAAAAGAATAGTTTACATAGTTACTCTGTGTGTGTGTACATATATGTATATAGACATACATGCAGACACATCCATCCATCCATGCACACCCAAATACTGATGACCAGAACTTGTGCAGCTTACAAATCCTCTGCTCTTGTTCATGTGGATCCTGAGTATAATGACTTCAAGTGGCCTCTGCCTGTGTGGTTAGGTTAACATTGCACGCTCTGTCTTGACACCTTCCCTGTCTTAAACCAACACGTTGTCTAGAATTTTGGCAACTGTATTCTAATTTATTTAATGCTGCAGCTGTACTTGCCTGCTCACAAGTGCTTTCCTTGTATCTTTTGGAAAAAAAATAGGCTGTCAAAGAGATTATTCCAGAACCGAAAAGTGTTAGTGGAAATGTTACATGGGATGCCTTCAGCCCTGTGCTTGGTATGTCTTGATTTTACAAGTGGTTATGTGATAAGACCCACTGAGGTTAGCAGGGCTGTTTAAGTGATGGAGGAACCACTTTCAAGAATCACAGCTTGCTGTGTTAGAGCCCAGTTTCCTTTTTTTTGTTCATAGCATAGATGCCACAGCGGTCAGCTTGGGGCTATTGGAGCAGTTTTCTGAGTATCTGCTTTGAGGGACCAGACCCCATATTTTGAAAGCCCCTTGAACCTTTGAAAATATCTATTTTGAAAAAAAGCTTAAGATGAATTATATATGTAGCATTTTGAAATGTACCTAGACAAGCTCTTTGCTCAGCACTTATAATTACTATGTTCCAATCTTGAATAGAGGGTTTCAAAAGAAGATGACATTCAAAGCTACTCATTAATTGTGTTACTGTGTGTTAGCTCTTTTAACAAAAGAAAAAGTGTACTCTTCCTTCACCAAAATACAAATACAATAGAGATAATATCACTTCCCAAGGAAGGATTATTTAAAACTAGAGTGATGCTTGTGCCTACTAATTAAAAGTTAATAAATCCGTAAAAAATAGGGTTTCTAAGTCAGATTTGAATGAGTTTGCCACTGTTACTTGTAACTGAGGTCTCTTTGGTAAGGCACACAAGAAAGCCTTATGTGTCCTTGTCTTCCCCTAGTAACCTTTTGAGTAGTGTTGTTAATGTGCTTCTGTGATGCTACTCTCGTTCATATAGGGTCTAGGAAGCCACCAAGGATTTAGTATTTATACATTCTATTCAGAATTTAAGCACCCTATTTATTTAAAAAGCTTTAAAATTAGTTCTAAGTTCTGTACACTTCCTCATGTGTTCCTAGTATGGCTGTAGAAGTAGATTGAGTGCTAGTCAGCCCTTGCAGCTCAGACAGTGCCTCTTTTGTCATGTTGCAGCACAAAATGTTACGCAGATTCTTAATGCAGTTGACCTCAGTTACATCCAGATGATGTATCACAGACCATAAAAAGCTGTTAAAGGAAGCTTTTAACATTGCTGAATCAAATGGCTCATTTCAGTAAATGCTGGAAAAAAGGGTGTTTGTGCAGTCTCTGTGGCAGCCTTCTGCATACATATTACAAAGCAGTTTTTAATTATGGGATCACATTATTACTTGTTTCTGTAGAACTCCTGCCTCATTAAATTCATATTCCTCCATTTGGGAACAGCCACTTGGTGCTTTTGCTTTTCTCCTGTATTTTCAGAACACATCTTAATTCTTTCTGTTTTCTGCAAACTGTGTAAGACTGCCCTGAAAATACTGACTTATCTGTATCAGTCATTCTTAAATTACCTTGCTTGTTTAGGAATTCATATTTCAGAGCCCTGCAGTGAAGTGGATGGGCGCTTCCACTGTAGAGGTGGAAAAAATCATTTGAAGTCCGAGTAACTTTACATGTAGGTATCCAGTGGAAGCTGCTTGGGATCACTATGGAGTCGTCAGCACTCTGCTCTGGGCCTGTGTGAGTAATTTGGGCGTGGAGAAGGGGGTTGGTTACCAGAACCTGGCTAGAGTCGGGGAAAGAAACGGTAATCTAAACTGTGCATCAGGAAACTGGAGTTTAAACTGCTCAGAAAAGTTAAAGAATTAACTTTTTCTTTACTGGAATGGCAGAGTCTTTTTACTTTATTCGAGTTTCATACATCACCCTATTTGAGTATTAAAAGCTTAGGTTACCACAAATTGAATTGATTTGTTACCTAATTTAAAAAAGATTCCTCAAAGTAGTCCTTCATGTGTGTGACATGTAGAAACTCCAGAAGAAGTCTCATTGATTTCTGATATGAATGCCTTAAATAAAACTTGATTTTTAGAAGTGAGTGTCACTCATCTCTGTTTAATTGAAGCTTTGCATTATATTCTTTGATTTGCTGTTTGTTTAAAGGAAGCTGCCTATGATGGTATTGAAAGAGGATTTTTTAAACTATTAAACCTTAACTAGTGCTGCTTCTAGACTTTTCAAAGTTGTGTAGCTGCCATGAGCCTGTTTGATGGGAGCTCTTAGCATCACCTGAGACTGTGATGCATGTCATCTGACTTGAGGTCTGTAAATGCTTCTGAAGATTTTATAAGGAACTTGCAATAAATAACTGAATTTCTCTGTGCCTCAGTAACCCTTCTATACTGGGATAACTAATCCTTTGCTGTATGGTACTAGAATTGGGAAGGTGAAGATTATTGACAAGGAGGTGTTTAGACATAAAAATAATAGGAGCCAGTAAAGGAGAAGGGAGACTGTTCATTTAATACTTCCTCTTGAAAAGTTGTGATTGGCAGGGCTGAGTGTGTTGATGTGGTTGGAAAGTGGTGGTCAGTGGTGAAGCTCCAATTGACTTTGTGGGCTCAGGATCACATGTGACAGTAATAGGAGAAATGCTTGAGGATTTGTTTAGGGAGTGAATGGGAACATGTAGATTCTCAGCAGAAGAAAGCAAAGATACTTTTCAAGCATATTTTCATCACTACGGAGAAAAGAATAACTCACTTTGTGGTTTCCTGACACAAATCTGAGGTGGATCCTTAACTCCTGTGAACTGGTGGCATTTCCTGGCATTTTGGTAGAGCTACGCTGATCTGTCCTAGCTAGGTGTCAGGCCTTCGAGTATGGTATCTGATGGAAGAAAAACAAAGTTTCAGGTAATTCTTTTCCTTACAGAAAGCTTCCATCCATGTTAACTTTTACAGTGTTGATGCCAATAAATTGAAAAATTGTAAGAGCAGATAATAAAAAGTTATCGTTTAATGTTACCATCCATTACTGGATAGATTGAATAAACTCCTGGAAATCAGAACTGCTATGAGGGAGACACTGCCTGTGAATGAGAATGGGGAACAATTAAAAATTTACAGGCTCATACTAACAGAAGTACCTTGTCATGAGGATAAAGGAATTACTTGAATAGGAGCAGTGGTAACAACACTGATCTCTCTTGGAAGTCAGGGGTTTTTGTTTGTTACGTATTTTCTTGCACTGTTGGTACCCTTGCAGTGTTTTGAGTTGCACCTTTGAAAATGTGTTCAAACACTAAAAAAATGGATAACAGGATCATTTAGAAGACCAAACAGAAGCTTTGAGGCTCTTTTGCTGCAGAAATACTGACAGTGCTCAGTGTACTTTTTGTGTGAATTCCTGTCCCTGAAACTGGCAGATTAAAGTTGAAAGGGTACATGCTTCTGGAAGACTAGGCTCTCAGCTTCCATTGAAAGTGTTGAATGTTTATCTACTTCTTTTTTGCACAGCAAGGAAGGTGCCCTACAGATCTGTTATGTTACTGCCACTTCAGTTGTGAGCCATAGATCATTTCTCATGTGTAAACAATCTCAAATATTCTGGGAGTTTTAGAACTCATTAAACTTTCCATTTCACTAGAAGTGGTAAGAGAGGCTATCAAAAAGTACCACAGCAGATGAAGAACAGTCTTAGGTCAATTAGAGATAAAGTGAGCATTGAAATTTCTGTCTTTTTAAGGAAATGGAAGATTATTTTGTTCTTCCTTCACACAGACTGCAGTGAGCAGGCTGCTGAGCCAGTAGGCTTCAAATGTGAACTCCAGTCCAAAATGTCAGCTGAGTGTACCTTCAGGGCCAAGGCCTTCAGAGTGCAGCCACAGCTCCTGCAGCTCAGCCTCGTCACATGCAGGTGGGTGAACAACCAAAATCTTGGACTGTCCATTATCTTCAGTGAGCAGGTCCAAGAAAGGTAAATGCACGAGGCTGGAATAAATTGCAAGAGACACAATGCAGACCTTGGTTGTGTAAGCAAGTTCCCTGAGATATCTCCATCCTGTTTACTGGTTCTTCTTGATTTTACAGTGAAGGCAATTTACAGCTTCAGAGGGTTCCTAATTTAGTTAGATTGTCCTAAATTGCCTTTGCAAGCCTTTCAGACATGTTGAACAACTGCTAGCTTTATTCTTTGGAGGATTATCTCCTGGACTAAGGCATGTCTGTGTGTCAGACAACAGTTAGCAGTATGAGGTTGATGGCTCTGACAGAAGACCTCTGCAAAACCTATTAGGAGCCACCTATTCAGTGGAAGCTGAATATTCAATTGTTCACTTTGCTGTTACTGTGGGGTGTGACTTGCCTCCACCTAAGAGTCAGCACATCAGAGAGGAATGTGGACTTGCACTCCAGCTCCTGCTGAGCAGTGTTGTATACCTAGGCTCAGCCTGTTGGGTCTTAGCTAAGATGGTGGTGGATAAACCTCTATGTGGAAACATTTCCTTTTTGCTACCTCTGCAGCAGCACTGCTGCAGCATGTTGAATCAGTGAGTTTCGTGGCACTGATTTTGGATGATTTTGAATGTGATGAAATACTTGTAAACTCTCTCAGCTCAGTGTTGTCTTCTGGCTGTTCACACAAAGCATTGCAAAGAAATGAGCCTCAGGCTCACTAACCCTAACCCCCTGAGCACTCATTCCACCTCCTCTGAAGAGTATAGCACGTATGTGCTGCCCTTTTCCAGTAGATGTGCTATATTGTAACAGAAAACAAGGTCAGACTAGTTTGTTTTGGTTGATTCTTTACAGAAGCAGATTTGCTGATGTGGGCCATCTGTCTTTCAGATATTTATAATTAATTCACAGGGTTTTTTGGGAGTCTGAGTTAGGCTGACAGGTCTCCAATTCCCTGTGTTATCATCCTCTTTCCTTTTTATGGTGGTTGGTGGTTCTGTGCTTGCTTTCAGGCAGTGCTTTAGGTCCTCCCTCATTTCCTGTGAGTTCACAGTGTCTGGTTTCATCTCTTAGTGTGTAGTTGGTTTCAGTCTGTTGGTTAGGGCTTTTTTTTAAATGATAAATTTATAGTAAGATTTCATATGCTTAAGTTGACTTACCTACATGAGTCCCTTTAAACATATTCTTCTGGTCAGCACTGTAGTCAGTTGATGTCCCAGCTTTGTTTTACCATAAAATAGTTTTTCTATGTATCTTTATTCCACCTCTAGCACTTTTCTGCACTTTTTTGGCCTCCTATGAAGCCTTACTGACCTATGTGGAGTTGCTTAAAATCTTTTTTCTTTGATATGCACTGCCCTTAATCTGCTCTACTTGCTCCTTCCTTATATTTGAATAGTTGATGTTATCATTTCATGATCACCATTACCCAATCCATCTTCCACCTTCAGATTTCCAAGCAGTTTCTCCCTTTTAGCCAAACCAGCTCCATCTTCTGAAGTGAACCATCCCCAGGGTGTTGGAAGATGTATCCAGTTATGCCAGTGAATTTTTTGTATAAGCTGAGCTCTCTTTATAGTACATGCCCATCTCTTGGGGCAGGTGTGTACTGAAAGATGGAAAATACCAGACAATTGTATTTTCTTACCGGATGTTACTGGAAATCAGTTAATGAAAGACTCTGGTAACCAGAGCTGTCAGTATGACTCCTTGCAGGAACACTGACTTCACGTAAAAGCTGACAGCATCAGCAAATGCCACTGTAGTTACAGGAAAGGGGTAGATAATTTTGTTGAGTGTAGTCCTTAAAGACTGCTCCTGATTTTATCATCCAGCAAGTATTCAGAAGTCAAAATGCCAACATGTCACAGCATTAATGTTGTTTTCTCTGAGTCAAGCAGTTGGCATGGTATTTTAGTTGTAGTCTTTTCCAGAACGTGTCCTGGGTGTTCACTGCTGGCTGCATGAGTCAGGGCTGTGATTTGGAAAATCTTGATGTTCCTAAAGCAGAGTTAATTGAGTGTAACTGTAGCAGGACTGTAATAGGTGTCTGATTAGTGTTTCATGGCCATTTTAGCAACAAGTCTGTTTCCCTTTTATTATGACCACAGACGGTAGGATGAGTCTGGAGTCGCTAAGAAGTAAATAATTCTGGACCAAGCTGTAAAAATGCTGGAAATTCTGCTTGCTGGAGGTGCCAGGGTTGTGTGCTTGTCCATCATTTGGTCATCAGAAACTTGAGAAAAGGGATCCTGCTGGTACCGTTCCTCCTTGTCTCTTGGTTTAGATATGAACTGGGATCTCCTCAGAGGTTGGAGGGTGCTGAATGGGGTTTTGCTCAAGAGGAGAATATTATGTATGAGTTGTTATATGATTGTGTTTTGCTGACCATTACTAGGTGTCTGGACAAGTAGCATTTTCCTAAAGAATGCTGAATCTTTGGTGCATGACTCTGCGTCTGGGGGTGGGGCCTTAGAAAAATCTCATTTAGCAAGTCTAGCCGGCTTACAGCTGTTTTTCTTCTCAGACATATGGAATTAACCGAAGATAATAAGGTCCATGCCTGGCCAGTGTATTGTAAGAAATGACTTTTCATTTGCTGGTGTTGACAGAAAAGAAGCGATAGTTGAGCTTGACTTCCCTTCTGCTGTTCTCCTGGTTACACCTCTATCTTCATCCTCAGTTATGACAGCAGTGTGCTGTAGAGACTTAAGTCTTTTTCTGCTTTCATAAAGTTGCCCCATGCTTAAAAGAAGGAGGTGGAGATGGGGTCCTTGCTTTTTGGTTCATGATTCAGCCGCTGCTTCCTGTTAACTTTGGCAAGACACTGAATCTGTCCTTCTCTACCTTTCTGTGAAAGTAAACGTTTTCTTCTCTAGCTTTGGTAAACTGAGAGATGAGAGTCCCATTCCTTTCAGTGAAAACCCCTATGCTTACGAGTGCAGTGAGACATAGCAAAGTTCGCTAGAAGTACAAGGTGCTTTTATTCCTGCTGACGTTTATCTTCTCCCTGTCTTTCCCCTGTGAAGTAATGAGTGTCTTAAATAGCTTTGTCCAGCTGTGAGTTTTGTTACCCACATTCTGGCAGAAGTTAGTTCTGCAGGTAGGGTGCATGCTGATTGAAAACGATAGGCTGGAAAATGGTCCATTTGTTGGCTCTTGACTTGAAGCTGGGTAGGGAAGTCTGTACTTCTTCCTTCTCGGGCAATTCAGTGCAATTTGTAAATGCCAACAATTTGCACTTTATAGGTGCTTCTCCCTTGTCTAGCTATTCCCAGGATTTGCAAAGCAGTAGTTAGTCCTCGTTTATGCCATTGTGATGATATTATACCCATTGTAAGATATGGTTAGTAACTCCAGCACAAAGCAGTTAAGGACATGCCCGGGGTCCTGCAGTAAAACAGCAGTAGCGCCAGCGAATTCTCCCCTGTCACTGCTCAACAGCACTTCTCTGTTGCAGGTTTTCTGTGTTACTTGATACCGTGTTACCTGATACTGGATTGATAGGTCCAATCAATCTGGTCTGCAGTTTGTAAGCACATCATTTGTTACTGTGCAGTGTAACTGTGTGATTCCTGGCAACAAGGAAGCTTTTGGCAAATTAGGTTGTATTATCTACCTTGTTTGTTTGCTGACTCCTTGTACTTAGGGCTGTTGCTGTTAGTGTCTTTTCTAATTTTTGGCAAATCATCCCCAGTGAATCTAGATACATAAAAGGCCTTCTGCCTTCAGATCATCTTCTTTCTGTAGAGAAGGAAAGGGTTTAATTCTTTTTGTGAAACTCTGATCCCAGTGGGCACCATAGTTTAGCCTGTGCTTCAGAGGAATCAGCTTTTCCGTGGATATTCACTTTATACGAAAACAGGCATTCTGAAGGCCTGGGCTCTTCGGTAAGACATGGTCTGATGCAAATCGAGGGATATAAGCTATAATGGCAAGAGGGGTTCTAGTCACTGGATTTGGTGATTTGGTGTAACTTTGTGTATGTTACTAAAAACAGAGAAGGAAGGCATTTTGTTATTAACATGTTGCAAGTCATGAGTCTTTAATTCATATAATACAATTAAAGCTTTTCCCTTTAATAGCTGCCAGTAACTGAGAGCTTTGTTTTTCAGATTGTGGAAACCTGAAATAAAATATCCTGTGACTGACAAGGTGCTCTTACTGCAGGTGACAAGGTGAGAACAACACCACAAGGTGGGTCTTCTGTTTTTGTTGGTCTCATATCAGTCATTCCAGGGCTCTGGAAATGATGTGCCTTGACTGCTCTTGACTTTACTGGGATGGATTGCCTAATGAATCTCCGGGGTTTGTTCAAACAAACCCGAATAGTTTGACAGGACTACTCCTATGCTTGCATGTGCACAAGTTATGTATACTGTAATGGTGTTCTAAACAAAGAAAATTCGTACATTTTCTGGGCTGTACGGTGAAGGTGTCTATGGCACAGAGGTGGGAACAAGTGTAAATAAAAACACATTGGGGTTTTTGCCAACTTTTTTGTGTAGACGTCTGTTTTCTGTAGGAAATGTCCTCTTGTCAATGTGAGTTGAGCTTTCCAGAAGCTGCTGCTGCTGCTGAGCACAAACACTGCAAGTTGTGCACTGTGACGTATATTTTTCTTCTCACACTTCAAATTTAGGGTTCACGGTTAGCAAAAAAGTTCCCTGCAACATGTGCTGATTACTTGTGTGTCAGTCGCCACATGCTCACCTTGTCTGAGAATTTGTTGCTCTGTTTTGTTGAAATGTTTTATTGAGGTTGTTTATGGGACATGCAAATTTGCAACACAGCCCAGATGCTGATCCCAAGATTTCCCACTTGCACCCCTGGTATTATCTGTTCAGAGGGGAGTTTGTGTCATGGATGCAGACAGCTTTTAGTTATTTGAACGACTCAAGTGAGAAAACAGCACAAAGAGAGCTGGTAAATACCATTTCCACTTTATTCAGTGGTTGTTGGAAGAAGAATTACTTGGTCATTTCTCTTCCAAGATGAGTTAAGTTTTCAAGCACCAGGTTTATCTGGTGACACTGCACAGTCATGATGAAGTTGGATTTTGTTCTGGGGTTTGGTTTTTTCCTTTTCTGTAGTTGGTTCTTGTCTGTCTTCTTTCTAGAGGGGAGAATGGAGTAAAAACTGGGACATGTGTTGCCTGTGTCTGTGTGCTGGGGGCAGTTCCTGATCACAACATTGCTGCTCTTACTGCAGCCTCACATTTCTCTCTTGGAGGCCAGGTTTTTTTCCTTTGTGTGAAGGTGCGAGTCTTTCTGGAGTATGTATCCACAGCCAAAGAGTGAGTGGCAGTATTTCAGTGCAGAGCAGCAGTCTCTCTGCTGGGTATTTCAGAGTGTGTTGCTTGTCACCAGCTCTGAAATACTGCATTATAGCTGTGAATGGGCTGCAGTGCAGATGTACCACTTGTATTTCTCAAGATGTTTTAAAAAATTGCCACAGTCATGTAAGCCCCCTTTCTTGCAGTGAGAGAAACAGGTAAGATGTGATAATTTATCAGCAAGGCTCCTGTTGTCATCATTCTTGAATGGAAACTGCCAGGAACCCTGCTCATGAGTGAGAAGAGGTCTAGCTTTGATTTCAGTGAGTACAAGACGTTTCTTTTATCTGCTCCTTGTCAGCCTCCATATGTCGTTGAACTTGAATCATTAGGCGAAAAGTTAAATGGTCAGGAAGAGACGGGTCTTTCAAAGCTGTAATAAGGCCAAATCCAAAAACTTTAGTAGGAAGGAACAACTGAGGATCTGAGCTAAAAGTGTAGACAAAGCTGTTTGGTGGGTGCTCTTTGAAAAAAAGCAAGAGGGAAGTCGAGGAGAGTTCATTCTACCTTTCACTTTGCTGGTGCTAATCTGAGCTTCCGTAGTCTTTGTGGCAGGGTTTGACTGCGCTGTCTGTTCTTACCAAAGATTTATCACAGTTCATGCATGTAACCAGGAAATTCAGAGCAGGGTGGTGAACTATCAGCTGAAAGGGGTAGGTAAACTCCTGTCTGCTCTTAGAAGTGAGTAGTAATCCAATTCTTCCAGTGCCTAGAATATTGGTACTTTCAGCTGCATTTGAGCTGCTCACAGTTTATCAATAGAAGCTGTGTTCTTGCATAAACAGAGAGCAAAAGACCTCCTTGTAGTTAAATAATCAGTTATCTAAATCTCATTTTATTAAGCTGAACACACAGTACAGATTAGAGGAGCAGTCCTGCACCGAGGCTGTTTAAACACATCAAACTTTTTGAATTTTATTAGATTTTGTTCTTCTCTTTCTGTCTTCATGTGAATCTAAGGCACATGCAGATCATGCTCAGCTCTCTTTTTTTGTCTTGATAGTCTTCCTTATAACCCTCTCTTAGGCTTGTACACAACCCATATAATGGCACGGAGAAGCTCTTCACCTGTTTATTGGTCTCACTCTGTTGCATCACTTTCTGAACTGCTGCAGAGCACCTTCTTGCTCATCAGACAGCAGTGTATCTTGCACAAAGGAATGAAAGCAAGACTGTTTGTCTCAGGCTTGTCTCTGCAAGCTCAGGCATGTATTGAACATAAAATATTACCTAATTTTTCACACTTGAAGTGCAATAAAACCCAAATCCTCGAAAGAAAATCCTAGATATAAGCACAACTGTTGTGTTTTACTGAGAACCTGGGGGAAAAAAGGCAACAAAAAGATAGTTTTATTTCTTACCAGAATATTTCACAAGAACAACCTAGGTGTATGTAATGGTACCAAAGCCTGTACTGATTCGTGGTGAATTTCCATGTGGTATGAACAGAAAACAGAAGAGAATTTTATCAAATGCCAGAAGACCTGCATTGCCTAGCCTAACAATAGGCCCTTGTATGTCATTACTGCTTGCAAGCAGTGTGCTTACCCTGCTCTCCTCCTGCAGAGAGTGTAGATGAGCGTCTCAGGAAGCTGGGAAGGTCACATATGATTGAGCCATTTTCTGAAGAACCTCTCTCTTTCCATTGAATCACAAAAAAGAATAAAGAATATATAGAATGAAAGAACTGAGTGAGCTGGTGTTTTTTGAAGCCCTGTAAACAGATGGAGCTAGCTGAACATTTGCCTTTGTTTTTAAAAGATACAAGAACTGGCTTCACCACTTACACTCTGGAGTCTTTTATACTTCCATCTTTAAATTGCTGCTCTTTTGAGCTGTTTCTCTCGGACGAGTGATCTGCTGTAGCCCAGCAAATAAACAATTCTGATAAAGCACCTGATCTCTTGGAGAAATCTAAGTTTCATTCTACCAGGGTGTTACTGGTTCTCTGGTTCCCAGTGTAAGATTATGCACCTCAAGTTGTTTTGCAGATGTGCTTACATGTACACACCATTGCCGTTCTCTCCTACTCTACTGCTAGGAACAGAAAGCGTAAAGAGATTCAGCAGTTCAAATTGCTCCCACGGCAGGAGTTCCTGAGCAGAGCACTGTCACGTGTAGTACAGAGGAGCGAGAACAGTCCACATGGTCAAACATCAGGATGTTATCCTTGTGCCCTACTTCTTTCTTTGTGACAGGTTTTCTGTATTATATTCTGCTTGTGCTAAAATTAAAAAAGAAGACACGATAAAGCCAGACTTACCTGTTGAAGGCATTGACATTACATCCAACGCCCTTTGGTTTGATGGCTGCTAGATACCTTAGAGAGAGAATCATGTGAGGGAAAAGCTATTTGGACTAAGCCTTCACTATTTATGTTGAAGTCATAAGGAACTTGAGCTTGCCCCAGAAAGATCCAACAGCATTCCAGTTGATTGGAAGTGCTCCTTGTCTTCTTGTTCCAAGTTCTCCTCTTGTAAGAAGGAGCCCTCCAGCAGGGTGTGGAGCAGAGGGAGAGAGAGTTTCTCGACACAGTAGATTTCTCCATAGTAGTTTCTCCATAGTAGTTTCTCCACGTGGCAGTACTTTGCTTGGGATGTGCAGCATGCTGTCTTGCACTCTCAGTGGGCAATGCTGTTAGCCTTGGCCAGTGGGAGGACTGTGATCCTGCTGCTGAGTTAGAAAAACGCATGACCTGGGCTGCGTCCAGCAGTTCAGGGTGGAGGCCATCAAACTGTGACATTAACCAGCCCTGGCTTGTGGCCTTGCAGAACTGTGTGATGCTCCCTGTGTTCGGAGTGGAAAAGCAGGAAAGATGTTGGTGTGATGTCTTCTTCCCCAGAAGCTCGTGGATAGGATAGGCACGAAGAGAGCCCTAAGTGCTGTATCAGGGAGGAAGAAAAGTGGGAGGTGCTGAATGAAGGTGGTGGCTGTAGAATTTTTGAAGACAAACCAGTTGGCACCCATATGACTCTGAACCAGGTGTGCTTGTAGTATGAAAGTCTAACAGACCAGATTTCTCATTGGTGTGGCTCTACTAAAGTCATCACAAGTGTGTTGGTATTGCACAGCAGCAGAAATGGGTTGTTGGTTTAGTTCTCTTTCAAGTGCGTCTGGGCATTTGGGTTACATGTCCAAACTCCACTTGCTCAAATAATCTGAGGACTGAGATTATGAATATACAGAAATAGGTGTTCTTTTAAGGGCTGCTTTACTTTTCATTCTCTGAGATTATGTATGATGTATAAAGATGCAGGTTTCTGAGTAATAACAAATGCCTGGGTTAACATTCTACTGAACACCAGATGTGAAACCCAGAGGCTAGCAAAGTATTTCTTGAGGGAGTATTTGAGGAAGCTGTTCTTATTGATGCCAGCAGCTCCTGAGTGCTAGTTAGTTAACCAACTGTTTGTGGGTTGTTTTTTAATGACTAATTCCATTGCCAGCAGTGTCTTCAGAAAAAAAAAGGAAAAATGAAAGGAACAGGTGGTACACAACTTTTTTTTTTAAAAGAAACAGCATACTGTAGAACTGCAAGCATTTGCTTCTACTTAATGCTTAATCTTCAAACACTCTGAGATGCCATTCATTTATGTGGAATAAATTACTATACCGGCTAGTAGGCCCTTAGAATGCTTTTTAACCTTATTTTATTCAGTGGGGCAAAACCACATTCCTTATTACCTCCAGTGTACCATACCAGGAGGCTGGAAGGCAGTAGAATAAATAGTTTTGATTAGATCCTTCTCTAGAGCAAAAAGTAGGAGTTTTACTTTTAACTTCCATGGGAGTAGGAGCCAGACCTTTTTTTGTGATGGTCAGCTGTGACATCATCTGAGACAGTCTTGATGAAGAGATGTTATGCCCTTTAATTCTAACTTGAAAGGTTTAAATTATGCAAGACAATTCTCTTTGGAGATAGAAAACATCTTTTATGAGATTACTTAAAACAGTAGGAAAAATAGATAAGTTTGCAGGTGAATGGTGAAGACCTGGATAAAAGTTTCTATTCCTCAAAGCTTTTTTGGTGTGTGTTTTTTTTCTCCCTGCCTCCCAGGTGTAGGATATACTATCTTTATCTACAAGATTTGCTTCACTTACAACCTTTGAAAATAGTGGCCGTAGTGCCTTTACATCTCCAGTATCTTTTATTATTGGTGGGGAGAGAGCATTTCAGTGTGTGTAGCACTCAGAGGTAGAAGTTTTTTCTGTTGCTTAGAGCCCCAACTCATATCCTGTTCATAGATTTTTATCTCCATTTCTTATGGAGAAACCTTCTTTCCAGGTTTCTGGACACATTACCACTTAGCAAGTGATATGTCAAAAGGCTTTCTTCCATAAAGTCACTCACAGTTTATTTTTCTACTGGCACCAGTAACAATAGAACCAGGGTTAAAGCTATTCGATCTGATAGGGCCATACGAAGTGTCTCACTGAAGTTCTGCCTAAAGGCAATGTCACATTTTTCATTGTGGCCAGGTCTGTTAGAGAAAAGGGTTGACATCCTGAGGAAAAAGAGATTACAGTCATAGGAAGAATCAGTTATTTTTCTTCCGGTTCTTAAATGCTGCAGGTATAAACATGTGTCATCATCTAAAGGTAATACAGTCTTTCTTTTTGTGTTGCTTCTCACCTTGGAAGCATATGGTATTGATGGGAAGCCATTCACCAAATTCGTGATTTTCAGGCTTTGAAAGGTGGACTGTAGAATTCACTTCGTTTGTCTGAGTAATGCATGATGCATGGTATAGTAATGCAGGAGTTACTGACTTTAAAACTTCCATGTGAAACCCAACTGGTTTTGCTTGGAACTGATTTTCCTTTTTACTGTTCTAATGTAGTGTGTGTATAAATATGTAAAATATATACAAATAAATAATGTGTTATCCGGTTATTTTGTTGTATGAATGAAACATGTAACACTTTTAAGAATACACAAATCATACATCCTGTATTACATCTCTGGGTATTTTTGTGTAGCTGAAATAACTTTCTCAAGTTTATAATTCCTAGGCTGTTTAGACTAGTGTCTCAAATCCTGATAAAATCAAGTCAACTCTATGCTTCTCGGGAACCAGATAATGTTTTGATTCTGATCAAAAAAGAGAAAAATACTTCTTTAGACATCCGTGTCTGTATTGTCCATATTTACCGACTGCTGGCACACGGGGCTGCTTATGCTTTGCTGTGTTTCTCCATCACGTAAGTTTGTAATCCAAATGCTGTAAAATGTGGTGCTTTGCATTGCCAGACATTGACATAAATGCAGTTTTCTCACGCTTTAATGTTGTGGTTGCTCTGAGCTGAGCTTCCAAAGGCCCATATTCTGAGTAGGAGTCAATGGGAATGGTATGGCTGAAAATGTGAACACCTCAATCCTTAGTTTTTAAGTGCATTCCTAGGAGAGATTTAGTTGTGGTATGGAACTGTAGGCAAGAATTCAAACAATTCATGTGCTCTTGACAGGGCTGTCTCACTCAGACTGCTCTTTCCAACTATTTTAATGAAAATCTCAGAGATAGGGGCAATTCAATGCATCACAGTGGTGCTGCATTTGAAATCCAGAGCTTTATAAGCTTGTGTAAATTATTTTTTTTTCCTCGAGGCACCTGCCAAACTAAATAATGATCTTTCTGTAGAAAAGATTATGAAAAGATGTGTAACAGGGTTAGGAGCCAGGTGGTTGGTGAGGCTCTGTGTGGTTGAATGTTGACGTTTGTTTACGTTTGAGAAAGCCGAAAGGCTTTTGGAGCTGTTTTGGAAAAACACCAGTCAGGGAATAGTGCCTGCACAAAAATTCTTGCTATGGAGGTGGGATGGGAAGTGAATGTAAAGGTGCAGGAGTCACAAATGAGTTTGAACTCATCCAAGACCATGGGTAGAGGGAAGCCCTGTTCTCCAGCAGTGTACAGTGTACAGCTCTGTGTCGAAACCCGCCTTGTGATGAGGGTGGCAAGTTTAGAAGCCCGAAAAATGGTTACCCTTGTGCAGGTATTTTGTTCCAGAGTTGAGGCGGTGAAGAACGAGCCTTCTTGGTGATCCAGTCCTTAAGTACAAAGTATCTCTATTAGGAGACTGTTAGTGTTTCCAGTTTGCATGAGAGGAAATGAGGAACGTTAAGATAATAATGTTATCTGCAGGCAGTAAGTAGGCAAGTCTGTGACCCAGCTGGGATCAGATTCCAACCTCCTGAGCCTCATGCAGCACTTTGTCTCTTTAGAAAAAAAAAAAAAGAAAAAGTGCCTTTTTCTGCTGTACATCTTAATTAGTAGCTTATCCTTATCTAACAACTAAGAAATAGCTTCATAGTGCAAACAATAACATTATGGGCAGATACGTATATAAAATTGTATTTTGTTTCTAATTAGAGCAGGGGTGCATGCCTCTGAGACACTTTGCAATGTGCTCAGAAGGAGAAAATGTGGCCTCCAACCCATTGAGTGGGAAACTATTGCTTTGGATGAAAAGCTGATGCTTTTTTCTGGCAAATACAAAGTCAAGTTTCATATGTGAGAGCTGAGCTAGAAAGCTTAGACTTTTAAATACAATTCTGACTGATTCTGCCTGTGTTTTGTATTGTCAATTATGCATTTTCGTAATAAGCAAGAGCTGAAGCTAAAGATTGCTGTACTCAAGCTCTTCATGTCAGAATGCAATTGTGCATGTTGTATTTGTGCTAGAAGGCTTGAAGCATTGGGGCCAGATGCTTTTTTGTCTCTGAAATTGCTTAGGTCCATTGATTTCGATAGACTTGCACCCACATGAAGTTACAGCCAGGAAAAACAGGCTCTTGAGTCTCAGAAATACACCATGAAGATACCGAACAACATCTGTAGCATAGCAACAGGAAAGCCTTTATGCCTTTCTTATTGACGACTGGTCTCAGACCCTGGCAGTAATAGTGAGCATATGGTGGAGGGTTTGCTTTCTTTTTGGTCAGGCCAGTCAAATTGTCTGGGAGCGTAATGCCAGTCAAGTCTGAAAAAAAACAGATATGGCAGTGGTGCAAGGACTCCGGTTTAAAGAACTTCATCTTTGGTTCAGTGCTAAGGCTTGGGGAGACATCACACAGCAGCATGACTCCATGATTTCTGTTTGCTTTCCATGGCATTAACCTATTCCTTGTGTCACGTTTGGCCTTTCTGATTCCATTAGAAACTATACCAACAGGGTCTGGCATGTTTCCTCCCAGGCAGCACTGTTGCATGCTGTGTGGGCAGCAGAAGGCCCAGGCTGCCATCCCATGGCAGGCCCTTTCTAGGAATGAAAAAAGTGCCTTTTGTGCACAGCAGAGAAGGAGGTGCTGGAGGTGGGAAAATAGTTGGGGGCTGTGAGCAGGCAATTAAATGTTCCTCGGGATCAGCATCTCTGCTCATGATAATCAGCATTGAGGCCTGAGATCAGTGTGGCACCTGCTGGTGTGGCTGATTTTTGCCTGCTGTCAGGTGTCTCACAGTCTTATGCAAATAAACCATGTAAGAAAATGAATTACTTAAATCAAGCTATTCTGGAAAGAATATCACCAGATTCTGTACCAGCCAGACAGATACCTGAAAGATGTCCTATATTTACAAATCATGTGTAGCAATTGTATTTTCCCCAGTATCTGTGGTTTTTGCATTATTTGCCTTTAATTTCTTCAGAGGCAGAGTGGGAAGTAGCATGAATGTCAAAACTATGTCCTGTAATTACACAACCAAAAGAAATAGATAAAAGCCTTCTGGGTGTCTTCTACATCCTGGGATTTATTAGGTGTCCGTGTGCTGACAGAACAAGATGGGAAATTGCTTTCAGTGTTCATTTGTTACCATGTGAGATGGAAGAATCAAGTCTCACAAAAGTACTGTAGCACAAGAACTTGGCTTTTTTGTTTCTGCTCATCATGGGCAATTCCCTCCCTTTTTAAAAAATGTTTTTCTGGTGTCTCAGTGAATAGACAAAAGTGATTCTGTTTTCACAAGTCCAGTACCAGGGAGAGCACCTTACATGTAAAGGATATTTCAGAACAAAATCTAGAGCTGAGTTTGAAGTGTTTGGTCTGTTCCTACCACCCTGCTGATCATTAACTAAGAATAGAATAATTTACAGTTCAGAGAAATGTTGTAATCCATTCATGCCTGTGGGAAAATACTGCTTTCACTGTGTTCTTTGCGGCAATTGTAATCATTTGAAAGAAAAGGTTAGGAAATTGTGTTCTGCTGCATGTCAGCTGAAGCAGCTCTGTGTTTTCTCGGCTACTGTACTGATGCAAAACCATCTATTCAGGAAGATGATAAAACCAAATGGCCAAACAGAAGCAGCTTACCAGTTGTCCTACCCAGTTCCATGCTAGGAGCTGATGGATGAACTCAAACTGCCCGAGTATGTGTGTTACTCCTGTCTGGAAAGGCCAGAGAGCAGTCAAAAGAGAAATGAGAGATGCCCAGTCCCAGCTCCTGCTGTTGGGAGGATACCACTCTGGGACCCCCAGAGTCAAACTCTTCCATACCATGTGGCTGCAATGAAGGCAGCAGGTGCAAAGATGGGTGGGCCGTGCAGCCTGTTTGCTAAGGCAAGAAGGTTCAAATTCAGCTGAGCCGTACACGGAGGGGCTTCCTAGTTGGAGGAGACCTGTGGGTTTCATGGAGAATGTGCCATTTAGACCCTGCAGGTTACCTGGAAAAGCAGTGTGTTAGGTAATTTCTTTTGAGGTAGGGTCAAAGTCCGATTTTTTTTTTTTTTAGGCAGAAGTCAGGAGCAAGATGTCAGTTGCCTTTATGCTGACTTTACCCACCCTTCCTCCGTGTGTCCTCATGGCTATGGAAAGACCTGACTGGCACAAGGGGGTTGCTCTTCTGTATGGAACCATTTTCTGTATTTCTCATTGAGAAGATGAGTTTTGAAGATGCAAGCGCTCTTCTTTGGGAGCAGTATTCATAGGATGTATCATGGATGGTGGCCACTGATGTAGTTGATGTGGTCTTTTTTAAACTGTAATCTCTTTAGGCAGCTAAGGAATGAAGCTGAGGCTGAAGGTTGCCCAGGTCTCTTTAAGGTTATAGAGTATATTTGCAGGAGAAGCAATCTGCATCTCGTTTTTAATCTTGAGAATTAGTGTCAGTGCAGAAGAGAGTAGGAGAGCCTCAAACAGCTTCATTGTGGTTATGAATTGTGTCTGGGCACAGCAACTATGATTTGTGGTTTCAGGGCATTTTTAAAGTGCATGACTTTGCAGATAAAATTTGCTCTTGCAAGTGGAGAAAAAAAAAAGAGAAGGACATTTAGGTTAAATGGAATGAGTGAGACTTGGTCTAGAAGTTTTAAAAAAGCAGTGCAGTATTTTTGTGTATTAAGCATCAATTTAGAGTCTTTGAGCAGGAAAGCCTAAGATTAGCTGTACAGGTCTGGAAATATTGCTGGCCTGTCTGCAAATCCTTTGTTTCCCTCTTGCACAGAGCACTTTGTAGCTGGTAGCAGGGGATGGCATTTTGCAGAACCTTCTATCAGTGGGCAACATGACCCAGCCCTGCAGCCAGGTCAGTGCAGGCTGAACTCTTGCTGTAAGGTTAAGGGGGTGGTCGGTACATTCTTCTCTGTAATGGTGCAGAGTAGACACTGCCCTGCCTCTATTAGACTGTGTCTGCCTTCATCAGGAGGCAGTATCTGCTCCCTAATTAGCTATATACAGCACTTGGAAGTTGGAATTTGGGTATAAGTACAGTAGCGGTATGTGTGGAATCAGAAAGACGTAGAGAAATGGGGTAGATGTCTGAGTTTTGCATTTGCAGGTGCAGACATAATGAACGGGGATGTAAGCCCACAGAGTGTTTTTCATACCAGCTTTCACAAGGGCAGCAGATCTCAGAAGGCTGTTATCTACCCTGTGAGTCTGAAAATAGACTCTTTGCAGCAGGGGATAAGCAAAAATGACGCTGTGTTAATGGAAGTGTTTGAGACCTGGTCTGGTCACATTGCTCTGGGTCTGTTTAACAGGCAAATTGAACAAAATATTTTAGCTGTGAAATCCTGAGAAACGGCCTGTAAAATGTCAGTGCTTGTGTTTCTAGAAAGGCTACTTTGTTCAGCTGATTGATTTCCTTTGCAAGTATGGTACTTAATTTTGAAGGTTTATGTGAATTCAGTGTGTCTCAATACATGTGCCAGTAGACTCTTTGCATAGGAACTGTCACATTCACCACTTTGACTTAAAGCTGTCTTTAATTCTTCTGTTTAAATCTTGCCCTCCTCTGGAGATGTTTTCAGATTTCCCCCTGATTAACAAGTATTGCTGTAGACCCTCTTCTCCACCAGTGAGCAGTGGACCGGGGTGTATTGGTGAGTTGTTGGGAGATGGGCACTGCTCTTGTTCCCATACATATCTTGTGTTTCAGAGACACATAGCCTGTATATTTTATGGGGCATTGTGTCCCTCCACAGAGCCCCTGTGATTGTCTGTCTCCTCCTGGTCTTGTGTAATGTGGTTGTGCTGCATTGTGCTAGGTCATGCTTTTAAACCACAGGACTTCTAAATGCTGATTGCAAATTGAAAAGGAAAGACTTCTTGGATTTTCAGCAGGAAAACAGTAGAAGACATGACCTTTCTTCTGCTCCTCAGGGCGGAGCAGAGATCCTTGTAGTGTTCTGCTTTGAAGCAAATTGGTAAATAGCAGGGATCTGTAACAGGTTAGCTGCTGAGGTCTTTGTAGGCTTCCTAGGTGCTGAAGGAGATGGAGTGGAAAAGACATTTCATAGAGATAAAAACTTCAAAAGAAAATTCATGCAGAGATGTAGAAATCACTTATTCATGCAGGAATAACAAAATCTAGGGAAGTTAGGCCAAATGAAGCAGTGCAGACAAAAATTTTGCCTGAGCGCAGAGAACAGGCTGGAATTATTTACCACGATGAGGTTAGATCAGGGATGGTGTAAGCTGCAGAGAGTGCAGCAGCTAGGAAATAAAAATGGCCAAAAGGTCAGTGCTCAGAGCCGCGTAAATGAGCCATGCTGTAGGACATGAAAGGGGCAGTGCCAGAGCTCCTTGGAGATGTGATTACAGAGGTGATGTATTCTGATGTTGTCCTTGACAAGGAGAACAGGGCTGACAATGACTGGCTGCACCTTCTGTGCTAGTTTGAATTCATAGGAATTTGCTGTGATGAAGTTAGTTCACTACAGTCTGCACATAAAGAGTTGCTGAAAAACTGCAGAGTCCTCTCATGACCGTTGTTTATTTACAGTTTTCACACTTTCCAGTACTCTGTAGCCGTGTATGATACAGGAGACAACTTATCTCCTCAGGAGAGGAGTAGTCTAGCAGACACGAGCCTTGTGGAGGTCTGGAGGAGCCCCTGACCTGCCTCTTGATGAGAAGGGTGAAAAATTGATTTAAAGGCTCTTCAGTGGAGAGAAGCACAGTGTTCAGCCCCACATTTTGTAAGAGCATGTCTTCATGTAGTGGGAACAACATTGGTTTCAGGTATTAAATGCTACAGGTGAATAAAGGGAGAGACAGTATCTTAAATATCTTGAACTTCAGTTTGTCTTCTAGTAAACATAACTTCCAAATCCCCTTTTTCTATTTGCTGGCTGTTGGAAGATGGATTTCTGTTATCAGATATGATTATGGCCTGAGCTTTTTTCCTGAGCTTTCAATATCGATTTCATGACAAGTACTTGGGAAATACACAGTTCTACATGTTATGGGATACTCCTTTGAAATGTTTTTCTTTTAAAATAACAAATGGAACAAGATACTTGTTAGAGTACTATAGGAACAGTTGTTGCATGATTGTATTATGAAGAGTCTAAACTAGGCATAAAAATGACTTTAAAGCCTAAGTTCTGAATTACTGTAATTTTTGACCATTACATAATTCTGAGAGTAAGCGCCAGGAGGTGACAGCACCGCCACATACCTGTACATTCAGGCAGGGAGTCCGACCAACTTACCTCCACTTCCAAAACCAGATGTTTTATGTATTGCATATTTAAATGTGCAGTTTCATATAACTTCTTCCCTAGAGCAGTCCTTTCTTATGAACTAGATTTTGGCCTTCATACCCATGTCTGCAGCCTAGCAAACTTTTGTAATTTAGGACTCCTGCAGGTCCCTCACTGTTGTGCTGTCTCCATGAGAGCCAAACTCTGCTGCAGCATCAGATTTGCAGGACAGCAGTGGGAGTGTTAGGGCAAGAAGGTGCTAGTTATTATGTGTGTGGAGAGCAGGATATGGTCCTTAACAAGTACAGAAAAAAGGTGCTGGGAATGGAGGAGTTACTGAGTTCCTAGAAAAGCTGGTGAATGGCTTTTCTAGGAATGACAGTTTAGAGCCATATAATGGAAACAGTAGAACCATCCTGAAAAACTGGCTCAACAAGGTCATGGAAGCTCAGCAAGTGGTAGAAAAAAGTCCTGGGTTTTCGTGTTCTTTTTTGGTGTGGTATCAAGACTGATCCAATGTTTGGTGTGCATGTATGTGTGACCACGATCGGCCTTGAACACTGTGATGGCAGAGCACAGTGTAAAATCTCTATGAATCTTGGTCCCATGGCCAGCAAAAAGGGCAGGTGGGTTTCAGGCAGACTGTGCTCCAAGCCCAGTTCTGCTGTTGATTTCCTGGGTGACCTCAAGCAGTATAACAGTAGGGATAGTGATACACTTAGCATGCTGCAGAGCCATTCATCAAGTCTGCTGTCCTTATGTGTGCATTAATAGTGTTGCTGTTGGGAAAACTGGTTTCATAAACAAAAACAAGCTTTCAGAGAAGAGTTGGCATAATTTGAGAGAAGCCTGTGGTTTACTGCCAGCAGAGCATCGAGGAGTAACTAGTAAAAGCTGCTTGAAGTCCTAGCTAGATGATACAGCTGAATTGTCATTATCATTGCACATCACAAAAGCTGTTTGGGAGGAGATTTAACTGTTTGTTGATTTATGGCTTATACCAACAACAACACCCTGCAATAGCAGCCACATTTGTGCAAACATTTCCTCATTCTGTGACAAAAGCACTCTTATTGGCAGGTTAGGAAATGTTTGTATTAAAAGGCTTTGCCTGTAGCTGTGGACCTGGTTAAGTAATATGCTATTTAGCTCAATTAGTGTGGTACAATGAAAATAGATGTAATACTTGTGCAAGGAAAGAGCATGTAAAGACCTGGATAAATTAGGTGTTATGAATAATGCTCCCTTATGTGAGTGGAGCCACTGAAATCAGGGCCTCTGCACCTCTGTTTCATGGTGTTTCTGTTACTGTTTTGATGCCTTATGTTGACTGAAACATTTTAATGTTTTTATTTTAAAACTCAGTAACTGAAACTTCCTAATGCAAATGAACAAAGTGGACAAAGCATCTTCTGGAATCCTTTATGCTTTGCGGGTATAGACTAGAAAGAGCCTCTTTGTTCCCTTCCCAACCGTACAAGATTGCAAGTTAGGTTGTCCTGTGATAACATGCTTTTTGGAGCGAGTGTAAAACCATCCTGTCCCTGCATGATCCGTGTAATACGTGGGAGAAAAATTTCTGTCTAGTAACTGATGAGGACAATTTCCTGTAAGCAAGTTCTTGTGGTCTCTGGTCTCCAGACAGATCTATTTTTATTGCCTTTTTCTTCTCCCCCCCCCCCCNTTTTTTATTGAAAAAAGTGTCTGTTTGGCAGTCTTACTGTCATGATTTTTACATGCAGACAGGCTACAGTTCCCAAAGGCACCAACAAAGACCTGAAGGTAATGTGTATTCTGATCACCTTGAATTGAAGCTTTTGAGCCACATCATAAAGTCAGCATCAGTGCATGAGAGCAGAAGAGTGAACATTTGCCTGTGCTGGTTATCATTGTTGAGCTAAAGCCAGGTCCAAGTAATTCGGTATTACTGTGGCCAAAAGCGTTTTGTTCCTGATGCTGCTGACACTTAGGCTGATGTCACATAAGGAACTAGGAGCATATAAGCAGTAGATTTTTTTATTATTTTAAACAACTTGGGCTACAGAGAAAAACCCTAGATGTGGTGGACAGTCAACATTTTATACCAGGAATGTTTTGTTTGTTGTAAAGTATCTCTCATATTTAAAACACAAGTAAAACAAAGTACACAATTCCATTAACATTTGTAAGTAATGTTAGAAGACAAGTACCCCAGTGTGTTTAAGTACTAAGGCAGTAGAAGGCCTGATAATTCACCTGCCTAGTGAATAAAGCTGAGGAGACTTAGACTGAGAGCGCAGGAGGAGTCCAGCACTGTCCAATCTGGTGTTAGTGAAGGAGGTCTGAATGTATGGGCAGAATGAGCAAATTAAATGGGATCCGAGTAAAAGTACAGGAGGGTAGAGATGTGAGAGGGGAGTTAATTTAGTACAGTCATTTTCCGCTAATGTAAATGGAAATACTGGTTGCAGCTATAGAAATGTCATGCTGCAAGTCATGCGTGTATTTAAAACCAATCTCAGTCTGTTTGAACTTTCTTCCCAAGACTTAGGAATCTGTGAATCTTTCAAAAAACAGTTAATGTCATGCTGGTGAGTGAGTGAGTTAACGTCATGCTGGAGATACGAGTCTATGATGGTAGAAATTGGGCTTGAAAGGCACTCTGATAGCTTGGTTCTTAGGGGTGCCGAAGGAGAAAGGCAGGGCAATGCTGTGACAATTACTGTTTCACAGATCATGGTGTCAGCTTTGGAGTGCTTTTTCTCCCTCAGCTTTACAAATCTCATTTCTGGACTGGATCAAGAAAGCTGCACATTCTGCAAGCAAAAAGCCAGAAGCATGCAACGTACGCAAAGGGTGGGTTTCCTAATAAAGGGGCAGTGAATGTGTGTGTTGGTGCTTGCAAACAGATGCCCTGGTTAGTACCTGCAGTAAGGTAGTTAGATGTTTAATTAGGAAGATGAGTATACCTGCTTTCCCATAGGTAGTAGCAGTTGACAAAAGACATGGAGAACTTAGCCTCAGGGGTCATTTGGAATATGAAACATTGTTTGTACAAGTCAGATCCAGCAATAGTTGGATTTTCCTCCCATAACATTTGTGTGTTGAATGGTTGTTGGTTATGTTTTAAATGTTAGCCTAGTTACTCTAGGATGAGCACATCTGGTCCTCTGATCCTGGAAATGGGAAGCATTTAAAAAATTGCCTTTAGGTTTTTCCTGTGGTTTCTGGATGCTGATCCTTGGAGCCACTGTGACACTTGCTAGTTTTCAGTGAACAAATGCTTTCATGTATTTTTAAGAAATAGATTGTATTCAGAAAATGTGCTGAAATGGCTTTTTTGTAGAATGAGATGTTAGCAAATTTTTTGTGCTGCAATGGCAACGAATCATCATTGGCAGATTTGAGAGGAGGTGTGACTTCTGCCCTCTTGACAAGGTGCCACTATTGCTTTGAAATGTTGCTGGGGGGCAGAAAGAGTGTTTCTGGTCTGCATTGGGCACGTCTGCAGCCTTCACAGCAATAGCATAGGACTGACATTTTGTTGCAGGAAATTATCTGGTTGTTACATGTTATTCCTGGGAGTTGCAGCATTACTTCAGCTAAATACTGTTGGGTAGACTGGCAGTGATGTTTGCTGTGGATCATCCTCACTTATGAACCTTTTTGATAGAGAAACAACAGTTATTAGCGAGATGACATTTCTATTCTGAATCCCTATGCCTTTTTATCTTTATTATCTTCCATGAAGTATTTTGCAAATTACCATTGGGCTGAAAGGCCTCATTGTCTTCATTGCAGAAACAAATACGGTGGTGTGAGTGGAAAATACCTTTAATAACAGGAAGGGCTTTTTGTTATTTTTGCACTCCAAAGGTGTTTGCTTTTGTTATGTTTTTATTCTGTTTTCATTTTACATTTAAATAATCATGAATGACTGGAAAACCTTGAATCAGTGGTATTGGAAGTGCTGCAGATAGACTGTTCAACAGTATTTTTGAAGTGCCAAATTGAGGAACATGGACATTAAATGATAAAGATTATGCAGTTGGCTTAGAATG
The DNA here is from genome assembly GCA_013398015.1 of Oreocharis arfaki. Classification (NCBI taxonomy): domain Eukaryota; kingdom Metazoa; phylum Chordata; class Aves; order Passeriformes; family Paramythiidae; genus Oreocharis; species Oreocharis arfaki. The sequence goes on from VZRR01009429.1 coordinate 52,028, forward strand.
CTGCTATTTCCCATCACTTTAGGGAATGATAGGCTTCTTCCCTCCAGAAAAATAATGAAGTGCAGTCTTAATTTTCAAGCCCATAAATAGATTCTAGAGAATTATATGTATGATTAAAGTTATTTTCTTACATGAGAGCTTTTTCCTAGGGTGTTGCCTGAATTCTGAGAGATGAATGTGGCTGTTTGTTGTTTGTCTTCTTAAACATCCTTCTTCTCTTGGCTCCTGATTGTGCAGAAGAGATGCTAGTGAACTCAGCTCCTGTCCTAAGAAGATCAGCCTCATCGTCAGTGAAACTGCTGAGTGAATGGAACAAAATGTGCAAAAAAAAGTATTTAAAATGGAGATGATCTATTACATTGTCTGGAGTCCACTATGTCTAAGGATGGAGTACAAGATTGGAGGAAGCACTGATTATTCCAGCACGGTAATGCTTACATCCCAAATACCATCTACATGGGGCATTGAGAGCATGGGAGTATGCTACTTTAAAAAAAAAAAAAAATTTAAAAAATCTCTCTCCTGTAAGCCAGAGTATGTCACTCTAGAGAAATAGCGTGTTTATACTACAAGAAAAGGGAGTTTACAGCTGTTTAGCAACACATCGGAGAAAAGAGGCAGTTCCCTTTCAGTTGGAGTTGAAACACTTGACGCTTTGGGTGGAACATGCTTGTTGTACATGTTTTGTTTTTCCTTGCAAAACTGAACTGCACACTATTATCTCCATCTTTGGAAACACACTGATTCCTTGTTTGACTTTAGACTAATTTGAGCTACGGCTTGAAATTCTGAATTCTGCCCTGCTCCCCACTCTGATTTTAAATGTTCTCAATGAGGCAGAGGAATGAGCGCTGTAGGTGAAGCATACAAGATCAGTCCAGGAGATGTCTATGGATGCAGGCGTGGGCCAGGCAGTGAAAGCAGGTTCTTCAGAAACTTGAGAATTAGCAGAAGACATAAAAGGGTTTTGTGCTTCTGTGGGTGGAAACCAGTTTGTGCCAGTACTTGCAGGACTGTTCTACTGGTGATTTAGCTCCTGAGAAACCATCAACGGCCATGAGTAATTGCATTCTCCAAAGCTCCTTTCAAAAGCAGAAAACCATTATGGAAGTGATGCCACAAAGGCTCACCCAAATGGGTGGTTTTATCTACACAGTTTCTGGCATTTAGGCAGCTGTCCTAGTTTAATAATACTGAGTCATACCTTTTGTTTCTACCCTTCAAGTCACCAAAGTATCTCTCTTGTCCTCTACTCATGCAAAGCAAGAAAGGATTTGAGACACTTTGCAGACAGGAGAGCAGGGAAAGTTTCAGCAGCAAGGTGGCCACTCCAGCTGGTGCTCAGTCTCAGAGCAAGGAATGCAGTGATGAGACCTGTGCGAGGAGCTGAGTTTCTCAGCAGTGATGTGAGTCGCATCCCTGCTTTCCCAGTATGTGTAGGGCACTTGGCAAAGGGGTGGCTTTGCTGGCCAGTTATTTGCTGGAGACTTTTCTGCTAAAGCAGGTGCTCTATTGAGGACTTACCCCTGGATTTCTGAAAATCACAATCCTGTGTACTTTTTATTTCCTCATCTGCTATGCATTTTAGAAAAAAATGGAAAAGGATACAAGACAAAGTCTATTTTCTTCCAGTTTCTTTTTGTCCTGATCCCTCTAATGGAGGGAGAATGTGTATTAGTGTAAGTTTTAGCAGTACTTCAGAAAACAGGTAGGTTTGAATTTGTATGGGAGACTTGTATCCCCTCTTTGTGTTGTTCTTGTAGTAGGAGAGCAAGTATGGTTTAATAAATAGGACATGAAACACCCATGTTTTGCTCAGCCTTTAATGACATGCCGTGTTTTATACAAGGTATGAAACTTGATACTGCCTCTTTCAATTAGAAGGCTGTGTGCGCTTGCTTTCTTTGATGTAATTCAGTTGACAGCAGTGGGGTTGTTCCTGACTTTCACTAAGAGAAATGAATAGGCAGTGAAGTGCAACACAAGTTCACACCCAGTGTGTGTTGACTCATTTGCTCATTGTCTTCTGTGTAGCAGAAAATGCTTTTAGGGTACCCCTGAGGAATGTATCCAAGTAGAGCCAAGTTTGAGATGAGATATGAGTTTAGCTGAGGGCTGTGCAAAGCCACGGATTATCATATGATTTGTAATGAAGGTGAAAATTGATATTTTTGTGGGGGGAGGGACTAACATCCACTGACCTGACTAATCAACATGCAGGACTGTGGGTTTTTAAATTGCGTTTCTAATTAAACTGAACCAAAGGGTTGTTTTAGATGTCTTCTGGACAAAGAGTTGCTGCTATGAACACGTGCAACCTTGCTTATGCACAGGGGATGAACAAGACAAATCTCCAGAGGTCTCTGCCAACGGGGACTAGTTGGTGCTTCTGTTGTGGGAATGCACAAGGACGTACGCTTCTGTTGGAGTAGCTTGCTTCATGCTCTCCTTAGTTTTTTGACTGTGTATTTCATTTGGGACATTTCCCATCTGTGAAGTTACCTCATCTCAAATTTCTCCTTGCCTTCTTATTCCCTCTGCTGGGCCCTGATCTCAGATGTTGATGTTTCATCACTATGGTCTAGTAAACTGTTACCTTTTTGTGGTAGTTCTTGCACCTCTCTTAGCTCTGATTGATTTTGCAATGTGAAATAAGATGCAGGCTCCAGCTCATCAGGCCTCCCTGTGGCAGGCCAGAGCTTGGCTTTATATCTGGGTCAAAGCATCAGAAGTGTGCTTAGGTGGAGCCAGCTTCTCCAACCTACTTGTGGGCTGTCAGTAGCATGCTTTACCTTTCCCATGGCAAAGCTGTCTAGATCCCGTTAATCGTCTGGGCCTGTGGCCAAGGTGATGGGCGTTAGTAATCCCTTCGTTCAGAGAGCTTGGGGTGAAGCATCCTCTCGCATCAGCCAGGGACTTAAAATATGGATGATGGGTAAATCCAGTCGTGACAGCAGGCTCTTCAATGATGGTGTATCCATGTGCTCAGTGTCTTCTGTTCCTCTGGGGCTCCAAGGGCAGCTTGGTCCTGCCTCCGTGTCTTTCTGGCTCAGCTTTCTCTTCAGCCAATGCACTCATGTGTCCTAGTTAGCTTTTTCTTCTGTATACATAAAACCTGTGTGACTCTGAAAGAGAAACATCTTGCTCTCCTGTGTACAGCATTTTTAAGTTAATTAACAGAAATGTTGCCATTGCTCATCTAGGGGAAGAAGTAGCACTAAAACTGGTGAAGTTGTTGTTTAGGTCTGTAATTTAACTTCCAGACTTAGGCAATAAAAGTTCAGTATACCAAAGGTTTTTGCCTCCTAATTCAGAACCTTTTTGTTTTGTTTTCTTTTTTGGGGGGTTTTTTTAGGTTTTTTTGTTTGTTGGTTTGGTTTTTTGTTTGGTGTTTTGTTTTGTTTTGGGGTTTTTTGGTTGTTGGTTTTTTGTTTTTTGTTTTTTTTTAGATTAAGGATTATTTTGTTTGATGATTAGATGAATGGGACCGGAAGTAACTAAATCAGCCATAAACCTGCCAGTGATTTTGGTGGGTTTGTTGTGAAAACTGTCAAATAGTTGACACACAGCTCAAATTGTGTACAGTGCTCAATGCCAAAGTAAATCATATAGACTATTAACCTTGGCACCTGCAGAGGGTAAAATACAGAGCCTTGCTGGTTGGAGAACCTGTAGTAGCTCAGCATATGGAGGTGTATGTGTGGAGGCTTCTAAATAAATGCCAAATGTCTTCCAAGTTGGCTGAAGGGAACGGAAGAGAGAGGGGTGAGTATCTTACAACTTCAGATGTGTTGCCATGGTGACATGAGCCCATAAACTAGAGCAAGCCTGGGAGTAATCTATAATTGAGAAGTATAGGAGAGGCAAAGTAGCATTACTGTTTGCGGAGATTCAGGTGCATAATGGGGAACCTAATGCTACATTCATTGTGCTCAGTCCTGTCTTCATTCTGAAGAGTACTTAAGACTTTACCTACTGCTGGTTTTCAAAGGCTCCCTGTCACTTGAAACACATACATTGTTTCATTTAATGGCAAGTTGTTGACCTCTGCCAACATCTCATCCCAATCAGGGGTTTCTATGTACTGCACAAATAGGGTATACGTGCTGCAGCTGGTAACCATACTTTAAAAGCAAAGCAAATTTTGGTCTGTCACTTCTGGAACTGCTTGTTCTGTATTTCAGTTGCACTATGGAAGCTGGATAGTCCTGTAAAGACATAACACTAAAGCCTCAAGTCAGCGATGCCACCAAGCACATGATTTACTCTAAGTGCTCTAAGTGAGGATGGATAGCCCAAGTGCCTAAAGTTATACAGATGCTTAAATGGTTTGTAAACTCAGTGTTTAAGGACTTTATCCCAAAGGATGCTGTAGAAACTTCCACTGAAGTAAGTGAGGATGAAGGAGTCCTTGTGCAGTGTCAGCAGCTACAAGAATTGTATGAAAGAAAGAGAGTATGTTATTGCTGTTACATTCTTTCATACTTTACCATGGAAAAAATAATCAGAATTACTTCTGGGTTTGGTTTGGGTTTTGGTGTTTTTTGGGGGGTGAGGGGGTGCAAGGTGGAACAGGGGTATATGTTATCATAAGTATTTGGATAACTTAATCAGCATTAAAACCTATTTTGATTATAATACCAGTATAGGTGGGAAGTGGAATGGGATTCTACAGGCAGTCCATCCTTTTGAGGTAGTGAACAGCCCTTTTCATTTCCATAGAGTTTTATAAAAAATGGTAAAGTAGGAAGAAAGTCTTTTCATTCAAAATCATGTTTATGATCCATCTCTTACAACAATTTTCAAACTGATGTTAAACACACTGGGGTACTTGTCTTCTAACATTACTTACAAATGTTAATGGAATTGTGTACTTTGTTTTACTTGTGTTTTAAATATGAGAGATACTTTACAACAAACAAAACATTCCTGGTATAAAATGTTGACTGTCCACCACATCTAGGGTTTTTCTCTGTAGCCCAAGTTGTTTAAAATAATAAAAAAATCTACTGTTTTCATTAGGAGTTGCAGTATTTAAGGTAGGAGTCTCTGTCTAGAGAAACTGTATTTGCACCATGTAAATGAAGAACTTTGTTTGTTCCCCCCCCNAGATAGCAGACTCATTGGGAAAGAGATCTTCCACTGTCTTTCAGTAATACCAGCATTTTCAGAATCTGAAAATTTTTTTGCTACACAAGTTCCCACCAAATGAAAATAGGGGCCTATAGCTTCAGGCAAAACAGCATTTTTACTGCACCATGAAAGAGGTCCTGGAGTTGCTAGAAAATCTGTTTGTGATAGGCTTTTGCTGCTCATTTTCCACAAAAACATCAATCCTGTATAACACCTATGCATCTATATAAATAATCTTGCTGTGTGTTTGTACAGTACCTGGTACAAGGCAGACCCATTCTCAGCTGTTTCCTACACTGCTGTGATCAAAATAAGCAGTAATAAGGTTTGGCTTAATAGGTGTAATCTTTCACGAAGGGTTGTTGGGGAGAAGCCTGCTCCTGGCAAGAATGGGAGAAGCTGTAATTGTACAGGGATTATAAAGAATGTAAAATTCTAAGATGCAATCACTTCTGCAGACCAGTTGAGCACCGGTAGGAGTTAGTTTGTGGTTGTATGGCTGGGTTTTTAGTACTGCTGGTGAGACATGTAAGCTGTGTGTGTAGAAGGCAAATCGAGTCATTCCTCATTGAGCAAATCAGATCTCCACACTCCCTACAAGAATGTTTTTCACATTGGTCTGACTGGTTCGATGTGAGATATTTCAGGAAAGAAAAATTTTGTGAATGAACAAAAAGCTTCAGCTTCATTGCAGTTTGTCTTTGAACTGGGGGGGCAGGAGCAGCAAAACCCAAACAAACCCCCTAAAGAGTCAAGAAAAAGAGCTGAGGGTTTGTGGATGTTTTTATTCTTGCGATTTCTTTTCATGTTTTTCCAGTTCAGACACTGTGTATCCCTTGAACTTAAGTATTTACCCCAGTACTTCTGAGGCTCAAAGTTAAATGCAAGTGGAGGAAAAAGGCCATGTGTGCTCTCTCCCTCCTGCCCACCCACTCTGTACTCTGCTCAATTATTTTCTGTGTTCATACAAATAAAAAAGATAATTGTTTTCCTCCTAAACTTACTTGAAAACAGCCCTCATTAAACTCTATGGTGGGAAAAGGGTTGGATAGGATGCCAGTGCATTAAAGGGCTTCTCTGTCTGGCTTGGGAAGTGCCTTATGTAAGGAGCTGTTGCACCACAGCAGTGCTGAGAGAATGGGGACAGATGGCACCTTTAAACGTGACAATAGCTGGGATCCCTTATGATGATCTTGCAGCGACTGTGGTGGCCCTGGGAAAACAAAGTGGTGGTTCTTCCCCACCGAGCAAAGTGCATCTGTGCTCTACCAGTTTGCACAGTAGAGCTACATGTGCACAGTTTGGAGCTACATGTTGGTGTGGCCTTGCTGCTGCCCGCTGGGGTGAAACTGGCACAGAGCTGCCTCCAGCCCTTTTACTACAGGCAGGCAGTGCAAGGGAGACAAGATCTAATAGCACCCCACTGCTTGAAGAAATGGCATATATAGTGTTTTTCTGGTGTTCTCCTAGCTGCTTTTTCTCACCGAACAACCGAGCTAGTGCCTAGAAGATGTTCGTGGGATTGCTTCTGCATTAAAACTTGCTGTAGCATGCATAAAGTGGTGCATTGCACATCTCGGAAGGTGGAAGGTTACCATCCAGCAGACATGCTCTGTGCTGCCCCTGGCAGGAGGATATTAGTTCGGAGGGAATGTAGCAGGACAAAATGATGGTATATTAAATGGAAAATCACAGCAATGGAGGGGAGAAGCAGCTGTGTTGGGAGCTGCCAAAATTGCAAGTAAAATTACTTGGGTGGGTTAAGAAAGTTGGTTAGCCAGAAGTTAGAGCTTGTTCCCCAGCCCCTTCACTGTAGTTCAGAGATGCAGTGCATAGAGCAGTGCTACTGCTGCTTAACTCTAGATTCATTGTCCTTACTGATAGAAAGTTCCTCCAATACTATCTAGATTTTTAATGCTTTAATGACCTGTTTTTCATATCCGCTGCACATGTTCTCTATAGTACACAGTAATCTTGTGAACATTTGAATATGATAGTTTAATCTCTGCTCCTGTCTGAACTTCTGTTAATTTAGTCTTTCTGCATAGGTCTTGCTTTATTCAAGTTATTTTTATTGCTGCAGCAAACTGCATAGCCGAAGGGAACGAACTCCAAATAATCCTCCCAGAGAAATGGCTGTTGGTCTGTGGTGGTCATGGAAGGGCTGCACTGGCCCTAACAGCTGTGCTAAGCAGAGCTACAGCTCTGTGACGCAGGTGAGGAGGGGGATGCTGCTGAAGAGCAAATGAAATCAAGATGTGTCTAGTAATGGTCTGAAGTCCCATCCTCAGTTGTATTCGGTTCAGTGGCTCAGCAATTGATTCCTTAAATCAGAGAGGTTTTTCTGCCCTGCCAGCTTTATTCTTGGCCACATCAAGTACTCTGAGCAAGTTGCCTTGGACAATTCAGCCTTTGAGTGCTTCTAATTCAGAAAATGGATTTTCTGGATTGTGAATAACATGTTTGTGTCCTTGTATTTCCCTGTGGTTCTGTAAAACTGAAGTTTTTATTTTTCAGCCTAGAGAGACAATGAGAGGTGGAAGAGTCGAAAAAGGGAAGAACTGCATTCACTTCAGGAAGAAATGTAGTACTTTGCACCGTCCCAGAGTGCTGTGAGCAGTGATGATCCTGCTGCTTGCCCTGCAACCTGGCGCAGGCTTTGGTGGGCATGGAAATGAAGGAATACTTGTTTACCACTGAGAAGCTTGTCTTTCTCTAGTATGAGTACAGCTCTTCTGCAATATAGCAAACCAACGACTTGGGCAATAGGAGTTTTGCACTAGGCTGCAATCCTTTAGATATTTATGGTTTGTTTATGTAGATGGGCATACCTCACTCTACTAGAGAGGTACAGGAGTAGTGATTTAACAGGAAGTAGGAACACAGGCTGTGTGACAATGTAGCAACTACTCAAGCAAACAAGCTACTTTGCACTCTGTTGTAGTTTACCTTTTGTATATGAATTTCACACAGAGTTCTTAACAGTCCTATGCAGGGCTCTTGAGAGACAGTGGAGGGAATCATAGGGCCACCTCAGTATGCTTCTTATGGTGGTGACTCTTAACAGGTTGAAGGCTGCTGGTGCATGGTCTGTATGGCTGTGTTAGCATCACCATGAGCTTGTGACAGACTGGGCTTTGAGAGCAAATCTTATCTTCTGTGAGTGAAAGGAAGCGTGTGTGTCCTGGAGTGAGCAAGTTGTGGGGGCTGTTCCATGCTGGTGCAGCTGCACAGCTGTCACACCTAAGTGTAAAGTGAAAAAGCCTGCTGCAACAAAGTGATTCACATCTATTTGGCAAGTGCTCCTCAGTAATTTGGTGGGCTGACACCAGATCGTGACAATACACGTTGAAGGGTTACTGGTCTCATCAATCAGCTTGTGCTTGGCTGCTGCTCTGCTGTGGCGTCTCTTGCCCTGTTTCTTCTTGAAGGACTGCGTAGCTGTAGTGATTTAAAGTTTTATCTTTATCCTAACCACGGGAGATAAATGTGATATGGTCGATATTCTGACACATTAGATTCCCTTGGTCTGTTCACTGGGTTCTCATTTGGTTTAATAATGGCTATAAATCCAACAATTCCTGCTTCCACACAAAGCATACACCTGTGTTTTCTGTCATCCATGGCTATAAGGAAACAGATAGGTGAGGCCAAGATGTGAAAGAGCAATTTATAAATGCCCGGTTATCAGAGCTGTATTTCTGTCATGAATTTATGGTGGTGTAAGAGTGAATGACGAATTTTGTTTGGTCCGTAAAACATTAGAATAGAGCCAATTGGGACATGTAACTTTGTAAAGCATGTAATGCCATCTCTGAAATAACACTGGTTTCTGAAACACATGTGCATGACAGTTGCTTCTGAAGCAGCTGTTTGTACAGGGTGTTTAAGAAACTGTGTCAGGTATCTTCCTCAACAAGTTTAGTTCATGTTCCTTACCCCCAAGTTATAGTGCTCTCATCTGCTAAAGTCTTAGGTAAGGGCAGTTTTCAGTAAGATTAATTTTGCATTCAAAATTATGAATATGTTGATACTCTTCTTGAAGAAGGAGGTTATTTTTTTAGTAATCTAGTATGTTACAAAATACACTTTTAGGCAGTGATGTAAGCAGCCATTAGCTTTCAGTAGTAGTTAGAAGAGAGGTAACAAATGTCTTTGCGCACTAGGGCAGGCACAGACGAGTGAGTTAAATTGAATGTTGGTTTATATAAAATGATGAATGGAGACTGCTAGTGTCCCATGCAGGCTGGGTCTGAGGATATACCAGTGCACGCAGCTGTAGAGACTCTCCATCATTTGAGATGACAGAAGTCCTGTGCTTTGAAGCAAAGGACTTGGAGTCCTGGTTTTCCACCAGCATGAGAATAAAACATAATTTTGTTCACCTGAATATTTGTTATGTTGATTCACAACATTGGCATCAGGCTGTTGGATTAAAAGTTGCTTGACTCTAGACACATTTTGTACTCCCGAGAGTACAGAGATGCTGCTTTGTATGTGATTGTGCAAACAGGACCCTGGTGTGTCTGGGTGAAATGTACATGTAGATCTTATTTCTCCCGGCAGTCCGGGTTCTGAAAAAACTTAACTTGCAGAAATGGAGGAATCTGGTCTTGGAGTCCACCCACGAGAAGCATCCCAACTGCTTGTCAATAACATGATGGAGATAGAGTATTTGGCATAACAGCCTGATGTGAGGAGGCGCTGTCTCAGGGAGTGTGGTAAGTCGCTCAGGAGTGGCACAGGACTCTCTGTGGCTACAAACTCTGGAGAGAAGGATTAAAGCCAGCCAGAGTCACATGTCAGTGTTTTGAGGGTCCCTTTAGGTAAAGTTTATTTAGCTTTCCAGGAAGCTGCAGTATTTAATCTGACCTGAAGCAGCACACAGATGGAGGGATGTATTCTGCCAGAGAAGAGAGCTGTATTTTTGGCTTTCACTTCAAGCAAGAGACTTGTAGGTGGCTTGCTTAGTGTTCTATGAATTTGATGCACTATTTATTGCTGAACTGAGCCTATCTTTTGTAAGCAACATAATTTTACAGCCTCCTTATGCTTAAACTACTTCTTCACCCTTGAGTTAAAAACAGGTTCCTTCCGAATTTGATGCCTTGTTAAACCATGTGTTCTGCTGCTGCAGGGAGCAAGTCATTCATGTTGGCTTGACTGGGAGTTACTTTACAGAGGAACCAGTATATTCTGGTTTTGTGTTTACATATGTGAAAGGCAGGATTCTTTCAGGATTCATTTCTTTATAAGGCTTTTACTGAAGAGAGGCTCTTTCCTGTTAAATTGAACTCTACTTTCACAAGTGCATATGTGTGGAAATCTCCCCTTCCCCCTGAGACCATGCTGAGTTAAGAGGAGGAGAAAAGTGAACCTTCTTGGGAAGGTTTGTTCTCATCATATAATAGCCTCTTATAAAATAGAAACAAAACTAAAATTGTTGCAATGCTGCTTGAGTAAATAACAGTCTAAGTTGAGGCTTGAGAATAGTTGGTCATCCCTTTTTTTCAGGGTAAGCTATTCAGCATTCCAAACTGGCTTGTGCTGGGAGCAGACATCACCAGCAAGGTATTTCCTGTCTCTTTTTGCCAAATGCTAATAATAATAGTAACAACAACAATAAAGATTTAAAAAATATACTCAAATCAGAACTAAGCCACAGATGACTTCATTTGGCAGCACAGGGCTTGCTCTACATAACTTCCGTCTTTTTTTTTTTGCTTACATGCCTGCCAAGAGCTTCTGAATTAATTTGCCCCTTTGTCACTCCCTGTCTTCCCCCTGCTGAAGGAAAGGCATAGTGTATCACACTCTAAGCCAGAGGAACATATGGGATAGGCAGCTTCAGCTGACCAGTTCGAAGGCTTGGCTGTCATGTGAGAGCAGTGCCTTGGCCACTGAGGCTGGGCTGTCTCTCCCCTTGGGCTCCATCTCAGGCATGCTGCCTCTCCCCAGCACTACTGCTTCTTGAAGGTTTAATTTCTTACTGGCTTTTTCTGGTGGCTATATCTCAGCTTGGGCTTCCTTTCCAATTGAATTTGGCCACATTGACTCTAAGAAATAGATGCCCAGGTCTTCCCGATCTCCTCTGAAAATGGAAGAGTAGAAACCTGGGTTTTTTTGTGGAGGACAGGGTCTCTATTCCTTTACATGGGTGCCTAATCCATGACAGATTCTAGTCATGCTCTAAAATGTTTCAGATACCTTGATCTATGGTTGCATCAGGAAAAATGAAATAAAATATCTGGTACTGAGTGGTGAAGAGGAAAGGGAGTTTGCCTGTAAAGAGTGAAAATTTTAAGTGTGAGACTCTGAGCTGCCTCTGCTTGTGAAATGGTGGTGCCCTGAAGAGGCAGGCTTAGATTTGTGGCACATTAAAATGAAGTAACAGTTTCATGGTAGTTGATAGTGGTTTATGACACATCAGTTTCAGTTTCTGCTTTGTTAAACATTTTTAAAGCTGCTTCAGAGCACCCAGCTTCCCTTCCTTAACTACTGGGAACTCTGTGAACCCCTGGCTTGTTAGACTCCAGCCACAGCTGGAAATGCTGGATAGGTCCAAGCATCCTATTTTGCCTAGGCAGCACCTGTGTTTTCTGAGGTAAAATCTAATATACAAATATGAACATAATTTCTGGAATCAGTTAGAAACTGTGCATCCACATGATCCTCTGTGTGTGTATGTGAATTGTTTTTCTTTGGCTTGTTAAATTCATTATAGAAGAAAAAGCTTCCAGTGGAGCCGATTCTGATGAGCCTATATGGGTTAAAAGGAAAGAAGTAGTTACTGTCCAGAAATCACTTTCTTTTGGCATGTGTTCCCTCTAGTCCTTTGTGATCTCACCTGAAGGTTTTTATATGACATTGGTTTTGGATTGAGTCTACATTGCTGATGGTGCATTTGGCTGTAAAGATGAGGTTTAATTGATTTTCAAGGTTAGGAGAAAATGGTTTTCTTGATAACCATTGCAGTTTCAGGTAATGTATGCTAACACTGATGCGTGAGCTGCTTGGAGCTAATAGTAACTGGCCAACGTGACCTGACTTGGCTTTAAAATGCCTAGTAGAGCTTGCTGAGGCCTTGTAAAGAGTTTTTGTATTTTTGTGTCTGTCTGCTGGTGGATCTCTAGTGTACATCTCCCTAGCTTTGCATCAGGATTTAATCACAAATCAGGTTGCTCCAATTATTTCTCCTGCTAAGACTTAGACCTTGTTGTTTTGGCTCCTTAGGGTGGAGGGGCTTTCAAGAGTGGGTGAAAAAGCTGTATACCTTCCCAGTTTGTACCAGAGGACAAAAAAAACCATATAGACCCTTCTCTGCCCATTTCCTGGGGCAGCACATGATTTGTGTGTCTCCGTGACATTTCTTGAAAGCTCTGGGTAGCAGCCCTACATGATTGATTAATAAATACCTTGGTAGCTTTGAGAGGGAAAACTGGGCATCTCATGGCTACTTCAGAAGGGCAGCAGCAGGCTGGAAAAACTATAGTGTGCTAACTCTCACCTGACCTGCTATTCCTGCAAAGTTCCCACCAAGGAACTCCCAAGGATACTGAATTTTATTTCAGAACACCAAGGAAAAATATGGAAGAGTTTGGAAGTGTCACTGCTGGAAGTGGGGCTTGCCAGAAGTAGTGACAGACCAAACTTGTAATGCAAACAATGCTGCACCACAGACTGTCAATATCCCCCCATAATCTGTATTACAAATAGATTTTACAGGCTCTGGTTTTAGCATGATCTATTTAGTAATTCATATGGCATTCCCATATGTTAGGGTGAGAGGAAGGTGGAAATAGTGGGAGTCAAGGAAAAAGACACTGTCTGATCCTTATGCCATTTCAGTTCGGTTAATTGCATGTGTTTAAAATGTTTTAACGTGAGCAGATGGGGTGTTTCACAGTTAAGTGCTCTGTGTGTGGATATGTATACACACACATATATATATGAAGTTCTCTAGCACCTGATTCCACAGGGCTATGCTGAGGCTTTACCAGCCACACATGGTGGGTGTGTATGGGTGAGAGGATGGCATCAGTGATGGGATGGGATGGGTAATTGATCTAATATTGGGATCCCCAAAACCACATGAGATGTGCACATGTTCAGTGGGCAGTCCCATAGCCTGGGGCTGTGTTGCATTTGGTGACAACCTCAAGACACTCTTTCAAAGGTTGTCGTGTCTTCTTATTTGAAGCTACACAGCTCTGAAATCAGTAAACAAATTTTTTCAGGAATCTGGACCTCGAACATATTTAGTACTTTAATATCAGGGTATTGTCAGTCTGGGAATTACTTCTAGAAGAAGAAGAATTGTCCTTGGATCAGTGGTTGTGTATCCTGCAAAGCTGCAGGAACATGGGTTCTCTCCTCTTGCCAAGATTGCTGTAGCAGCCAGGCTGCCGAGGGCTGCATGCCAGTAAGCACCATCCAGCTTGGGCAGCACTCTGGTTACAACTGGGATAATGGGTCTTCCTCTGACCGTGGTGAAATTCCACTTCAGTCCTGACTCTGCAGTCTCCTTGCTCCCTTTTGCTGGCAGCATCACTGCCAAGCCTGTGATGCACCAAGTCACCTGGTGCTTTCCTCTGCTATTTTCTGGTCTTGTTCCCTCAGTTCTGTCCCTCTTGCCTGCCCTCCATTCTGGTCCCTTCCACACAGGTGCTTTTGGGGACAGAGCAGCCTCCTCTCCCCACAGAGCTGCCTGCCATTCCTGTGCTTCTCAACAGGAGTGTGGCAAACAGGCTGTTTTCCTCCTTGTTGCTACAGCCCTCAAAGGATAGAGTAAAGCAGATGGCGCCATGCTTAATGAGCAGCCAGCCTGTTTGTCAGCTTGGGCTTTGCTCTGCATGTGTATCCCATGTTTGCCAAAGCTGGGCTTTTCAGCTGGAGCCTCTGCTCCTGCTGGGATCCCATTGGGAAGATGAGGGGCCCCTCCCCTCTCTCCCCAAACTCTGGTTCCTAAGGTCAGCCTTTTCTCAGATCGGCTCTTCCCTGAGAGCAGCCAGGCTTTCAGCAGGACCTGTGTGTATGGCTGGGCTTCACTTTGTATAATGTAATTTCTCTGAATCTTCAGGTAAGACAAATCTTTTGTTTAAAATCCATTTTTCTTTTCTATTTTTCTTAAATAATTCTTTGGGGTAGTCTTTAGCTTTTAAGAGCTTGAAAACACCTGGCTGAATCCAGGGGTTTTGCTTTCTTTCACTTAGACTGATAGAGACATGTTTGGCCAATTTCAGCATGAGCTGTAAGTGATTTGGACCCAACAGCTCTTTGCTTATAGGGATTTTGTTTCATTGGGTTTTTTTATGTGTGTTAGTTCTGGTACCAGTCCATACAGCACTTGCTTCCAATTTTCAGGCTGCATCCTCTTTGCTTTCTTTCCTGCTCTACATGGATTGGGAGGTGTGAGGAAGGATCTTGTGGCAGCCAAACAACTGTGCTGTCCTCAGAGGATTCTTGTGTCATGCAAGAATCTGAAAGTGCCTCAGCAGGTCCCAGCTGAGACATCACCTCACCTGCAGCTGGCGGGCGTTGTCCATCTGTATTTACACATGCCAACAATAACGTGGTACAAATGGATGCAGGACCTCATACTCTGGGGCTGATTTGGGCCTGAGGTACCAAGCTGCTGCTGTGTAGATAAAATGGAAACAATACAATAATCTTTTGCCCTACTGTTGGTTAAGAAAGGCCAGATGTGTAGTAAAGCTGAGTTGAAGAAATACTTCCTCACATAGTTTCTGGAAGTCGGGGCAGAGATGCAGGAGCCTGGCTGAGCTTTTGCCTCAGGGAGCTGCTTGGCACCTTACTGCCTCTTTCCTCCTCCCACTCATTATTTTGTCTCATGCATTAGTTTCTTAGCAGGTGCCCTCAGACTGGGAGAGCTTTCAGTACTGAAGAGTCTTTGTGGGCTTCAGAAGGAAAATAAGAATAATTGACTGGGCTGTATAGGCAAGGATCAGCTGTCAGTACCCTTGGCATACCCAGGGGAAATAAGGAGATTCAGTCCAGTGCTTTTCAAGAATGAAAGATTAGTTCAGGATGAGAGAATCTTTTGGTCTTTTAAAGGGGCAAAACCTTGAGCCACAGAAATTGAATAGCAACATGTAGAATGGTAGTTGAATAAAAATAAAATGAGAACACAAAAAAAAGCCTTAAGCTCTTTAGTTTATCTTTTTCTCCAAGTTCTCTATCAGATGGCAAGCACCTGCTCAGTGCCTGGGTATTAGGGACATACTGTCAGGAGACTTTTTATGTTCAAGTGATACCTGCCTTTACATTCTGCCTTCTATTCGTCTTCTGATCACATGTTGCAGGGTAGAAAGCATTTTCTGGTCATAGTGACTTGTTTTACAAGTTGCTGATGTGTAAAATCGTTTGTACCAAAACATTACAAAATAAAATAGTCTTCAGTTATTTCTGTCTTGACTGTATGTTGGAGTAAGTCTGAACCAATGCGTGTGTTTATACTTATTAATAAAATATGGCTTTATATGGAGAATGTTCCCACACTTGGTTTTTCCCTTGTTCAAGGGAATGAAAAGAGACAAGGAAAAAGGCTTTAAGGCATATTAAGACATGGATGAAAGCCAAAGTCAGAGATGTGTTATAAATTTCAGCAAACAGGTTGAAGAACAAGGAAAAGAAGATGGAAAAAATGAAGTGTTAGCAGTGTGAGCGTGTATCACATATTTATCTAATTTTAGATTTACTTACATTTGCCCCTATATTTATAGCGCAGAAACATTTCAGATGTATCCTAAATCTCTCAGGAGAAGACAATGTTTTCTTACCTGAAGGCATCAGGTGTGACCCCTAGGAAGGGCCTCTAGAAGCAGAAATCAGAGGATAAGCTAAGCTCATGCCTTTTTTTTTTTTTTTTTTTCAATCTTCCCCAAGAAGTTTTACTGCTTCTAAATAATTCACAGTGTTTAACTGTGTTTAATGGTTGATAGATCCTCTAAACTCCGGAGTAATATAGTGTTTTGGATTTGGGGAAAGGTGGGTGTTGTGGTTTGACCCTGGCCAAACGCCAGGCACCCACTAAAGTCGCTTACTCATTCTCCCCTGTCACAGCTGGGCAGAGGAGAGAAAAAATTAAGGAAGGGTTCAAGAGCTGAGATAAAGATTGGGAGAAAACACTCCAAGGGCAAAACATACTCAACTTAAAGGTACAAAGTGAATTTATTACTAACAGAGTCAGAGGAGGATAATGAGAAGTAAAATAAACCTTTAAAATACCTTTTTTCCCCAGTCCCTCTCTCCTTCCCACCGACAGTGCAGGGAGACAGGGCGTGGGGAGTTTGGTCAGTTCATCACTGAGATTTTCTTCTGCTACTTGGGGAGAGGAGTCCTTCCCCTGTGAGACCATGGGGTCCCTTGCACAGGAGACAGTTCTCCATGAATTTCTACAGTATGAGTCCAGTCTCATGAGCAGAAGTCCTGCCAAAACAGCTGCAACGTGAGTCCCTCCCATGGGCAAACAGTTCTCCCAAAACTGCTGTGGCATGAGTTACTCTTCCCGTGGGGTGCAGTCCACCAAGGACAGGCTGCTCCAGCCTGGAAGCAAGGGCCCTCTTTTTCCACTGGCTCTTTCACTGGAGCACAGCCTCCTCCAGGCATCCACCCGCTCCGGCATGGGCACCTCCCCCACGGGCTGTGGGTGGATCTCTGCATCCCCTGTGGATCCCCATGGGCTGCAGGGCACAGCTGCTTCACCATGGTCTTCACCACGGCCTGCAGAGGAATCTTGGCTCCAGCGCCTGGAGCTCCTCCTCCCCCTCCTTCTCCACTGACCTTGGTGTCTCCATGTTATTTCCCTCACTTTGTTTTGATTTTCTTCTTAAATATGTTTTCACAGAGGCACTGCCGTCATCTCTAATTGGCCCAATCTTGGCCAGCAGCACGTCCATCTTCAGAGCCTTCAGGGATTGGTTCTGCTGGACATGGTGGAAGCTTCCAGCAGCTTCTCTCAGAAGCCACCTCTGTGCCTCCCCTCTCCAAGAAAAACCAGGCCATGCAGAACCAACACAGTGGAAACAGCTGGTCTGTTTGACAGTCAGTGTATGGGATAGGTGCAGAGATGTCTTTTTACTGATAAGATGCTTTTAAGGCTCTCCAAAGACATAAGGAAAAAAAACTGTTTGGTCCAGCCAGCGTCTTTCACCGAACCTTGGCATGTGCTTTTTAAGTGACTTGCCTCTTTAATGTTGAACCCTGCCCTCAGGAGAGACTGAAGAAGAGATCGGAGAAGAGATCTGTGCATGTAAGAGTGGGGAACAGTGGCAGAGGAAAATCTGAGAAAGGACTAAGGGAGGGCAGCAGCTTGAAGCCAGCAAGGATCACCAAATACAATCTATTGGGGGGGGTAAAAAAGGCTGGAAGAAAAGTGTTAGCCAGCACTGCAGTGGTTAGAGCTCAGCACCCAGATGTTATCAGTGGATGGTCTTTGAGAAACACTTAGCATGAATTTTAATAGAGCTCTTACAGCTTAACAGATGACATCTTGTAGCAAAGAATTGAAATATCCTGGAGTAATATCACAAGTTAATAAAGGACCAGGCAACTTTAACAGGTACGCATTTTCTGACTCTTGACCTGCAGCTTTCTGCAACAAGTATAGATTTTGTCAGCAGCTGGTGAAAGCTGGTTATTTTGGCATGGCCCTGTGTATTTTTATTAGTAAAGCTATTCACGAGTTATTAATGACTCTTCATGGTTATTTTCATGAAGAAGTGCAATAAATATTTCTTTCTCTGTTCTTCAAAATTTAGTCTCTGAATATGAAAAAGTAAGAGATTAAGTCAAAGAGAAGATTAGTAGTTTCCAAATCAACACGCAGTCTCTTATAAACCTCACATATGCAATGAATAGAGTATAAATTCTATAATGAAAATCCATTCGTTTTTCACTAATCTCTTCTCCTGTGAAAGCTCTGTCAGGCAGATAATTTATATCTGAGTGTAAGCAATGAAATGTTGAAGAATGATGTTGCAGTTGCAAGTTCCGAGGCTTGTTTGCATTGACCAGAAAGCAAAAATGATTAATGAAAGTAGTACAAAGTATTAGGAAATTGCAACTTCTGCTGTTAAGAGAGTTGCATCCCAAGTTTGTTGTATTTGAGTTGATTTGGGGTTTTCTTTATAATCTGTAGTCAGTTTGTAGGAGGTAAGTGTGTGTCTTTGTGAGAGACTTGCTGTACTGAGGTGAGTGGGGGGAATGGCCCTTGGAGCTTCTCTACTGCTCACTAGAATGGTGCTGAGCCACAGACAAAGTGCAAGTTCTGCAAAGGGAGAATCCCAGGGAGACTCAAGAAAATAATATAGTGCCCAAAATCCAGGGCTTACAAAGGTGAGACTAACACTTTATGAGGAAAATGTCTCTAACAAGATCCTCAGCGGCTAAAAAATTACACCAAAAAAGCCCACTTTCCTCATAAACTAGATTCTGTTTATTGGGCTTTTGTGGCTCCTTAGGTGTACCTGCAGACAAAGTACAACCAAGAACTGGATCTGTGGGAGCCATTCTGCTGCACTCACCTGGATGAGTGGCTGTTACAGCTCCCCGTCCTGCTAATGGCAGTGGGGATATTCAGGGGATGGCAGAAGATGACTTGAGCATAGCCAGCAGACCAGAAAATACAATCTTTGTGTGGAGCTGGGAAGAAGTCCCACTATTATGTGAAGAGTTGCAGGTGGATGCCCTCCTGTTCATGGCTTCTGTTCAGGTGGGGCTTCAGACAGGTTGAGCCATGCTCTGTTGCATTTTCTGTCATACCTTCTTGCAGAGCAGTGGATTAGTTGCTTCTCATTGACTTACCTGTGGTGAGTGATGATGTTACAGTGTAAATCTGAAAATGCCTTTGTGGTTTGCACTGCCACAAGCCCCACACTTGGACTTGGGAAGGTTTGCAAGGATAGCTTTTAGGGGATCAATAGTTAATTTGGAGTTGGTTACCCTGATAATGTGGGTTTTTGGTTCACAGTATGACCTTAGTAGAGCTTTCTGTAAATGATGCAGAATTGTGCATTGGTTTTATGGGGTTTTTGGTTGTTTGGTTTTAGATTTTTTTCCTTTTTGTTTCTTGTTTTTGATTTTTCATCCTCTTAAGAAATTTATCTAGTCTGATCTCTTCCTGATTTTGAAATTGTAGGTTTTTATTCTTTATGAGGAAAACAATGCATTTCAGTCTTACTGAGTTTCATTAACATCTTTCCCCTCAAATATGGCAGCAAGCCAGTAAAATTAATGTGCTCTTTGTTTGTCTCTTAGCACAGTTCATCTGCTCAGAAACTGTCTTGTGCAGAACTCCAGGCCTTGAACTAGAGGCTGACATGAATATGCCTGAGTCCACTGCTGATGGGCCTTTAAAAGGTGTCAGTGGAAATTCCTCTGCACAAGATTCAGCTCTTAAGAAGGGATACCCCCTGTATTTTGCTATTGGTGTTGGTCCTGACTTGGTCTTCAGGGCCAACTTCCAAAAGCAGTAAAAGCTCAAGTTCTCATCAACTCTGTGCAGAGAATCATCAGTTAAGAAAGGCACAGAAAACCGGATGCTTGTTAATATTCATCCTTAAATGATTTATGAGGCTTAAAAGAATGAACAAGTGACACTGTATATTTTGTTACAGCAGTCTCCTATTCTTGTTTAGTATTGTTAGTGGAGAGCTTGTGTCCAGAAGGGTGTTCGGTGACACCATCAGCTGAATAAGGTCTTTCAGATGCATCTGTCTGCATTAGTAATGAGAATGCTTGGTCTTGTCTTACAAAGGAACCATTTCTTTTAAATATTACCCCCTCCTTCCCAGTCCCTCCGCCAATGATACCATCATCAGAATTCTCATTACAGCCGCCTTTCATCCCTTTAACACTGGATGAAAATCTCTTTGTCTTCAAGTTCCTTCAGTTATTAATGATTTAGTTGTATTCTTTTTGCCAATTGGTGCAGACAGAACCTTGGAGCAAATGTGTATTAGTTATTCCATTTATTCTCTCCTCTTCCTTCCTTTGGTGGTTGTTCTTAATAGTGCTGCTCTCCTGATTTCTCACTCACAAGTTCTGCATCATTGCTTGGTTTGGTTTTTTTTTTTCAAATATAGGACCTGTTGTGCCCCAAAGACTAATTTTATTTTTGAAACCTTCTAAAATGAGATAGGGAGCCTTCTCGCAAATGCTGGGAACATCTGTGTTTCTCAGTCTCTGCTGTGGTGTTAATAAGTGACAATAAGAAGTTATCTGGACCAGTTGCACCCTATGGACAAGGTGGAGGTCTGGGGGATGGCAGGTCACAGAGCCAGTAAAACTGTTGGCTAAAGTACAATCTCAGTGGCATTGCGGAGAGGCAGGGGCCAGCCTTGGTGCCCTCTCCATCCCACTGAGGTCCTCTAGCAGCAAAGAGGGGATGAGTAGGTGGGATTCACGTGGAAGAGCTACAGGCCTTGTCCTCTGAGAGACTGAATTGATGTAGTGGGAACCCTGCAGGGGCTCCTCTTGGCGTTCTTTTTCCAGCCACAGTGTCCCTGTAGCTGTAGGCTTTGCAGCTCTCTGGACCTTAATGGCAGATTGAGGCTGAGATTCCCAGCACTCCAGCTGGCCCAGATTAGAAAGTTGTGGAGGGAGCAGTGCTATACGCTGCACCAGCAATTCTCGTTAGGCTTGGGAAAGATGGAGAGAAGGCGATGTAAGTCAGTCCTGTGGCCAGGTGAGTTTTGCTGGAGGCTGTACCAGTTGCCCAGTTACAGAAACTAGATGCCTGCAGGACCACAGGATCTTTATTCTCTTCAAGGAGGATGCCAGCATATCTAGGCACTGCTCTTGGTGCTCTTTATGTAAAAATAAATACATAAATAAATAGTTTAACCTTCCTCAGTAGCAGTGGTTTTAATTACTGCACACACCACACACACACGCACACACACAAATTTGCTTTTAATTGGCCCAGTGAATTACTGTGAATTACTCTTTTATTCCCCCCTCCTTGATCCCCCTCACCCATCCCCCCATTGATTTAGAATGTAATTGCTTTCTTGCTTTATCTTCAAAATTATGTTATCTGAAAGATTTTTATTACTGTTTGGGTTTTCTGTACTTTAGAGAAACCTGTCTGAAAACATGTGCTTTACAAGGAAAGATTAAAAGAATGTTTTCCCAAACTCCTTTTTGCTTATCTGGACTCTCTCCAGTTTGCCAGTATCCACCTTACTGTGCAGACCCCACATTTTGGCATTTCTCCAGCTGAGACACCGCCATCACCAAAGAAAATAGAATAATTATCCCGGTGTTTTAGGGATAGCATCCCCATTAGGATAAATAAAACTGTGATTTGTGGTTTTTTGCCCACAGTAAGCCTTTTCCTGTCAAACTACTGCTGAACTACTTACTCCTCATTTGTCTAAGTATATGTTTGAGGCCTTGTCTCTCAATATGCTGTTCACTCCTTTTTTTTTTTCCCCTTGGTTTCCTGCTTTTAGATCTGGGAGCTGCTGCGCAGTATGCTGCAATGGTCTTGGTTTTGGAAGATGTTTTCCTGTGACAAATGCATCCTAACTTGGGGTGAAACCCAAATTTTATAAATGCAAAATCAAGAGGGGTGAGATGAGTTCATTGGCATTTGTTACTGACAAACTGATGCTGCCAGAAGTATTTTTTAAGTTGTACTCTTGCCTTGTAGGTATTTAGGTACTTGTAAACTACTTGGTAGTTTATTTTTCCAAAATCTTTGCAAAGATGGCATTTAACTGATTGGTTTGTAATTTTTCACTGCTTCCTTTCAAGAGACCTTTTAAGAGAGAGTGGGGTGTTTGGGAAGATGTTTGTGAAGATGAAGCATTGTCCTGGGTTGCAGTATATTCTATTACCATCTTCATGAGCTGTGAAACCAGGTTGGGCAGTGCTTCTTTGCCTCCTCCCTCCGGGCTCGGTTCTGTTAATGGGAGCATTTGTGC
>VZRR01009429.1:74353-328838 GCA_013398015.1 Oreocharis arfaki
TATATATAAAAATTAGTAAAGAACTGTTATTCCTATTTCTCATATCCTTGCCTGAAAGCCCCTTAATTTCAAAGTTATAATAATCCGGAGGGAAGGGGGTTGCATTTCCCATTTCAGAGGGGGTTTCTGCCTCACTTAAACAGACGCCTGTCTTTCAAACCAAGACAAGCATACTCTTGTCTGGTTTGTTCTGAAGTCTCAAATACTCTTCTTGAGTCAGGAAGGATCTGCACAATTTTATATGCTGCATCTGCTTTGTTTCGAGTGTCTCTTGAGTTGCTCTTTCCTATTCTAACCTGAAGTTCTGCTTCTTTTTAAAACAATCATATGCAGTATTTGCTCACTGTTGGTCTTGTGAAAATTGAACAATGTTGAGTATGTTGAGTCGTAGCCTTCTGTGCATCATCTTTGTTATGCCTCTCTGCTGAACCATGACTTGTCCTGTCTGCTTTTCAGATTGTATTGATTCTTCTTTTGTTGCCTTTAATGTTCCTGGCTAATCATAATTCACTTTGTTCCTTATCTTCTCTGATTATATTCCCATGGTTTTACTTCTCCTTATTTATATCGGATTTGTCTCTGTTTTCTGCCAGATTTTTATTTGTATATTCAGGTTCTTAAAAAGCGTAGCATATTCTTCCTATGTACTTGTAGAGTTTGTTGTTAAAGCTGCTAAACTCTCTTAATTCTGCCTTTCCTTTCTGGTTACGTGTATCTCTAGAACCTTGCACAGAGCATAAACCCTTATCTTTTGAGCTGCACATGCTTCTGTTGCCTGCCAATCTGAGTGGAAGTCTTCCAGAGAAACTCAGGTAGGATGGTAGAGGAGCCAAGACTGGTGACTCCTCTCTCCATCCTCTCCTCTGTCTTTCCCCGTTTTAAATCCAGATCATATTTTTCTTGGTGCCCTAGAGTTGCTGTGGGATCACTTCTCTGCTAAACAGTACCATCCTTTGAAAGCAGTGTAAATCAGTGTCTGGGCAGCCTATAGTAGCAAGAATTCTGGTGGCAGTCATTGAAACAGCAGAAGTTTCCTGACTTAATGGCAGTACTTGCCATTTGGGCCTGTCATCTAAAATGCCATTGATCGAAGTATTACTTCATCTGAAAGAAGGTCATGTCCCTTGAGGTATATGAGGTAAGTTCCAAGGTCCTTCATTTATCCAAAAATCCCTTTTGTCTAGTGACATTCATGTTTTCCACCCAATTCTGATAAACCAGATTTGACTGTAATCACATTACACTTCCCAAAAGTCTCTGTGGTGATGGTGATTGGATGTGGCACCCTTTGCTTTGTACCCTGAGCTCATGGACAGTGTGAGTGCTGCAAAACAGCTGCTGCCTTTCACCCTCGGAGCAACTACCCGGTTCAGATGAGGGAAGTAATTTACATGTACAAACAGCTTAAAAATAATTGTGGACAGAACTGTGAGACCAAGGTGAATGAAGGCTATGTTTAAGTTACCTAGTCCAAGCCTCCAGGTGTTAAACCCATTTTAGTCTTGATGTGGTAAGTGCTGTGAATTCAGTGGAGCAGTGGCTGACTTAAATGTGTGTAAGCAGGGGGAATTGGGATCACTGTGTTAACCACAGGAAATCTGCTTTCATGGTGATGAAAACAAGAATCAATCATAAGTAGCTAATGAATTAGCCTACAGTATCTGCTATGTTCATTTCACAGTAAATGTGATAGTCAGAATCCATTAAGAAACCCTTGCAAGGGAGTCCTCTGCAAAGACAGTATCTGTAACATGCAGTGCACACTGCCAGCCCTCCATACCTTTATCTGAAATGCTACAAGAGTATGCATAAATGCAAATGCTGATCCAGTGGCACTCAAGTCAAGGAAGGGCTTCTGGTGTTTTTAGCAGGGCTTTGTCTTAGAGGTCAGAGTGGTTGTTAACTGTGGTTGGTTTTACGGGAAATCTGCTGTCTGTGAAGTGCAAGTATTGGACAGGCTCAGCTGCATGCAGAGGACCTGGCTGCCCATGTTAAGAGGGGATAAGCTGTTGCATTATTCTGGCAGTGCCACATCTGAGCCCATGTGGGTCAGGCTGACAGCCAGGAGCGTTCTCATAAGGCTGCTTTTGTTGTCTCTCCTCTGAGATGAGGACAGAGCTGCTTCCTCTCCATACGGCTCAGCTGCCACGAGCTCTTCCATGGGTTTCTGCCGGATTGCTTTCATTACATAAAGTGTTGCTAAGTGAGAAGCTGTTGAAACCAATTGTGCTACACCTTACTACATGTTACTGCAATTTCTCTTGCCTGTCTGGTTGGTTTTGCTGTCCAGGAACAGCAGTTAGCTGAGCTAACCAAATTTAAAAAACCAAAATTCCTGAAGGAAAGTGTGTACATGGGAGAAAATAATCAACTGGCAGCTTTTAGGAAGGCAGTACTTAGCTGCTAGGGAACATATTCCTGAGAAAAGATTGATCTTCAAGTTAAGGAGCAAATACCTTTTCAATTGAGGGGTTAACAGATACCAACCTATTTCAGGCAAACCTCTAGTTTCAATACTGTATTAACTATATACCGATGTCCTATTGACTGAAAAAAAAACTTACATGTTTTCCTAAATATAAATGGTATTTGAATTGAAATACTATCCAAAGCCTATGATTAGACAAATAGATAAACCTGTGTATTTTGCATTGCAGTTACTGCTTAATATGTCTTTAAGGACATGCCAGCTTTCTTTGTATTTTAATTGCAAGTTTTGCAAAATCTGCTTCAACAAATGATTCATTAGTTTAGAATATTTTGTTTATAAATTTCATACAGAATAATAGCTAAGGCTTCTGTTACAAGTTATGACATGACACTTAATTTAAAAGCATTAGGTTACCTGATTAAGTGAAGTACAAACTGATATATTAATAAATTCTATTGCAGTAGCTGTGATGTTTTACAGTAAGCAAGTTTTTGTCTTGACTCATCACCCCACTGGTAGGCCAGGAGAGAGAAAAGGTGAGAACAAGTGGTACAGATTCTATCTGCAGTATTTTCTTAGTCATAAACCATGTGATAGGATGGAGAAACAGTTGGTGTTTCTCTGTGATGCGCCGCTTGTCACATGGACACCCATCAGGACAAGGGCTGTGTGTTCACTCATATAATCTTTGAGCCTCCCAGTAATGCAGTGTTGCCTGCACAGGCCTGTCTCGCAGCCTTCAAAGCCATTGTTTTCCTGGATGTGTGCAGTGCAGTGATGTGGTTTTGTGGAAAGTCACGGCACTCTCAGATGTCATTGGTTTCTGCAGGAGGGTTGGTACTATCAACTGCTTCTAATACTGTGGACACAGGGAATCAACTGAAAATTTAGATGGCCTTCCAAGGGCAGTGGAGTCACAAGGCACTTTTAGGCTGTACCAGTTGGGACACATCAGATGTCTTTTGTAATGTTTCAGTGATTCTCTGAGATGGAGGTTTGCTTCTACCGTGTCAAAATCTGGGGTGTGATTACTCACTCATCTCTTTGCTTTTCCTTTGTGGTTGGATTTTGAGGTTGGGGTGTTTGTTTTTGCCTAGCTGTCAGTGACACTAGCACCTCAGAAACAGCAAGTTGAACAAGCAGTGAGACCAAGCTGTTCCCCTCCATGTGCAGCACCCAGAGCGGAGGGGATGGTTTGTTTTGGGGTAACTATACAAAAGCTTGTGTTGCAGCTGTTACTAGTATCTCTACCACATATACATACAAGGTTTAGGGACTAACAAACACATATAATGAATTTTGCTTTCTTATTCTTTTGTTCTCACTGGTCTCTAAGCTAGAAACTAAGGATTTCCTCAGAAAGCCAAAGAATTTGGTAGCTTCAAAGGGTTAAGTGCAGTATTGGTTGTTCTGAAAAACAGACCTGGGAGTATTTGAATTTCTTTCATCTTCCAGCTTGATTTTAGTGACATATTGGCACAGAGAGAAATACAAAATAGATATTCCACATATCGATTATTTAATTGAGGAGAGTCAGCTAGGATTCACAAAAGAGAGATCATGCCTGAAAGTATCTGTCTGACAAGTTTAAAACAGATAAGCTGAAGTAGGGGAAAGAGAGGCCATAATATGCCTGGGATTTGAAGACTCATTTATATAACCATGCTGCACAAAAGCCCATGTTGGAGTGTCAGTGGGTGCAAGAGAGCTGGCTGGTGTGAGGGGATGACTTTGGATGAATGCTGGGAAAGGGTAATGTCACCAGTACAGGCCTGTTTTATTGGTAGCCTGGGAGGAAGGACAGATGAGTCCTGTAAATATGTTGAAATCTGCTATGGATACAAAGCTGGCAGCACCACTGGTGTAAAAGAAATAGTATGACTGAAAGGACCCTGGACTGGCTGCATGAGGTGGGCAGATCAGCTTCCGCATGCTTGTACTTTGAGGAGAAGACTAAAACCAAAACCATGGTCTCCCTGCATCCTGAAACTTTCTAGCCTGTCTTGAAATCCTTGTTACCCACAGAGGCTGCTAACTGGGCCTGTGGCTTTTCCCTAACTGCTCCACATTTGTCGCAGAGCGTCTTCTGAGCCTCGGCGAAGACGCCAGCCGTAGGGGGCCCCGGAGCCAGGGAAGGAGGAGGCTCGGGCAAGCGGGTGGGTGCCTCACCCAAATGGTGCAGGCTCCCCGCGAGGCAGAAGGGAAGGCGCGATCGCTGCGGATGGAGAGGCAAAGAGGCGCGGGAGGGGGTCTCCCAAAGTCTCCTTTATTGATCAACAGGGTTACGGGGATCCGAAGCGGAGAGCTCGGAGGGAGAACGCCGAAGGGAGAGGGGACGTGCAGGGGTGTAAGAGGGAGCCCGGAACGGGGGCGGGGTCCAGGGTCTGACCAACTGGGGATTGCGAGGGGAGGGTCTGAGGGTCTGAGGGTCCAATCAAAATTAGGGAGGGGAGGGGTACAACACAATTGACATATAACCAACAAAGCATCGAACTCCTTAGAACTTGCTGGAAAGGGGGCAGGTCTTTAGACCTCAGCCCCGCCTTCAGACTCCTCCTCATAGGAGGAGCCCCACACGAGGGAGGAGGGGTCAGCTTGACGGACAGGCCAAAGGGAGGGCTGATCCTCCACACACATTCATCCTACAGAGGGGAAGATAGTGTCTCCA
The DNA here is from genome assembly GCA_013398015.1 of Oreocharis arfaki. Classification (NCBI taxonomy): domain Eukaryota; kingdom Metazoa; phylum Chordata; class Aves; order Passeriformes; family Paramythiidae; genus Oreocharis; species Oreocharis arfaki. The sequence goes on from VZRR01009429.1 coordinate 79,453, forward strand.
CCCTTATAGCCTTCCTCACTACATAGCCCTGGTGAAAGAGCTAGCATACTAAACTGCATGTGTTTTTCTAGAATTTATTACTGCTTTTTTTTTTTTTGTTTTTCCTCTGCCTTGAGAAGGGGAAAAAAAATAAAAGCAAGTTTGTCCCTCAAACGGATGGTGAAATAGATAGTCTGATGTTTGTTACTACTGCAGAAGAACAGACAATATTCAGAGAGTCTGGTGAAGCATGTGTCTCCTCTCAAGCTCTCCAGAAGGTAGAAATCCCCAGCATTGTTTCAAGTGATAAGACAATAGTGAATAAAAAGAAAATTCACTGTTCCAGGCCTGTTTTTACCAGAGTACTGCAGTTCCTGTTCAGTAGACCTATGCCTCTTGGTCTACATCACTGATGATATTGGAAGCTATTTTAGGCATTGCATAAAATGTTCGTCCAGTCTTTGTGAAAAAAGAAGCAACCATCCCACAAATCCTTTGTTAAACACTGGTTGCAAGGCTTCAGCAGTGACTTGGGTAGAAAGATCTTAGGGTGAGGTTTTGGAAGTGTCTTGCTTTGTTTGGGAACAGAGGTTGTGTGTGACCTTGGGAAAGTCCAAACCAATGATTGTTCTTTCCTCCCCCCACCCTCCTCATTATCCTGGAAACGAAGAGAACATTGCCATTATCTCTTTAGGGTTTTGTCTCTTCTGAATTATAATGGCAGCTGTCTCCTGTTTTGCCCAGCATCTTGCACAGAGGGACCCAGTATGCAGCTGGACAGTAATGAAATTGAGTTCATTTTCTTGTGTGAATGTGGTAATGAAAAAAAACCCACCTGAACCAGCAAAATCTTTTAAGAGTTTAGATCATACCTGAATCACAGTCTCACCACCTCCTTTACTGAGATTGTAAATGTCTTTACTCCTCTTTGAGAGGTACAGTGCTGAAAATATAATCTAATTATTTCCAGGACTTTGACTTGTCAACTTCCTTACATTTGTATTTTCACTGTGTTGGGGTGCATTGATTTTTTTGTGAAGAGTTTCCTGCTTCTGTGACTAAGCCAGGTAAACATGAGGTTAAATCTCAGACAGGGCTGAGTGTTCTCTCTGTTCCAGCATGTACCTGGATTAGGCTTTTCATCCCTGTCTCCTCCTCCTATGCCTTTTGTCATGTCAGAAGTATTATTATAGGTATGGAAACATATATCGCAGGGCAGTCAGAACAAACTTGATGATTAAGATGGTTTTTATTTGCAGTGTCTTAAGATGAAACCAGTTGCCATGGGCTGTTTCAGCAGATTGTGTCTCTGGAAGTGCTTCTGTGGGCAGACTGAATGTGATTTGGGTGGCTGGTTGAAGATTCAGCCATAGGCTCCAGGGCGTAGGACACAGGCTGGCTATATGTATGCATCCCTTGTGAGACACGTGAGTTCCATTAGGAACCTCTGAGAGAAATTACAGGACAGTTTTCAGGACTTCTTATTCTTCTACCATCCCAGCTCCATGATGTTGTTACTGAGACCTCCCAGAGCTCCTGGTTGTTTGGGGGAAGAGTGGCTGGTGAAGGGGAGCTGTAGAAGTGAGGGAGAGATCGTAGCAGTGCTGTGAACAAGCACCAACTGGTAAATGGTGGAGCTGAGGAAGGTGAGGGCAGGATTAGGGTTTCCTTGGTTTCTGCAGAGGATGATTTCTGCAGTGGGAGGTTTGGCAGCAGTAGGCATCCCTTTCCATGAGTCACAGGAGGCTTTTTCGGAGAAAAGGTTTAAGAATTGCACTAGTGCCACTCTTGCTCGTTTTTTTTCTATTCCTTCCAAAAGGCCTTTTTGGCTGCCATGTAGTACCTGCTCCACTGTCATCCTTGTCCCGTACAGCCTACCTTCCTCCATTTCCTCATCCTCCTCACTGCTGTGGTGGTTGAGAGAGTGGAGAAAAACTGTCAGCTCAGGACAGATGCTCTTAAGTTACTAGGATCTGTTTATAGCAGTGAGGGTGGAATTTCTGTTTGATGCAAAGGTTGATGGATGTGTGAAGTCATCCTGTGGTTGTGGGGAAAGGCAGAAGGGAATTGATTCCCTTTGCAGCCCTCTACCCCTGAAGTTTTGGGAGAGAACCCCTGGAAATCAATGAGAAATTCATTATTCCTTCCCGTAAGCCCCTTGGCCCACTCAAAGGTAAGTGGGGTTTGTTGGACCTCTCCCAAACTTTGCAGTAGGGAGATGTTTCATTTTCCTGTTGATAGCCTTCCCTGTCAAATGCTCTGCTGTCACGGGGACTGAGAAACATCAGCTTACTGCTGGGAAGTGAACATAGTTGACTTTTGTGTCCTGAGTGCAGGGAAATTTAAGCTTGTCTTCAGTCCTTAAGAGTGTGCCGGGCTCACTGGTTACTCCTGACTGCTCCTTTGCTGTGTATGCTTTTTCATTACAAACTTAAAACGCTTGAAAACAAACCAGATCATCTTTTAATTTTTCTCATACTCTTTTAAAAAAATTCATTTATGTTCCTCTACCCCTTCTTTGCTAGCCGTCTCCAGCTGAGCTGTTGAGCTCCCCAGGTCCTCACAGAACATTGGGTGATTTCCAAATTCAGAGGTTCCTTTTCGTACTGAGATTAGTATTGTCGTGAAGAAAGCCTTGGAATAGGGAGATGAGATCAAAGCAGATACAACAACTGAATAGTGGCAGTAAAATGGAAATCCTCACTTCACAAAGAACTTGTGTTTGAACTGAACTGTGCAGTGAGCCCTATTATACTCTTATATTAGTCCTGAAGGGTCCCTGCTTGCCCCTACAGTCCTGCAGCTCTTCTGCATTTTCCCTGGTTTATTTCCCCTCGGTGTGAATAAGCAAATTTAAGGCTTTCATAATAGCACAGTCAAGCTGGTTCCAACACGTGAACAGAAGCACTAGATAGAAAAATAAAAGGGGAGAGGGAGCTGTCTTCTTGATCCGTAAAGCAGAAAATACTAAATCCCTCCAGACCTCCTTTTTGTCATGTACTGTCCAAAAACCCTGTTTGGGATTTGGATCTGCATCACAGCAGAACCCGGGTGCGCTGCTGCCTTTGTGCAGTGCAGGCTTGTGTGCGTCTGGCAGCAGCACAAAAGAAACCAGCTGATGATATTCATAGGATTAAAGGCCCGACTCCTGGGGACGCACTTGGCTGGATGCAATTAAAATGCCTGTCAGGCATTTGATACCAGCAATCCCTTGACAAACTGCTTCAGCAGCCGCGAGGTGCAGCATCCTATTGTAAGTGGATGATGGCGGAGCTGGCTGGCTTGTCATCGTTCTCGAAATTTCTGTGGCCAGTGAACTCCCTCTTCCTCTCCCACTCACCCTCTTTTCCTTTTCATCACTGCGGGGGCTTTTTCTAATTTGCAGTTTTCCTTTTCCTGACGTACACATGGTAGATACAAGCTGGTGGCTTGCAGACTGCGTCTGTCTGGAGATAGGCAGTGAGCCGATGGATAACAACACTCCAGGAGAATGATTATGCAGCAGTTATTTAAGGATAGGCTTTTGTGGTATGGCAGCATATGAGCTGGTAATGATTTTATTTAAAAAATGTCAGCTTTGTTTGCTTGTTGAGAATTTGAAAGAGTTATACCTTTATATCGAAGCTTTTTGGATTTTGTCTGCTGTAGATTAAAATCTGTAGCAGTGCACACTGGATGAATTCAAATGAATAGGTAATAAACTTCTGTGGATTTGTTTATAAATGCATTGATGCATGCATAATGTATGTTATATGCAGACACACCTTCACAGGCAGATGACTGTATGGATATATTTATGCATTTTTGTCTTTGTATCATAGAAGAAAAACTTTTCTCATAGTAAAGACTGCTTTTCAGCAAAAATTAAGTGTTTTCAGGGTTTTTTCGCTCCTTCCTTTGTTTTGTATTAACAGATTCTTCAGTGTATAGTCTCGGACGCAGCGTGCTGGTTGGAATATTCTTGTTCAAAGATCGGAAAGGTAGGACACCTCTCTTTACTGAATGTGGTACTGGGTGTGGTTTGCTCTTTGTTATTTTGCTTTTCCTTTTTGATTTGAACAATAGTTGGGGTTTTTTTGTTTTTGCCAGCTTTGCAGAGATTTTCAAATTGTTGTGTTAGGCGCTGTAAAGTTATTTTTGATGTGTAAGCATATGCTCTGGGTAACTAATTAGTCCTTTCGGCTGCAGCTGCCAAAGGGCAAGATACAAACCCGAATGCTTGTCTATTGTCTTGTGTTAGTATAGCGAGGGTGCAAGCTGCCTCCTGTCATACCACATTTGGGGTCCTAATACTGATTTTAGCATCAGCAAGGACAGGGTTAAACTCACAGGCTTGTTCTGAGCAGGTACAATCTCTCACAGGAAAGCAGCTCACGCAGCTCATGGTTCCAGCAGCCTGTCAGTGCTGGGTGAGCATCTGTCTGATGGCTTTTTGACATACCGGTGGCACTTCAGAAATTATGTGTGCATATCAAAAGGAGGAAAGCAAGCTGGTTTTTTTTAACAATGTCGTTGCTAATTCCCAGGAGTAGCAGTTTATTGTCATCTTCCCCTAATATCTTTTGGCTGTAGTTGCTTTAAGCCCTTGCCCCTGTGAAGGAAGGAGGGAGATAAAACGTTGCAGAATACAATCTCTAAGCTACTTTGGACTTTCAGGTTTGTTAGGTAGCTAAGGAATACAGATTTCATTGATTTTTAGTGAGGACTGTGCTCCCCCCAAAAAAAGAAAAAAAAAAATCTAGGCAGGATGGGAAATCTACTCCCTTCACCTTGATGGAGAGAGGGAAAGGTATATCCATCTTGAATTAACTTCTTAGGTGCCAGTTCTTACCCAACACCTACCAAACCAGACTTTATTATGTTCTTCTCTGTTATGGTGTCCTACAGGTGATCATACTTCTTAAACTCTTTATTTAGACCTGGAGGGAATGTATGCAATCAAAATATGCGTGTGTCTTTAGTCTGAAGTTTTAAGGGGCCTTTTAAAAACTTGAAAAAAACCCACAGAAATTTTTCTGGAAAGGCAGTTATGTTTCACTGTGTGAGAAGCCCTGGACTCCTTAGATGGCCTTAAATTGTGGGTCCCCAGACAGGCAGGAATCCCAAGCCAGAACCTGGGCACTGGCAAAGGTGTGGGCCACTGCTAACAGCAAAACATGTCACAGAAAGGTGATGAATAATCAGTGTCATTGAAGTGAATTTCTAGGACTGGTTGATAGATGCTGTTTTCCTGTTTTCTGAGGGAAAACATTACAAATTTTTCCAGATATTCTCTCTCCTGTTTTCTTACATACAATTCTATTCTTCGTTTTCCTCTTCTACACATCTTTCCATTCTCTTGGCCTTTACAGTTTTTCTGTCTTTGGCAGAAGGCTTTTTGCCTAATAGATTTTCCTAGCTGAATAAAATTCTTGATAGGAATTCTTTACTTGCTAGTTTATCTTAGTTGCTTTTAGTACTGTCTCCTCCTGGTATCAGTTATCACTAGACTCATTGAAATAGAAAGGCCTGTAGTAAATAGTGTATAAAATGCTTTAATTTGTGAAAAATGCTTTTAGTGGTTTGATTTTAGCTAAGAGCAAGTCCCTTCTCTTCCCTCAACTTTTAATTTCACTTCCATTGTCCAAGGCAACAAGCCAAACTGCAGTCTCATTCTGATTTCATTAATGTTTTTCAAACTCTGTCTCAAGGACTAATATTGCTTGCTGGGCTTGATATCAGAATCCAAGGTTTTGCTGCAGCATTGGAGAAGGGGAAAGGAAGGATCTCTTACAAACAGAAATGGTGGCATTGTTAGCAGACAAGTAGAACTGCCTAGTTTTTGTAGTATTGGTGGATAAAGAGTTCAATTTGTTGACAACGTGATCCCTTCAGATCTCAGCAGATGTTCATCTGCTATGGAAATGTCTCATCTCCTGTGCACAGCATCTTATCAGTCCTCTATGGTATCCTAAGAACAAAGAAAAGGCATCAGCTATTTGTTATTAACTCGGAGTTGGTGGAGACTGGATTTTTTTCTACATATAAAATACATCTGATTTAGCAGTCATTTTAGCCTCCTCCTTTTATCTCGGTTTTTAGGATTCATGTTACAAATCGTTTCTTCAGGCTACAAAGAAGAAAATAAGACATTATACTGGCAAAAATGGAAATTATTTCAAACAATGTAATTTTCTTGACAAAGAGGTAAGAGGCACTTAGGCTGTAAGAAGAGAATTAATTCTTAATTGACAGGTCTGAAAAATCCTGTGGCCACAGGGGTAGCATAAGTTGGCTTGGAATATCAAAAGAAAAAACATTTTGTTAGCTGATACAAAAAGGCATCAGAAGCCAGAGTGTGCAGTGGCAATGAGGTGTGCTGGATTACAGTTTGTGGACTCCAAGGCATCACTCCAGGATGACGTGATGTTTGGCACTCATCTTCAATTAAGCGTATGACATGGTGACCAAATGCGCCAAAGGCATCCAGAAGGAACATGTGGTGTCAGTTCATCCCCAGGGCTCACCTGCGGGGAGCAGCTTCAGGAGTAAACTTGGGCCTCCATGTCTGCCCCTGCCCTGAGATCATAATCTGTTTTTTAACCCCGCTCATAATGACCCTAACAGAGGAGGTAAGGAGGCCATTTGCTTTATGGCTGTTCTAGGCTGGGTCTCAACATCCTTAGTTTGTTTGCTAGGGTCAGGGTTAGATCACCGGTATTAATGTTGTCTTGTTCTATGATTGCATGAAACAAGTAGTGGTTTGAGCATTGGAATGAATGCTGCTAACTTTGATTTATGTCTTTTGCTTGATGAGCAATTCTCAGTGAGGATTTTCCTGCTGATTTACTGATTAGAAAGACTGTCTCCTAGGCAAATCGTTTGGTGGCAAATAAGGGTCCTATATTATGACTTTTCTTTCAGCTGCAATGTGAGCAGGGTCACTTGCTTTTCTTCTTGAATATCAGTTTTCGTGAGACTTGTAGGAAGGCAGTTACCTCTGTAACAAAACAGGCTGAGATTGGTCGAGACTCGAAAGTTACTAGCTGCAGAGAACATAATCTGCATAAAACTCTTTTTCAGTGGCTAAGACTGGAGCTAATATAGCCTGATGAAAGTTCTTTCATGTGGGTTTGCCTCTTGTGTCCTCTCCTCCCCTGCCACAGCTTCCACTCTCCCAGTTTCTGTGTGGCCATGTGCTGCCATCTGGGCAGGACACGGCGTGCTCTAGAGCTGCTCTGGCTGCTGACTGGCCATTGTGTGCGTGTGCTTCCTGTCTGGAAGGTCAGAGGCAGTGAGTGGTGAGGTTATGGCAGTGCTTTCTTCATTGAAAGGAAGGATTTGTTTTACTTTTGTTTTTCATTTCTGGGAAGAAAAGATGTTTCTGTCCTTAATTCTCTGTCAAGCTATATTTAAATATTAAAAGCTAGGGATAATTAGACAGCAGAAGTTTGGTTTCGTAATGTTAGAAAGGACCCTGTGTAACCTGTCAAGAAAGTAATCATCAAAGCACAAGAATCCAATGGAGGATGAACTGGACCAGGAGCTGGGCTGACATGGCCTCAACTGGTGGAAGAAGGTGCACCTGATTAGGTGCAGACCTGTGGTTCCTGTGAATGGCTGTAAACTGCCGGGTTAATTCCCAAAAGTTTGTGTCCTCTTTCTCTTCCTTATATTCTTTGTCGCCAGAACAGACAAAGAAATGCCAGTGTATTTCTCAGGAGGCATATTCATCAGCTTCACAGAATGATTGAGATCCTTGGTTACAGGAAGCTGTGAAATTTGGTCATGAGACTTAGTATGGTGGGTTTTGTCTTGGCTGCAGTAACAAAGGTGTTTGTGGCATTACTGCATTAGCAGTAACAATAAAAAAGTTAAAATACATTTACTAAGACTTCACTTCTCCCAGCTTCACCCATCAGCTTAACTCTTTCTTCTTTTTTGCGCTATTGAGTTACATTGTGATCATAAGGGTCGGTGATGACATTTAAGATGTTAATGAATAAATAGTAATCAATTAATCTGTCCCATTTCATACAAAAGAATGGCTATTTCCTGATGGACACTTAGCTGGCATACCAAAGCTGGGAAAGGCAGAGTCTATGTTGCCAGTAGCATGCTTCAAAAGAACTTGTATAGCAGCAATGCTGCTGGCTCATGCTTTACAACCCTGGAACATTCCCTCAAAGGCTGGAGGTGCAGATTAACTTCCTCTCCCTATTCTGGTCAAGGGACAATTCATTCCATTATTTGACACGAAGTGAAGCCTCTAGATAGTTACGCACTGCTGCTGTTTTTGCTGACCTTTTATGGCATGCATTAGTGTGGAGCTCGCGAGAAATCATGGGCAATTTATTTTAATACATTGGGTGTCAGTCGGTGCTAAATCACAGAAGCTATTTACATTTATTTTCTGAGTTATCCCGGTTCTTGTGATAAGGTGATGTTTTTAGCGTATATGGTTAGTAAACTGCACTTATCTCTAGTTTTTCTTATTTGATGTGCATATTTTCCCTTAAAAATGCAAATGTGTGCCTTAATTGGCTGAAAGAAAATGAGTCATGTGTAAGGAGGTGCCTTTCTTTAGCCTTTTCATTGTCAAGGGGAAGGGGTTCATGACTGCTGGAGACAGGAATAGAGCAGTGGGGGAAAGATCGGAGGTGTGTATTAAGTGACAGGATAAAACTCCCTTTATCATCCAGTTGCCTCTGTCTCTGTGGTTCACAAGTTGCTGCCTTCCACATGCCCAAAGGGATCTGAGCACTGTGCTGCTCCTCAGCATTGTAGCATTTGATACTGAGACGCTTGATCTTATCGTAGAATTCATAGCCCTGAATTTGGCTGGGGAGAAGATACATGGGACAGCTGTGGGGACTTGCACAACCTCCAACACCTGTTTCCGGTGTTTGAGGTACAGATGTGAAAACAAAGTCACAACACATCTCTGTGAAAAGTTCCTTGACAAATCACTGCCAACTGTTAAAAGTACAGGGCAGCACAGTCCAAGCGTAGGTAGTACAGCAGAGAGGAGATTCTGCTGAACTGATGTCTAATTTTTGCTCTGGAGAAAGCTGCTAGTTCTTCCTGCTCTGTAGTGCCAGGAGCACTGTTCACCTGCCCATATATCCCTGTGCTGCTGGGCTGTGGTGTTGGTCAGTGTGCTCTCAGGCCCCACCCATACTTCTGTCAGCACTGCACAGCCAAGGGACTATATTTTACATCTTCTGCAAGCACTGCAGCTGCAACTGTATTTTACATCTTCTCCGAGCATTGAGAGGGTTTTTATTGGCATTTCTGAGTGGATAATTTGCAATATAAGATGTCAGTAGTTGATTTGGAGTTTCACAGGCTTAGAAGTCTCTCTTGCCAGGGTGGATTTTCTACATCCCCCACCTATTTCTTAAAATACTTGAGGCTGAGGTGTCATGGAGAAAGGACAGCAGGAGTGGAAAACACAGGGCTGTAACAACATGGAGATTGATCAGGCTCTGCCCCTGGGTACTCTAGCCCTGGAAATCAGCCTGCCCTGTTGGGATTCAGCACTGCTGCATTGTTCTTCCCTTGTATCCGGCCCTGAGCACACCAGAAGACAAGCTCACTGGTAGCTCCAGCTTGCCTTTCCCTCTGTCTGCAATCAGAGGTATAAAAGCCCCATCTGCAGTCATAGTCTACCTGAAGTTGTCTCTGGCTGGGGTTAGAGAAGAGACAAACCCACTAACGTTTCATAATTTAGGACAGAACTATCTGCTTTAGGATTTTCATAGTTGCAACAGTTTAACTGAAACCTGTTTAAGGGTGGATTTACTTGCATTGATCCAAACCCCTTCTCAGTGCTTTTTAGCGGGATTTTGGTGGCCTGGCAGATGAATTGGCATTAGACTCCTCTATGTTGACAATAGGGTGTAAACCAAGTTTATGATAAATCAAGATGGCTGATACCTGTATTGATAAATGTATATTAAATCTGGGCTTAGTTGTTGATGCATTTTGAGTGTATGCCAGCAAGTCTGTGTTGCCAGGCCTCATCCCAGACCTACAGCTGAGTGCAATCCTGGCCACCCACAGAGGTGCTCAGCCACTCTCAGGGTCAGCTATCCAGTGAGGACAGATCCCTGACCCAATGACATTCTTCTCCAGTGGCTTCCCCAGGCTTCTGGCAAAGTTGAGTGTAGTCTGACTGTTGATCCTGTGTCTTTTTAAAATTTATAAGAAATTGGAAACTCATACTTCACTTTTAAGTGGAACAAGATGCAGTTGAATGTGCAATGAGCTCCTCACTCATAATACATACTCTGCTAGAGCCAGTGAGCAGCTCAGAGTAGATGTATCTCTGAATCTCTAAAGGATAAGACAACATTTGAGTAATCTTTTCTTGGGTTTAGCAACATGATGATAAAACTGAAGGAACATTAGAAGTGAAAGGATGAGTCAAGATGTCATTGATTTTTTTTTTTTTTAATAGGCATAATAAAGTAGAAGTTAAAGCTACAAATTGAGAACCTCATTAATGTGCTGAATGCCCTCAGAGAAGACAGAAAGCTAAGATTTAAAATTCTGTGATTCCCCCCTCATCATATAGTCCTGTGCATATACAAAAATGGCCTACATCTCTTTCCAGGACCCACGGGGGTCCACAGAGTTTTGTGCTCTCAGCACCTTGTGCTGTGGGCTCACTGTACTCACAGCTGCTCTTGATGTCCCCCTGAGTAGAAGCTTGGTTTTTCCTTGGGTGGATGTGCAGTGCCTAGGAGAATTGAGTTCTCTTCTTGGAAGGTTGCCATGAAGTATGGCTGCAGTACAGCTAAGCATATTAGCAATCATTAAAGTAAGAACTGGTGCCATTATTTGTAGTGGTGGTGCTACATAATGAGTAATAAGAACAGCAATACTTGTAAAGGCAGAGTGAGGCATGGGCAGAACTCACTAACTACGACAACCTTCCTTGCAATGTACACAGAATGCCCTTGAGCTTCTTAATGAATGTGCTTACTCTTAGATTCATGGTATTTAGTGTCCATTAGTAAAAATGTCTCTTGGCAAACACTTGTGGAAGTAATTATAAAAAGGTAAATTCAAGACTGATGTATACAGTACTAAAAATAGTTTTACAGTTGTATACTAGCCAGTGTGTGTAAAAACTTTAAATACCAATGTGTGCATTACAAGGGGAAACTTGAGCACTTTAGTGATTAATTATAGAACAAAAGAGATGGAAACCACGCTCCATGACACAAGTAACGCATCCATGCAGCTTGTAGTTTGCAAACCATAAATAACTCCCTGAAAGAACTCACTAAAGAATAAAAATCCCCAAAGAAAAAAAATCAAAATAAAAGAAAACAAACGAAGAAAACCAAGGTGGAGTTCTTTGTGGTTGCCTGGCGCTGTCACTCTGAGCTGTTGCACATCTCTTGGTTCCCATTAATTCTGCTGTGTCTCCTTAGTGTTGTGTTTTGCAACTCTTGGAGTGGGTAGGTGGGTGTAAGAGCAGAGTAGTCAGAGATTTTTATCTTCATAAACCTGTTAGTTCAGTGTGGTGGGATGGCCCTTAGTACATTGAACTGTCTAGGTTGGATTCTTGGGAGTGTTTGAGTGGGCATATTGTTATTGGGGTGAAGTCTTGTTATTTTCAGTGTTGTTGTCCTGTAACTTTTACTTCAGAATGATACTTACAGACTGAGCAAAGCCTAGACCCTACTTTTTTTTGTGTGCTGTCATTTCTCATTTTGTGTGTCTGTAGGAAATACAACATGTTTAACCTTATTTAGCATATTGAATGGAGGAAACAAGAGCAGAAGGGTGTGTTGAATCTAACAGTTTCTGCTCCTGGGCATTTGTGCAAGTCAGGACCCTCAGGCAGAAGGTTCTGCACAGCTGTATTGCTGTGGTTTGCCTGCACAGGTTGGATGTGGATGTCTTTGGGCAAGAGGGTCTGCACATGACCAAAGAAATCCCTCCCGATTCTGCTGTGTGTGTGCTGGTGATGTTGTTCTTCACCACATGTGAAGGCCACTGCTCCTGCTGTCAGCTGTGTTGTGCTGGCACTGGGACTCCAGCCCTCCTGCACAAGCAAGAGGGACGCATCTGTGCCTTTTGCTGAAGATCATGTTTATTTTTTCCTCTCTCAGTTGTAATGAGATCTGTGGAGGAAAAATTCCTCTAACTTTTGCTGCTATGTTTGAAACAGTGCTCAAGGAGACTTAGGGCTATTGCAATATCCTTTATAGGCAACTTGGTAGATGATCGTGGTTCTGCTTCAGAGATGTCTCAGGCAACAAAACCACCTCAGTTACCTTTTGGATTGTGATTTGATGCGACTGTGCTACAAGATGCTTCTTGTCTGTGCAACCCAAAACTTCTTTGTTGTTATTGTTCTTCATATTTTAAAGGTTAATCTGAGCCCAGCAGGCCAAGCATATATATTCAGCCACGGTGAATGGTTTTGAAAAATATTTGTGATTTTCCTCCAGAAATATCAACCAGTCATTAACAGTGGAGAAAAGCAGTGAGATGTACAAAAGGGGATACAGTTAAATCATTGCATCTGTGTCCACATGTTCACCTAAATTTTGTTAGTGTTTGTGTTTGCGTTTTCCAGAGCTGTCTTTATTACAAGCAGCCCTTGTAATAACACTGTTGTGACCTATGAAATTCCTTTCTGCAGCATCCAAATGGGCACAAGAAATACCAAAACAAACTCTTCTATGTAATATCAATGAAGGAGTGCTGGAGTTAGAAATATTTTTATGAGATCTGTTGCAATAAAGTACTGTGGACAAACTAATTCCTGGAACAAATAAGCTTCTTCCTGTAACCAAATATGAATTTGTCCTGTGTGTACATATGTGCATAATCAAATATAATACAGAAATGTAGACTATAAAATCATGGTATTAGGCGGGGAAGAAAATACAGTACCTTCTTTCACTCACCCAGAATTTCACTCAGTTTGTAAAACCCCAGTGTTTGGGATGCTTTAGGGTGGTTTTTCTTTTAACTTTCTACGTCTGTCTGAGGGGAGATGATTGTTTCTATCTTGTCAGGCAGAAAGGTTATTTAGGTGTCCTGAAATATTATTACTGATCTAAGATTAATAAAATAATTTAAAAAATACTCTTATTGGGCCTAGTGTAGCAACTATGGGATTGACTGTTGACTTGAAAAACCTTAGACAAGGCTTGCAGTGAAGGATGATCCCAGACGTGAGCATCTCCTTTCCTCATGTATTTCTGTTTGAATAGTTTACTAAATGTAATGAAAGGCCCAAACTGTTCATGTGCATTCTGTCAAAAATGTTACCACCTTTGGATTCATGTTATGGTGCTAACATGCTTTCTTGCAATTTTGCTCCTTTCTTCTTAAAACAAGAGAAAGAAATAGTTATATAATAAACGGTTTCATGAAAAGGTCGTATGTTATGACAAAGCTTAAAAAGGCTTTTGAGGATTTACAGCCATGAGTGTTTATGAGAGCTGAACTAATTTTCATTTCCCAGCAATCGTGTTTGCAGAGCTCATCAGGAGCTTGTTATCTATAAAGACGAAGTAGTGCAAGATGTCAGTGAGGTGGGGAGCAGGGACCCTCAGGAAGCTGTAGCTGCTGGCCATGCCTGAAATGCTGATTGGTAGGGCTGTGGCAGATGGGCTGCCTGGCAGCGCAAAGACAGTGGCACTCTGTCTCTGCAGGTTTGCTGTAGGAAGGTTAAGCCTATGGATTGAAGTAATCCTTGCAACATTAAAAGCCTCAGTCTTGCAATGTCTGTAGCGGAAGGGCCCATCAGACATCACAGAAACTTGCTGAGATGTCTCTGATTGAGTGTCTCTCACCAACCCCTCCAATATGTCCGCTGCTGTTTTTTGGTTGTCTCTGGCTGTTGATTTGTCAGGCTCATCATTAGCTTTTGCTTTTGGTTAAATGCTCCCCCATAGCAGAGATTGGCCTTGGATCTGAGCCCCTTGGCTGCTTAGCGGAATTAAGTCTTTCACCAATCCTTGTAATTCAAAATTTACTGCAGCCCACTGGCTCTGGCTACCCCAGCTGATGCTGGTTTTCTGGTACTTTTGCCCTGTATCTGTCACTGATTCTGTCTCTGCAGAAAGTCTGTATCTCTGAAGTGAAATGGGCATTGTTTTTTGGCCCTCTACTGTCCACGGCAGCTTGTCTCAGAACCCCGATGAAACGCTGGGCTTGCCAGGCTGCCTGCCACATTTCCAACACAATGTGCCCCTGCCTTTCCCAGAGCTGTGCTGTTTTGTCCCTGGGTCTGAAGCATGTGTTTGCAAGGCACAGAGGGGTAGCTTATCACTGCTGGGCAGGAGCATCTGTCCCGGGCTCTGCTTATGTTGCACTTGATGGAGAAAATGGGTGAATTGCTAAATGAAAGCATGGAAGGAAACCCCATGACCTCTGCACCTGTTTCAGGTTAGAGGGCTCTATGGGACAAGAGCCAGCGTTTGAATCAGCATGTCTAGAGCTGGGCTGAGCATAGTAAAACTACTTATCTGTTTAAATAGACTTGATGGCTATTGTGTGGCTGCCATCTGTCCTATTTCACATACAGTAACTTTGTTTTATCATCTTTAACCATATCTTAGTAGGTCTCTAACCTGCTGGTCAGTCTGCATTCGTTGTAGAGTAAAGAGGTGGCCACTTTTCTTAACAGAAAATAATCTTACTGTAATAGTGGTAAATGAGCCTTTCCCCCCTGTTTTGGCATGAGTGCCTTTCTGCACAAGAAATGCGGCTGGTGGCAAGGGCCTCACTGCAGCATGTATCATCCTGATTAATCACAGCACTTTAATAAGGTGCTTTGCTTTAAACTCAAGGCAGTAGCCATCTAAATTATAGCTGAAGCATTAAGCATTGAAAGTCAAGATACATGTTATGATTTTTTAATATTAGGAAGGGAAACAAGAAGGAGGGTTTCAAGGAGAACAAGTGTTGGGTGTGGAGGATGCTTCAGGGAACTCTGTAAAAAATTTGTTAACAAGAGTTAAGAGGTTTGAAGGAGTTTTCAAGTGGGCTAAGAGTAATAAAAATGTAATGGCAAATGTGTGATGCACTGTAGACATTGTTTGTTGTGCCAGTTCATATCCCAGTCAGTCTGCTTACCTGCTGTCAGGAAGTGGTAGTGATTCATATGCTGATGATTGGTTGCACTGGTCTACATGGTAGTATGGAGCAGACTGAAGGTCTTGGAATCTCTGGACCAACTCCAGACCCAGTTACATGCAGCAGCTGCAAGAGACCTGCAGCACTGCATGTGAGTGGGAATAGGAGTCACTCTGCAGTTCATGTTTTATTGACCTGTTCTTTCCAAGTGTTCTCAATATCAACAGTGAAGACTTTTTAAAAGGTTGCAAGCATTGAAGTGCCCAAGTGACATTCTTCCCTTTGACAACCTGTCATGAGAGTTTTAATACTTGCAAGAAAGCAGGAATTTTCTGGAAGGTTTCTGAATGTGTTTGTTGTCCTCAGACAGAGGTTAAGCCCAGGCAAGTTCAGGGTTCTCCTGTTGCTGTTGGAGGTATTCTCTTACTGCTGTGTTCCTGAGGGCTGCAGGTAGCCCTGTGGTTGTGCAGAGACAGTTGAATTGTCCTTGGGTGCTTAACACTGTCACTTGCCAGTGCACATCTGTGGACTAAAAATTGAATGGAGTCTTAGCTCTTTCTGTAGCAAAATCCTATACAGGTTTCTGTGCTGACAGGGTGAGAGGGAGGGGCAAGTCCTCCTGATGTGAAATACAACAACACTCTCAGGGCCTCACTTCTTTCACCAGAGGTTAAAGTTGAGGTGGTCGGTAAATGACTGAGTTAATAGACAAATGAATGTTAATATCTTTGCAGAAATGTACTGGTCTCTTTTTGCCTGTTTCTAGTCTTTGTCCCTTTGACATCTGTTGAGCTTCCACAAATGGTTTGAAGTGCCCCAGTAAGCACTGCATAAATCCATTCTTAATATATCCTAAAGGGGTTATTGTTGTGGAGTGCTGTTGAGTCAGTGTTGGTGGTAGTTGGTAATATCAGCAAGGGAATGACCAAGAGAATATTTCCTTTTGGATCCTTGTGGTCACAGCTACAGTGTGTCAGGGGTCCCTTGCTGCTTGGAGGGGAAGCATCTATCTGCAAAACTTAAGCCAAAACTTGAAAAAATAAAAACCTAATCAACCAAGAAGAAAAGTGGCACAGGAGGAAGGGGAAGAGAAAGATGCTATTCTGTTTTGAATTCCCGTTGAGACTGGCCACATGTGTGGCTTCGGTATTGTTCTGTTGCAGTGAGTAACAATTTGTAGAAAATGAACCTTCATTCCTCCTGCCCTAATCACCCTGAGCACTGTTTGCATTTAGGATGGGAGAAGGAAGGTCTGTGGGGTTGCTGCGTTGTCACTTAGGCAAAACTAAGGAGCAATTACGAGGTGTTTGGGCCATTGTAAAAGAAAACATGAGTAACTGTAGATGGTTAGGCACACTGAATAAAAGAATTTGAGAGTTGGGAAACTGGTATGGGGACACTGAGACACAACACAGTTTCACTTAAGAAAATATATCACTTCACTGGCTGTGATTTTTAAGTTCAAAGCAATGGAACAATGGCTAGCCTAAAAGGGTAAAAAAGTAGATTGGAGCAAATAAACACCATCGGGTTAAAGCCTTAACTTATTTTCTACCCTCCAGCACATTGTACTGTATATGTAGAATATACGGGTTGGGAAGACAGCTGTTCCCAGAGCTTGCAGTGTGTTTGTGTCAGTACTGCTATGGGAGCCTGCTGCCATATCTCCATGGTGCCTGCAAAAATAGGTGCAATTGCATGTTTGCTGACTACTGCTCAGGTTGTCTTGCCTTTAGGGTTTTCCCCACTTTATTGTTTCAGGTTTGGTTTTTGTCTTCTTAGGCTCCAGTTGTGCAGCTGGTGATCCTTGTTTACCTGGTATCAGTTGCAGCTTCTGGCAAGGGGGAGAGGAGAAGGTTAGAGATGAAGAAGCAATCCATAAACTTTAAGTAGCTTATGTGATGGGGCAGCTTAACAAAGCTTGAGTTCTCTAGGTGCTGGTAGACAAAATTGCTTGCATGAAGGCAGTTTTCTCCTAGATCTTCCACTGATTGCTCTGTAATTTGGCAGTAGTTTAGTTTCTGCTCTCACACCTGACTACATTACCTTTTGTTACATAGAAAACGTGCAGAAAACATGTATCTGGAGGCTATGAGGTAGATACCTAAACTACAGGAATTGGTATAGTTACCTGAAGCCTGTACATATCTTATATTCACTTGAAACTGGGGTGACTAGGTCAGTCACTTGTCAGGAGTGGACCTAGAGCATGCAAAAGGATTCACAAATTGAAGGCATTGCTATTAGAATGTGCTGTGCATGGGGTAAGTGCAAAGAGCCAAATGACAGTGCTTTGGTTTTTGTAGCAAACAAAACCCTGTGGTCTGTAGCATGGCAGGGCACTAGCCTAGCATTTGATTGCTTTTATTGCGGTATTTAAAACACTAGCAATGAACATTTTAGCTGCTTAAAAGTCATCATATGCAAAACTTGCTGTTAGGGCCAAAGGTTTACTGTACAGCATATGTTATGTGAAACTCCTGTGGGTACTTGAATCCTGTTTGATTATGCCAAGACAGAGCTATCAGAAGACCTGGGTTTAGTTATTTCCTGGCCTAATAAAGACCCAGTTGTTGATACTGAAGGCCCCAAAAGGAGAATGCTCCTAGACTCAGGGCAGTGAACTTCCTATTACTTTTCTTGACAACCCATCAGAAAGCTGAAATCTAACAACTGATCTTAGCACTTTAATACGTAATTTCACCTTCCCCTTTCTTGAATCACCTAATCTTGCCATAAACTTGTGTCTGTGTTTGTGTGCAGTCAGCTCTTAAAGACTTGTCTGTATGCAAAACCTGTACCATTTGACCCATAGGTATATTAAGGGGCTATGGATAATTAAACAAGTGTGCACTTTGTTTGTTGTATGCCCAAGAAAGACTGAAGTTTTCTTTACTCTGGGACCACACCGCTTCTCAGTCAATCTGGCTCTTAGGTCTGTAGAGATTTTGATGTTATGTGACACCTATGTGGTATCACAGCACTTGGATGCGATGGTTTATGTGGTTTCAGGTTTGATATATGAGTTCTCTTTTGGGAGAGAACTCACTCTCTGGCATAGGGGTGGGGACTGGAGGTGATGTTCACAGTGGCAAATGGTCAGCCGCAACTGCCTCTTCATGACAGCATCCAGGATGGAAGCAGATGCTTTTTGTGAGGACGTATACCACGTTGCCACTGTGTCTCTTCAGCTGGTAGCTGCCATTGCACTATGCACCACAGCTGTAAACCAGCTTGGGATGGACTCCTGAAACCACCTCTCGAGTCTGAAACACTCCTGATGTAACAGAATGATCCTTCTGACTACCCATTTCTTAAGGGCAGGGGAACACAGGATTGCATAAAAGATTCTCCCCCTCTTCTCTCTGTGTTACTTCTGAGAAGTGTGTGATACTGTCAAGAGAACATGGTTCGAAGCCTGCTGAAACTCAGGTGAGAACTGTCTTCAGCTTTGGTGGGTTTTGCATTGCTCCACTAAGGACCTGCTTCGATCAGTAAAGAGAGTGCACTGGGCAGATTTAAGTACTGACATGAGAAGGGCTGCTCTTGCTAGTGGGGGCCTTTTTTGCTTAGGTTTGCAGGTGAAGACAATGGCTCTTAGCCTTCCCTCCCACTGCTGAGGGAAGGAGAGGCAGGCTGTCTGCAGGGGAGCGAGACAGCTTGGCCTGACAGCTGGGGACGAAGGCATGTCAGATGCCAGCTCAAACAACATGCAGAGTGACTTGTACAAAGTGGAGCTTAGATGGCATGACCTACTTGACTTAGAACACCACCTCAAATGCAGTCAGTCTTGTTCAGGGAGAAGATGGAGTAAACATGTATTTTTTAACAGGTGACAGGTGAGATAAAGATGAGGAAAGTTAATTGGAATTGTCACTGCAGAGTCTTTTGCCAGAGGCTGGCATTATGCTGAAAAGTGACATTAATAATGTTGGCAGGATGGGACAATCTGTTGTTTAATATTAATGAGTAAAATTCACCTTCTCATTATTCACTTAAATTGAGGTAGGAGAGCTTTGGCTTTCTTTAGTTTCCAAACTGCCATTTCCGCTAAAGTGCTCATGACTGCCACAGATAGTACTGTAATACAACCCTTAAATCTGAAAAGCTCTCAACATTTTGCTGGGGATGTCTGTTCCTTGGTTGCTCATCTTCAGTGGAGTAAGTTAGTATAATGATCCATACATTATTAGCCAGCTAAGGTTAAGGTGTAGTTGGGTGTGAATATAGAGCTGTTTGAGTGTGTGCTCTATATATACAAATTAAGGTGCTTTAATTCACATATTCACATTATTATAACGAATACTTAAGACAGTAATTGTGATGGACCTAGCTGAATGTTAAAGGTAAGAATGGTGGGGGGAAAAAAGGCCCTTTAAAATAAATTATTACTTACAAGTGGTTTAATAGCAACACATGGCTGTGTAGGCTCAACCTTAAAAATTAAATTTACACTGAAATTTCTCTGTTCAAACAAATTTGTGTGGTTTTATTGGCTGGTTGTGAATAGTACATTAAAGCATATGCAGTCAAAATGGTGTATGTAGACTTTGGGGATGGCTTTTAGCTTTGTGTGTGTTTTAGTATTTCAGAACATGTTAGAACTATTATGTGCCGTTTGGGCACCTTTTCACCAGTTGAGGGAAGGCTGAAAATTGGGTGCAAGTCTGGAGCTCATTGCATTTGCAGGGCAGGCCACAGTGAATACCTCCCCTCTCACTCCCTCGTGATCTTCTTTAGCTGTTGCCAGTTGAGGATGGTTTCCTGTTAAATTGCCTGTGTCGCTTTTGGAAATGATTTTGCGTGAGTTGGTACTTTTAATGATCCATAGGAAAGAGTAATGTTATGGAAGCAACTTCTAGTAGGGATTCACATCTCATTCTCAGAGATGAGGCCGTAGTTACCCTTTAAAGGCAGTTACTGTTTGTGTGCTCATGTGCTACAGTAGGAAACAGGCCTTTTGTGCCCTGGTGGCTCTTAGTTTATCACCTCTGGAAGCCAAAACAAATGCTAGCCCTCATCATGCAAGATTTTGCCTCTTGTGTGGTATAGTTAAGTTTTTAGTTCCAGTAATAAAATATCTTTTGCAAGTATTTTTTTTTCTGTGAGTGGTAAGATTAGGGTGGATTGTTTGTTTATTTCAGCCAGCTACCTTATTTTTCTTAGGCATAACAAGATTGGAACAAGTAACTCACAACATGCAGTTTACCCAAAAGAATAGGTCCCCTCTTCCAACTCCCCAAGGCACCTATTAGTCTCTTAGCATTAAAACAGCCTTGAGGAGTAGCGTTAGCAAGACTGCTTCTTCATAGGCTTGACAACTGAAAAGAGTTGAAGCAAATTTATTACAAGTGCACATATAAATACAGTAAATTGTTTTGTGGTATTCTTTTCTTGCTTTAAACAGTTACTTTCATACTAAGAATGTGTTTGGTCTTTATTTTGGCATTTCTTTGTTTCACTTTTTTGAGGTTTGGGCTAATAGGTTAAATCCTCTTGATCTTTTCAAGCTGTTACTGGTGTAGCAATGAGTAAAGTATACCATCTCGTATGTGCATCTGAATTGAAAATACCCTGGCTAACTTAACAGAGTGAGCCATTGGAAAACTAGAATATGGCAGAATTTTATCCACTAATTACTGATATGTAAGGGGTTGTTTTCACCCAACTGCGCAGTTGCCAAGTAGAGATTGCATGACAGCAGGAGGATGTAGCCTAATTGAGGGAAATCGATTCTTTTGTGACACCGAGCATATATATAGCACATATACAGGGGATTAATTCTGTCTTCACTTTCCCAGACTTCATGGCCCCACTGTCACACATGTTCAGGATGAGTTGCGTCCCTATTTCCTTCTGGTGGAGCCTGTTACTGGGACACCATATGTCTCTACAGAATTCAGACATACATTTTAGGTGATGTTATATTGGTGGCAGCTTCTCCTATCAAATGCGTTTTTCTTCCCTGAGTGAAGAGCGCCATGTTATAGTTCTGCCTTTGTAAGTCAGACTACACTTAATCGTTTGTAGAAGGCCTCTAAACTTCTCCTCTCAACTGTGATTCTTGTCTCCCAATATCCCCATCATTAAAATGGGATGTGGTACAGCTTGGAGCACATGCCTGTGGTCTCTTTGGCCAAAAGAGGGAAGACTGTAGGTTCTCTCAAGCAATTTTGGGTTAATGCCCCCGTGACTAGGGTCTTGCAAGGGCATAAAATAAGCAATTTTGGGCTAATGCCCCCATGACTGGGGTCTTGCAAGGGTATAAAAGACCATGAGAGTCAATAAGGAGAGCAAAATACAGCTTAAGAAAATATGCTCAGCCGAGAGGCAGTTCATTTCAAAAACTGTTTTAGTTGGTTTTTACTTCACATGGCATATGTTTTCTGAGAAATGCTCCAGCTCAGTTTTAAGAGGCTACAAAAAAATTTGCACTAAACACGTGGATGCAAGGGGCTTGAAGGAATGAAACCTTAGCAAAGACCGATACCATCCGATTTACCTCAAGGAGGCTCAGTTCAGGTGTCTTTCAGTTTCCAGAAGTACTGTGGCCATAAACAAGTGTTGTACTGGTGATCGAATTTTGTGTACTTTCTAAACTAGTTTATGCTTTAAGACCACACTCTGATAGAGTCTAGAGTTGTGCTGTTTAGGTCACTGTGGATTTTTTTGAGCCGAGCCAGGCCTGGTAACAATTTATCTCTTTAGGAAGAGATAGAACACTGGCCAGGTGAGCATAGAGAAGTGCAAATGGTAGGTGTAGTTGTATTAGTAGGGTACAGTTGTATTCTTCTGACATCCAGTGATGTCATCACTGGATAGGGGATCGTCCTTTCTTTGGAAGATAAAACCCAGTCTTGTTCCCATAGTCTTAGAACATCTTTCTCAAAACACACTTAGAACTGAGGAGACCATCTCCCAACGTAGGGAGTATGTGTACGGGGTGTATGTCACCTGACATTCTCGCTCCTTACCTACTTGGGTACTCATCCAGCAGGAAAGAGAAAACATACCATGCCATGGCCAGTCCGATGAGGCAGTAGGTGTGCTTTCTTTTTGGTGGAGAAGGTGCTGTTCAGCGCAATGCCCTAGTGTGTGCCCAGAAAGAAAGGTGGAATAAAGAGTGGCTGTCCATTTGCAATAGGTAACTGAGCAAGGTTTTCATTCCTTCCACACCTCTAGTTTGGCTGTTACCTCCTTTAATCTCCAGTCAGTGTTTTCTGATCAACATGGAGCTGAAGAGTGTCCTTCAGCATCTGAAAAGAGAAGTGGAAGGAGGGGCCAGACAAAGCTCCTTGCTACTCCGTTGCTCATTGCTCATTTCTTGTTTTCATGCATTTCCCCAACTCCTACAAAACCCAGAGAAATCGATTTCTTAATGCCTTAGAAAAAGAAGCAGCAAAGCACTGGGATTTCTTAGTTTGCATCCAAAATACCAGGTCTTCTAATCATCTCGGAGCAGCAGACATGAAAGCTCCTTCCGAAAAGATGTTACAAAGGTCACCCATTTTCCTTTGAATAATGAGCAGTGCTTTTAAAGGAGCTTAAGATAAACTTCAGGCCTATGGCCCATATGATCTGTTTACTGCATACAAGACTGCAGCTCTTAGCTAAGCAGGAGCAATGATTCTGTCACTAGAGCTCAGATTGAAACTCCAAAAATCTTCCATGTGCTTTCCTGATGTACCATAGAGCCTGTGCATGTTTTCAGGCAAGGCATTTTATCTTACTTAGCCTCAATCCATAATCTTAAAAAAAATGGGCACAATAGCACAATACAACACAATTCTTAAATATTTTTGGAAATGATTCCACATAAAATCCTCAAAAATCAGAAGCAGGGAGCAGGCAATAGCAGAACAGCTGGGAAATGGGAGTCAGGTTATGGAGGAACAAACATAGATAACTTTCCTGTTGTATGACTTACATCTGAACGTATTCTGCAGTGATGCTGAAGGATAAGTTGTTTGTTTACTACAGAAAGACTCTGCATCATAAATACAGGTACATAGGAACAACTGGGTTTTTTTTTTTTCTCTTCTGTTTGTCTATATTGGGATATAAACTGTTCAAGAATCAACGCCTTTTCTCAGTATGGGCACTGCCTACTTTTAAGAGGTCCCATTGTCAGCCACAGCCGGCATGTGTTAACGATGTACTTGGCATTTGGATATAAACTAGAAATAAGTAGAATTGGATCCTGCAAGGTTGTTGGTGTTTGCTCTGCTGATCTCTTAGAACCGTGGAATCACAGAAGTATTTGGGCTGGAAGAGACTTTAAAGACCATGTAGTTCCAACCCCCTCTGCCATGGACAGGGACACCTTCTGCTAGATCAGGTTGCTCCAAGCCCTGTCAAGCCTGGCCTTGAACTCTTACAGGGATGGGGCATCAGCAACTTCTCTGGACAACTTGTTCCAGTGCCTCACCACCCTCCCCGTAAAGAAATTTTTTCCTAATATTCAGTCCAAACCTCCTCTCTGTCAGTGTGAAGCCATTCCCCCTTTTCTGTCACTCCATGCTGTTATAAATAGTCTTTCTTGTTGGCTCCCTTCAGATACTGGAAGGCTGCACTTAGATCATCCCATCATTCTCTTTTCGAGGCTGAACAATCCTAATTCTTTCAGCCTTTCCTCACGGGAGAGGTGCTCCAGCCCTCTAATCACTGGTTGACCCTCCTCTGGACTTGCTCCTGTGTTTTAGAGTTGATAGAGCTGTGGGATACAGAATTCAAAGGTGGTCTACTGAAAAAATGAAGTCTTTCAGGCCCTGTGGTTGAAAGGAAAACCTTTTTCTCAGAGTTCAGGCCCCTTAGTCCCTGGTCCTGAGGTATAAAAAAACAGCTAGAAACATGTGAGCTGGTTTGGCTCCATAAGGTGCACTGCAGGACTGACCCCGTAAGTGAGATGGGGCTCAGCTTGAGCTCAGTCTGCACAGGGCTGTATGAACTGACTCCAGCAGTGATTCTCCATCGCTGTGTGTCTCTCTGCTCTCAGCAAAGGGAATCCCTGGTTGTAGTATCTGGCAGCCACTGTCTGGCTAATTTGTTGATGGAATCTGGTGGTACCTTTCATGTGTACAGGAAAAGCTGTCTCATTCAGCTCTGGGAGCGTATGGAGCTTTCTGCTTTCGCACAACAGCCACGGAAGTTTGCTGTTCCTCTTGGCTGAGGAGATTTTGAAGCATCACATTCCTTGCTTTTGTTTCTCTAACACAGAAGTTTGCCCTCAGCAGAGCTCATTGCCTGACAGCTGTTCACGCAGGATCCATCCCTGAACTTTGGACTGAGAACTGCAAGTGTTGTCACATCCTCCTGCATGTGATGTAAAGGGCACAACAGTTCTGGAGTTGAAAGTAAAACGTTTACTTCTGGCATCATGTTAAGCAGTCTGATTATCCTCTCCTTTTAAGGAGATCTATTATGTCTTTACACTTACGGAAATAATTTTTGAGCTATAGAGTGGGGTTATAAATTGTAATAGCCTCAAAATAGAAAGCATGAATTTTGTTAGGAAATGCATTAGTGCAGAAATTGAGATTCTCATTAATGTGTTTTTCGTTGCTGTCCACAAGTGTTTTTAAACAGCTTTTTATTTTAAACAGCTCTGTAATGTTGTCTCCAGATCTTGGAAACCATTTTCAAATGTGTGAATTGAAAGTGAATTTGGAATGTAAAAAAAAGTATCTTCCAGGTGGGCAGAAGTGCTGGTCTCTATATAACTGATTTTTTTTTTTAAGTCTTCCCACTATGTGTGACTCATCATTGCGCTTAAGTATCCCGAATCCTTTGTTACAGAAGGCTGTAGCTCTTGTGCTCAAACGGGTCAGTAATCTTTGGTTTTGAGGCACTTTCTTTAATCTTTATTAAGGTGTTTCTGTACAGAGCATAGTGTTTTAAGGAAGCTCTAACATGCTTCTGAGTAATGATCGGCTTTGAAAAATCCACAAGTTTTACATGCTAGCTCTAAAAAAGGGTCAAGTTTGCATCATGAATTAGGGAATAGAGTACTTATTTTAAACATTGTTCCAATAGGTGTTAGGTGTTAATGGCTTTGCTGTGATGCATAAAGTCCATAATTTTAAGGCCAAAACACTATTTTTGACTTGGTCTGTCTTCATAGAAGTGTTGCAATCAGTGTTGGCTTTCGTTGGAGAAAGTATGGCACTGTGCGTAACTGATGCAGCCTGGTACTTACGTGGTCTCCCAACAAGTGAAGTACAGCTTTCACCCTGCAAATCATTTCCCAAGATTGGTCAGCTTAGGGTAAAGCATTTTTATTTTAATGCATTTTGATATGATCAGACGCATGTGGTGCTGAGAGAGAATAGTAATTTTCTTTACAGGGATTTAGTTTCAAGAAGTTAGGAATCTGTATTTGCCCAGCTTTTCTTGTTGGCTTCCACTTGCTGAATGTTTTCAGTTGCACCATACAGTTCTTTTGAGGGAGCAAATAAGGCATGTTAATGCTTTCTATTGTGTTACCCCATGTTTTCTCATCTCCTTAGCATTGCCTGCTTGCTTAATCAAAAACAAATTAAAGTGTAGTAGTGGAACACACTTTTGAACTGCTAATAAATGAAGGGAATTATCAGAGAAAATGTGATAGAAAACGAGGAGGAGGAACTGTGCACATTTCAGTTGGCAATATAATCTGTGCCTCCTGCAGTGCTGGCTGTTAGTGTTCCTGGTGAGTTTATTTGATTTTGTCCAGTCACTGACACCAGGATTTTCATAGGAAAGGGAGTATTACAATGGGGATTTAAGAGCGCACCAGGTCTCTTTCAGCTTCCTTTGGTTTTTATTTCACTGCTCCATCTTGCCCTAGTCTTATGTCACAATGTTATCAGCTGTTTATTAGTCTTGTGTTGGGAATTGTCAGTATCAAACAGGATCTTAGGCAGGCCTTGCTGAATCCCCATGGCACAGACACCCACCTGCCCTGGGATGGCTGTGGGCAAAGCCTGTGGGCAGGTACAGGGCCTCACCCTGGAAATGGTGAAACCTCAAGAGATGAGTGCTCACTGGCCCATCTCAAACTTCCTGCTGGAACCAGGGCCTTTCACATTAACTGAATGTCACCTGATGCTCAAAGCCTTTGTAATTTGCAAAAAGTTGCCTTTAGATCTGCAGATCTAAAAGCTGAGTGCCCTGTGAGGTTACTGGTGAGATGGTGGGCAGTAACAGGAAGTGGTGATTCCTACATCATCTGATGTGGTGAACCCGCAGTGGCTGGGAAGCTCAGACTTCACCCAGAATTGCCCACTGGAGCCTGGTGAAGCAGTGAAGGGTGCCACTTCCTCTGCAGCTCCAGGCTCAGCTGTCACAAGCTCAGCTGAACTGAGTACTTTGCTGTAAAAGAGGAGGTGGGGCTGATTTCTATAGGATGTTTAGGCCCTTGAGCTGCTGCAGGAATCTCCACACGGCTTCTGGCTTATAACAAAAGTAGTTACAAGTTGGCATTGTTTTTTAAGTGTTGGGGGAAAAAGGCACAACAGTTCCTCCTGAACCCCCAATATAGTGGTTTTCCACTTCTGGCAGCTTCTAGTTATTTTAAACTTTGCGAAAGATGTGGGGTATTTTATTAAAGTAAACAAAGCTATCTGAAATGAGTTCTCTAAAAGGAAAACACTCCTATTTTTACTAAAACCCGAAACTTCAATAAGGACACAGGAGTATGTATTCTTTATGGGCACTCTGGCCTCAGCTTGACCTCAGCTAGCCCTGTTTCTTAATAACATACACTCTGCTGAATTGGGCTTTTATGAGTTACAGCTTTAGCTATTAAAGATAGAACATTTGGTTTCCCAGGAACTACATCATTTTCAAATAAACAAGTGTTTTGAATATATACATTACTGGGGAGAGTCCTCACAGCAAACTCTTCTCCCACATCAAAGCTAGTTTATTCTGTCTTGTCTCTGTAGAAAGTAAGAAAGGTCTTGTTTCCCAGAATTAGGTTTGGAGTTGATACTGAAGTAGGAAGTTGAACTTAATGGAGTCTATGTACTCAAAACCTATTTTTAAACAGAAAAAAAATCTTTTTGTAAAATGATAACTGTTTTTTTGGGAAAGGATTAGTTTCAAAAACTTCCTTTTCCTGAAAATTCCTTCCCCTTTTTCTGATTTTAAAATGCATTTTTTAGACATTCTGAAAATGGGAGAAAAATTAATTCAATTTAGAATAGCTCAAATTTCTGAAGGAAAACTCGAAGAAAAAAACAAGTAAAACATAATTGAAACATTTCATTTGATCTAGTCTGAAATACTCAAGGTTTTTGATATCTTGAGCTTGGATTAAGAAAACATTTCAGAAACTGTGTTAGGACCTGGCAAGGTGATCTCTGCCAGCTCTGGGCATCGATGGTCAGTGCAGTACAGCACTGATCTGCCCAGGAGATTCCTTCCTGGTTTAGTGCAGCCCAGTAAGGAAACACTAAATTGTGTTTCGAAAGCAGCGTGACTGCTTCACCTCACCCCTAAGCCCAGCTGAAATCCTTCATGTTTCATCAAGGCTCTTTGGCTCACAGTGTGGTATATGGAATCAGTCTGGGATTCTGCTGCTGCTAGAGCTGAGAGGGTGCCCATAGTGTGAGGGGACCACTCCAATAGCCACCCATGTACCCCGCATGTGGACAAGGCCAGTCCATGGTATTTTAGAAGCAAAAGAATACTGTAATTAATAAAAAATGTGTTAGGAGAAAAAAAAATTAATAGCCAAGTGGTTACAGGAAGACTTGTGTCTAGCTGTTTTTATGGGCACGTTGTTTTGTTCCAGCTCTGCTGCCTGCATCCTGTGTGGAAAGAGCCCTGAAAATAAAGTACGATTTCTTGTAAGAGCAGCCAGGCAGAATGCATTAATGACAGGATGCACTTGCAAGTGTCCGCGAACCCCAAACCCAGCTGAGAAGTGTGGTGGCTACTCTAAACCATGAGGCTGGCCCTGTGTGCCCATGTGTTCTAGACATGGAATGTTGGTGCTGCTGAGCATTGAGCCTGACTGAGGGTGTGGGTCATTGGCAGGAGGTTGTGTGGGAATGCATCCTGCAGAGCCTGTGCCGGATGAACTGGGCAGTGCATGTTCATGGGGCCCCAGGAGAATGGAGGTTGAAGGTTTCTGCTGTGAACTGGGCTCCAGACTCTTTATGAATTGCATAAATGAAGGGTGACATACTTGCTGAGTACAATGGTGTCTTGGTTTGAAAGACAGGCGTCTGTTTAAGGGAGGCAGAAGCCCCCTTTGAAATGGGAAATGCAACCCCCTTCCCTCCGGATTATTATAATTTTGAAATTAAGGGGCTTTCAAGCAAGGATTTGAGAAATAGGAATAACAGTTCTTTACTAATTTATATATATAAAACAAAACTAAACAATAAACAACAATGACTATGGCAGTTATAACAGCACAGTCACCCAGTGCAGCCTTCTCGGCTGCCAGGCACCTTCCCCTCCTGGTGCAGTGCTGGTCACAGCCGGCAGCAGCGCTGGAGGCTCCCGGAGAGCAGGGTGGGTGCGATAGTTCTGGTGAGACAGTGGTCCTGTGGGAAAGGGTCTGGTCTTCGCCTGAAGGTCCAGTGATGTAGCTTCTCATCCTCTGGAAGTCCAGCGGAGAAAAGCTCCCTTGTGCCTGCACAACCTCTGATTATATCCAGGTGGGAAATGTTCAGTTCCTCCTCCCAGGCGGAGCATCTCACAATGGGGTGGTGAGGCACTGATGGGCCCATTAACAGGAGATAGTCCAGAGCCCGTTATCTATGAGTCCTTTGGCAAGGCACAGATGGGCCCATTAACAGAAGATAGTCTGGAGGGAGGAGGCAAGGAAACACTGCCCCACCTGGTTTTACAGCTCACGAAGATGGTAATAGAATATACTGCAACCCAGGACAAATGGTGTAAACTTTGTGACTAGAAATTGTTTACACATCTGTTTTGGAGAGAAGATTTGAGCTTGGCCTTTACAGCCTCTCAGGGAGCACCCACGGAATGTTTTGGACCCCCTACTCCAGCTTGAAATTCTCATTTATGGAATCCCTCAGCCCAATCCAAACATTCTGTTTAAAAATTTGTTACCTGCGTGTAGTAAGATAGCTGTGCCTGAATACCTACCAGCAGAACTACTGCAAATAGATAAGGACTTTCATGTAACTGGGACAGCAGGAGAAGAGGCTTTGCCAGTATTTTCCTCGTTTCTTTATTAGATACTAAAGACAGAGCTTGGGGATTTTTTTAGAGAATCCAGGGACTGAGGCTCTTAAGGACTGGAGAGCTATCATACTGTAGTCTATTTGGACAATTTTCCTACTGTCACACCTCTGTGGCTGACATGACTGTGGCACTCGTGGGACCCATGTTCGGTAAGCATCAATCTCCTTTAAATGAAATAGGTATTTCTTACTAAATGCCTGATGATAAGCAAATGTCACTTGAGTTTGCTGCTCTTAAGAGTTGAGCAAGGATGAGAGAGAAGACATGTGGAATGAAGGGAAAATACTGAAGGAGGCAAGGCTGGATGTGGATGTGCTGGTGCCAGCCATCCTATGTTCTGGGGTTGAAAATGTGACTACTGGTGAGTCCTGTTTCACAGTGGAATAGTCTCTTCCTGGCTGATTCTGGTATCATATTGTCTCTGGCATAGAGCATTGCTTATTTCTATAAATAAGCTTACTTATTTACTAGTTTTTCCACAAAGCAGGATGCATGCTAAGAGGAATTTTATGGCAGGTGTAGTTGCTTCAGCAGTCCCCGGCCTGGGAGAGACACTCTTCTTTTGTGAGCACTGACTTTGGTCAAGCAGAAAATCAAGTGATGCTGTATTTCAGATTTAGCTTGGATATAAGTGTGAGTGGTTGTGGGCATTTCTAGGGGCTCTCAAGGTGCAGACCTTCAGGCAGACCTGGAGGAAGTGACAGCAGAGATGTCTAGAAAATCCCCAGCAAAGTAAGCAAAAAGCTCCATGTTTTCAACTACTGAAAGACTGCTTTACTTAATTCCCCTTCACCCTGTGACAGGTAATTTGTGCATTCCAGATTGCTAATGGAGATAAGTGGTTTAGAGGTGACTTAAGAGATAACAGGTTTAAAGCCTCTGGGAGATTTTGCTCAGCAGTTGCATTGTGTATAGGAAGTGCATATAATGTACGGGAATGTGTGTGAAATGGGCTTCTCAGTATGATCCTGAGCAAAGCGATATGGTTCTTTCCAAAACAGTGCCAGTAGAACTTCCAGAATGTGCCATGGGATGGGGTCAGTACTGCAACACTACTGCTTGGCTGGAATGCTCTAAACTGGGGAGAAGGAAGAAGCAGAAATCCAAAGAATGGTACAAAAATTTCTTTTAAAAGGTGGGGAGCACTGGCTAACCTGTACTGCATCCCCTGTCATGTTTGCTCCTAGGTGGAGGTCTTCAGGGAGTTTTTTTATGCCATTTGTATTTATCTTGGATGTCTCTGGTGGCACATAAGCTACAACATTGGAGCCATGCCTTCGAGGATGTGTTCTAGCAAATGTCTTCTGTGTCCCTTCCTTACTTAATATGGTACTTTGGGCCTTCTAGTCTCAAAGACATCCATATCAGTGCAAAAAAAATGCAGCTTAAGCTAGTTTCCAGGGTACTGCACAACTTGCACAGCTTGCTCTTGACTCCTCAAAGTTAACTTCAGTGCACTTGAAATTAGAGATAACGTAGAGCCAGCTGATTACAGAAACCCATGGACTAGCCGCAGGCTAACATGGCTTCCCCCTGCAGTCCTAGAGCAGCTGTTCTGTTACCATTGTTGCTATTCTCTTGCCGTTGTTTTGACTGGCACACTGGGAAAAGGCTGCACTTGGTTACTACAGGATTATAGAGCTAGACACCGTTTTTACATCATGGCTATGCTGGGAGTGTATGTTCAACGTTATCATTAGATGTAGGAGCTGAGGGACCTTGGTTTTGATCCTGTCTCAGACAATAACCTGCTTTGTTACCCACAGAAAGCTTCTCAGTCTACAACCCTGTCAAAGGGGATTTTTACTTTTTCAAGAGAATCATCTGAAGTTTTACTGACACCCTTAAATTGTATAATACCACACAGATGATAAGAAAAATAAACTCACCCCAAGCCAAAAAAAGTGATATATTTTATTGTGTCTTATTTTGCATTTCCATCACACCTCTGGTATACCAAATTGACTCTTGGGTATAGGATGTACTGAGAAAATTTCCTGTCTGCCTAGTACATCACAGGAAAATCTTCAGGGTAAACAGAACTGGTATGTGAGAAAAGAATCCTCAAGCGAGAGGATGGACCCAAACCAGTGGAGCAGTTCTTGCTTTCTAACCCTATCTCATATGCTTATATGTCCTTAATTTCTTAGTGGCAGAAGACTTCCCCCCTGCCCCATCAGTAATGCGAAAGTCTCCTGTGTTGTCCTTTGGAAGGTGGTTGTTTCATCTGCCTTGTCTGTTCACCTCTACCCCATGCGTGGGCTATAGCTGTGCTACAGTCCTGGATGCTGTAGGGAAAGGAAATCCACCTTTAATTTTGGACAAGAGAGCCTGGAAGCCAAAGCAACAATGAGCTTAGCACAGAGCAGCATACGGCGCTTTCTTTCTGCAGTGAGTGTCCTATCGCTCCGGAAGGATGGGGCTCAACAGCAGCAGCTGAGAAAATGCCCTCTGTCCTGCTGAGTTGAAGTATGTCCCTGAAGTGGGGCAGCATAGACGTCTGTCTAAGGCCAGTCTAGTGTGTGCTCATGCCAGGCTTGTCCAGATGTGCAGCATTCTTAAATCCATGCTTAGCAAAGCTGAAGTGGCTCTGGCTAGCTGTCAGTCTCATTGTGACGCTTCATCCTGACACTTCATCCCAGCTCCTCAGGCCCTCTTCTTCCCTCCTCTCCTCCCTCCCTTTTTCCTCCCTCTGAATTACTGTGATGACTGAGGGGAAAACCCTTATACTTGTTGACAGCTTGGCTGTCAAGGTGTTTGTAAGGAGATGAAAGGCAATGGCTTATTTTCTCTGTTGATTGTGTCTGTCACTCATGACTGAAAGCCCTTTGCAATCTTGGCACATCTTGGCTTTATTTGCTGTGAGATGTCTGCCTGGGAACAGTCTGATTTCAACATACACTCTTGGATTTGCATCCATGAGCTTACTCAGGGCTAGGGCTTGTTTTAGAAAGTGCTATTAGTCCAAAGACAGCTTAAATGCAGAGTTTAATAAGATGCATACAGTACAATACCTGTATTCTGAAGTAGGTTATTCCTTTTTTGCTGTTCACTGAAAAAAAAAAAAAAAAGAAATTTAATAGCTTCCTAAAACTTTTTAGTAGTGTCTTTCGATGTCTTGGTTCTGAGAGGGAAGTGGAATGTAAAGTAATGTCTCAATTGGAAAAGTCTCCAGATTCCAATGGAAGCTGGTGGTGCTGGACCAAAGTATGGAAACATAGCAAACATATCTTCTATACATGTGATATTGAGGTGAGGATGGCGTGTCCCTAATAGGCGGAAGATTTCTCAGTCCCAGATCTTAAATAAATATTTTCTCAACTTGTAGGGTTGGTGGTTTCTGTTTCGGTAAAGGACTATTAGACAGTCCCTGTCCAGAATCTCTTGTGAGCTTTTCTTCTACAGCATGCGAAGATACAGCTTGTGCCCATACAACCATTTCATGGGTGTCTGAAATAGCTGGGGCTTCCTAAAGCAAATGCAAAGACTGTAGTACATTGCTGTGCCAGCATCTTCATTAGCAGTGAGTCTTATGACAGCCTTTCTTCTGGAGGTAAGATTCCTTCAGTGGAGGGAGATGGCCTGAGCTGTGGCTAAAGTGGGTGACAAGAGGAACTCAGTGACTCTCTCTGCTTTGCTGACAAACTGAGAAAAAAAATAGCCCCGCAATCCATCTTGCAAGTCTCTTAAGCTATCATAAGAATTTATAGGAACTAATTATACAATAAATTATAGATACAAAATAGCAAGTGGTACATCTTTCAAGCAGTATGTATTAAAATTCAACTTGACAAGACCAGGAAAACAGCCTCTTAAAGGCAGCTTAGCAGTACGGACATTTCTTCAATGAGTAACTACACAGGAAATAAGTTGAGGTTAAGAGAAGTGGCGTGTTAATGACAGGTCTGTGCCAGTAAACACAACAAAATGCCTCAGTGGTAACTGTCATCGGAACAATTTCCTTCCCTGCTAGTTACAAAATCAGATAAACTATTAGAAACACCCAGACTATTTGTAAAACCCAGACACCATATTTTTCCATCAAATGTAGCAGTTGTCTCTGAGGTTCCTGAAACAAACTCCCTCGGGGTCCTAGCTGGGCTGCTGAATACAAGGTGTGAAAATATTGACATGTTCATTTTATCCTTTGCTTTCCTTGTCCTTCTCTGTTTCCATTCTTTAATCCTTACTTAGTGGCAGCCACTAATGTAGCCAAGTTACTTCTGCGACAAGAGGATCAGTAACTGTTTCCTCTCAAACCAAGTGTGCTGACACTGCTAACCTTGGTTTCCATAAATGATTGAACAGTGTCTCCTGTCTGCTGTGTATTTCAGGCCCCACTTAGCCAAGATTCTTGGATGCTGAGACAGCTTTTCATCTTCCCCATCTCCTCCTCACAGTCATAACCAAGCCAGACCTTGTCTACTCTACCTTCACGACTTGTGAGCTGCTCAGACTGGCAGTAGCAACCCCAAGATGCATTTCCCCATGAATAGACCTTTCTCAACTTGCAGGGGTTAAAAAATTTCTTTTAACCTATTGAAAGATTTGGTGTGGATGTTTTAATGAAAATGAGTCACCAGACAAGCAGTGGGAATTAAGTGTTGGGAGTAATCCAGTCATTTTAATGCAAACGCATTGTAATAGTTTTTGGAATAAATAAATTTGTGATGGTACGATCAGCATTGCTTGTTTTTGCATCATTAAAACCTTTTCTAAATCATCTTGGTCAAAAGGGAACATGTCCGTACTGCTAAGCTGGCTTTAAGAGGCAGACATGTTCCAGGAGTGAGAGATGTACTGAGTTATGTACTGCCCAAAACTGTTGGTGATTGAAGCACGGACTCAGACCAGCAGGGAATCTGAATCGTTTATTCGAAGGAACAGGCTGCTTTTATGCACTTCTTCAAGACACAGTATTTCCTTACATGTCAATTCTCACTGTGTGACCTATCCTATGTTGCCACGTCAGCAACATGCTTTCTAAATGTTCTTCTATGAAGTGATCATGCACTGTTCACCCATCTGTCAGCTCCCAGCAGGCTCCTCTCTGTAGGGCTCTGCCGAGTGACACCTCCTCCCCCCAGGGTCTGGGGCAGACAAGCCTCTGTGTGCTGCCATGTGCTCCTTTGTGCTGCCACGTGCTTCTGCAGGCATGTCCCACAGCCCACAGTTCAACTCCATTCCATCTCTTCCCACAAAGTCCCCCTTTTTTTCTTTTATACAAACAAGAATCGTGAAACAAAACACTTCTAACATTAGATCGTGTTTCAGCCCACAGCCTGACCCATACAAGCTCCATGCATCTCGTTCCCTCAGCTTCCCCAGGAGCTGAGGATGAAACAAGAGCAACCAAGGTTGGCTGGACTGCTCCTGCAGGTACCCATTGTGGACTGGAATCTGTGGAAACACAAGCATATCCTCATCCCCAGGTTATCTTTTTCTAAGTGAGCCTGTGAGTCACTAAAATGTTGTTGGACAGGGGTTAGGTAATTCTGAATACGATTCAAAAAATTAAGAACAGATAAGGCTTTTGTGGAGGGTATATCCCACCTCTGCACCCCCCCTTTTTTTGTTTTAACAACTGTAACACAAACGTCTTTCAACCTACCAAATTCAGGAAAATGTGTAATGTAACATGCACTTACCTCACTATGAACAGTACAACAAGCACTTGCAGAGCAGAAATAAGCAAGGTAGTATCTTCAACTGCTTAAATACTTCACCATCACCCAGAGTCCGCAATTGCTCAGAGTCCCATTCCACAGTGAGGACTTGGAGAACCTTTTCCGGACAAGGTTTCCAAGTTCACCATGAAAGAGGGTCCAGCTTCTTTAAGATCAGATCTGCAAGTCCAAGTGACTTGATTACACTTTCAGGGCAGAAACACCTGGGTTTGATGGTATAATTTCCAGTCAGCCAGGGCTAGGGCTTGGCCAGAGCCTCAAGCCTTGACTGAGAGGGTTCCCCTAAAATACCTACAAGCAAACCTTTATTAATATAATCAAATGAATGCATATAAGTAACATTAAATAATTATCTTACAATAATCATTATAAATCCCTTTATAAAGACTTCATGTATTAACACTATCTGGATCCAGAATACACTACAATCACACAGCTAACTTTAAATTTCTCTAATAAACAGTCATGTCAAAATCTACAGCTTAGTGAAAATATAAAGTTAATTTTTAACAAAAGCAAAAAATGACTTAACAATACCTAAACTTGCTAATTTTCCTTCAAAGAATGTGTATAAATCCAGGCCTTAGACATTACAACTATATTAACTCTGTATGTGGTTTCAAAAAATTACACCCCTGAGTCAGAAGTTGCTGCAAGATGAGAGAGTTAGGGTCTTTCATTCCAGTGGTAACCTTTTCCACATCACGGAAGCAGCAAGGTGGGAGCTGTTCTTCCAGTTTCTTCAAGTAGGAAAAGAGTACTTCAGAAAAACATACCAGTTAATTTCCAACTGAAAGGATAGCTTACAAATTATAATTATTACAGGAGCATCCATAACAAAAAGCAGTTAGAACAATGTATGGTGTCACAAGGTGGTGTGGTAAAAAAAAAACGGGTTTAGCAGTGAGGGTCCAGGGTTGTGGAAACATTCTTTATAACGAAAACACAAGAGTTCTAAGGACCAGCTGCAGGAATGACATGCCAGCCCGCAGCCACTCCCGCACAAAGCGGTGCAAATGCTGCAGCACCCCCCCCGAGGAAGGGGCTACCCTTCCCCCCCATAGCGGGAGAGATGGGAGCGGCGCGGGTCGGGCGGCTGCGCTGGGGCAGCTCGCAGGGCTCTGCCGGCGCTCAAGGCTGGTACCGCCGGGCTCCCTGGGTCACCTCCTCACCGCCCACATGCAGACAGTCGCGCATCCCCCACTGGACCCGCTGTGTAGCCGGCTCGCCGTTTGCCGCCGGCGGCTGTGCCACGTGCTCACTGCCACCGCATGCTCGCCGACGCTGCTACGATGTTACGCCCTCGCAGCCGCGCACGCCCCCCCTCCCCCCCGCCGCGTCTGCCACCGCCCCTACACTCTCGTAGAGGGCAAAGGGAGAGGGAACACGCTACCCGGACGGGCCCTCCCCGGCTCCAGGCGCTCGCCGTGACACGGCTCCAGCTGATGCCGCATGGTGCGGGGCGGCGCGAGCTCTTCTGCGATACCGTCCGGCTCCCCTCCAGGATGAAACAGGTTGGAGGACGAGGGGCCATTTTCTGGTTCTCCTCCCACAGCCCCCACAGACTTACGGTCGTTTTCGGCGGCGCAGAAGTGGTCGGCACGGCTGTCGCGGTGGCACAAGCGTATTCTTTTGTCCGGTCTCTGGGTGCCACATGCGCCATGAGCGCCTCGCACACAATCCTCCACGGATACAAAAGTTTTGTCAGCATTGCGTCGCCTTGCGCAACTCAGTCCCACAACGTGTCCCCTAAAGCGTCCCATGTCCGAGGGTCAAAAATATTAGTAGTATCTAAAGTTGGAATACAGTCTTTTGCCCAGAACAAGACTGTTCAAATCTGTAGACTGAACTTTCCTGCCATATTTCTTCAAAATCTATTCCAACGTCTCTGCGACTTTCTGTTCCCGGGATACACCATCTCCCATCATTCTCGGCTGCTACCGTCCGTCCTGCGGAGCTGCCATGTGCTCCTGCAGGCGCATCCCACAGCCCACAGCTCATGTCCATCCCATCTCTTCCCACACAAAACTAACTCAAACTGGTGGTGAAAATCTCGGTACAGGTTTTTCCTCAATCGGTGTGGCTCTGGAGTCTTGATTCTTAAGTTGAGGCAACACCTACTGCAGTCCTTTCTGAATCTCAGGGCCACATCTGCAGCTGACTTCTGCTGATGGTCAGTAATTTACAGCACCACAACCTGGCCTCCTTTAGCTGCAGCGGTTTAAAGACATTTGCTCTCTGCATCAACCCTAGCTGAAGTTCTGGTATATTTGACCTTCATTCCCTAGCACTTTGGAAACTGAGTAATAAAAAATGTGTAGACAATTGTGCCCTGCAGATAACCAGAATATGGTTTTTTGCATCCCTTTGAAAAATGTCTGTTATTTTAAGCCTCTACTGCCAAGGGGAAAGCATGGGGTACATGGAAAATATGGAGGAGAGTGTAGTGTAAAAGGAAGAAGCTGTGGGGGAAGGTTTGGTGCTAATGGGTTGGATCCATTTGCAGCATTGTTGGGCAAAGCACTAAATGGTGAAAAGTAATTTGTGGCAATTTAGGCTTTTATCATAGCGTGTATGTTGCTCTAGAGGTGTATGTAGCAAAAGGCAAGCTCCCAGACTGAAGAGTTTGTAACCTTAAATGTGCATTTCTGCAGGCAGCTTGGTGAAGCTAATAAATGTCTACAAGGCAGAGTCAGGACCTCAGGTGGATGGGCTGACCCCTCAGGATAACAGCACAGCTCCTTTCTCAGGAAAACAAGTGGAACAGCTTCGGAAAAGAATGCCCTTAGTCTTTACAATTTTCATTACAGATGACTCTGCAGAACGGGTGTGTTGTTGATTAGGTCATACAGAAGTGTTTGAACACACACAAACCCTCAAATGAGAGAGGAAAGCAGCTCCTGAAAAAGACAGATACATTTTTTAAAATTAGTACAATGTACAAATTTATCAATCCTGTTGGTTTTGAGAGTTCTGTAAGAGGAGAAGTAGGAGTAAGTGCACATTACTGAAGAATAGTTACAAACACCTTGTGCATAAAATAGTGTTGCAGCCGGGGGTTTGGTAGTAAAGAGGCTACAACCTTCTGACAGTGTCTCTGGCTAAGAGCTGCACAGCAAGGCCACTGCACACACACACACACACACTCAGACACCCTGAATAGTTTCCTCAGTAAGTCGACGGCACAGAGTCAAGATTAGTCTCTGGGAGGGATTTATTCCAGCCACGTGCGTGGTGCGGGTCCAGGGAAGTAGATGAGGATGGGATGAACAGAGGATGAGCAAGAGGGTGAAAGAGGAAGTGTTCAGGTTTTTTATCTCGGGTTAGTAGGGGTGGGGAGAAAACATCAGGGACCAATAGTCTGAGGGCACAGGGGTGGTACACAGGTAGGGCTAGGGAAAGGGGAGCAGAACAAGGCATCCTGGTCCCTAGCATCCTGGGAGACCTTTTGGTCTCCCTAGCCCAGGGAGTGTGGCCAGGGCACATCCAGAGGCTGCTGCGGCTACAGGCTCCAAGGCTCCCCCAACGTAGAGCTTCAGTTCTGTGTTATGCGTATGTGTGTATACACACACTGGGTTTTTTAACAGTTTTTGTAGGTAGAAGTCAAAATATTTACCAAAAAGAAGGAAAGGCAATCCTTGATGGGTACAGCAGAGGAAGCAGTATGCTCGATCCGCAGGCAAATGGCAGAGCCAGAATGAACAGGTTTCCTTGACTGTTTGGTGCTAGGTCACAGTGCATCCACCCTAGAGCTGTCCAGCCCTTTGTTAGTCTGCATCAGCAGAGAATTTGTCCAATGTACTGCAGTGAAAGAAAATGTGCTGGATGCACTTATTAGGCTGCATTTGTGGGCAAGACTTCAAGTTTTCTTCATTGTGATAAGCTTGTGTGTCCTGACATAGGTTTCCATATCCAAGATTGAAGATATTAATCACAGCTTCCCTTTAGTAGTGAAAAAACCAGCTCATTTCTTTTGTGCCCTGTCCCTTGTGGAAGGTGTCGCTTGGAGCAGCCAGAGTGCTGTCCCCTGCCATCCCGGCTCTGGGGCATCAGCAAGCCAGCATGTCCCTTCGTCAGAGCACAGAGGTTTTCTAAAGACACTGCCAGTTTCTAGTAATTCCTTATTGAGACAGTTTCTTCTGGATTTCTGTCTCAAGCAAGAGGGTTTGAGAGAAATACAAACAAAAAGAAACACTTCCTAACACATTCCACACTGTGGTTATTAGAAGTCACTTACAGGAAGTGGTAAACCCCACTGATATATGT
This sequence comes from Oreocharis arfaki, assembly GCA_013398015.1. Lineage (NCBI taxonomy): Eukaryota > Metazoa > Chordata > Aves > Passeriformes > Paramythiidae > Oreocharis > Oreocharis arfaki. The sequence continues at coordinate 118,677 of VZRR01009429.1, forward strand.
GGTGCCACATTCTGACCAGGCACTTAAGTGCTTTTTGTTTAACTGCCCTGAACATGGAGCTGTGGGCATCTCTGTGTGGGCTGGGGTCTCTTGTGTTCTCTGGCAGAAGAACCTTTGAATCATCTCATTTTCTTCCCTGTCAGCAAGAGGTGGAAATGCTGATAACAGTCTGTCTCCAGCAAAACTGTGGGGCAGCAAAAATGCTGCCTGCTTCTGGTGTCTATATTTTGATTGTCTGGTATTTTTGGCATTCTTCTGGTGGCTAAAATCACATTTCTTGCAGTGGACCTTTAGCAGAGAGGTGGTCGAGGTTTCAGTTCAGACTACTGGGACAGTTGTTTAATGGTGGTAGAATAGATAACAAAAGTGCAAAGCTAAGTTTGTTTTTGGTGAAAATGCCATCTGGCATGCAAGTAGCAGGTGTCTCCACCCTTCTGTTAATGTCTCTGCTGGATGCCTCTGTCTCCTGCACTTATCCCTCCCAAGAGGGGTGTTCCACCTTCTCTGGTTCTGACTGCATGGCCTTATGTTGCAGTGGCGACACATCGGAAGGTTGTTGGGATGCCGCATGCTGAGCCCTCAGCTGTCAAGAGCATTGATCTTTCTGCTGAGCCAGAGCAAATTTAATTAGCTTATTTGAACATTCATCTTTGTCCTGTGGGTTGGTAGAGCTGGTACTGGCTAGAGCCTCATTTCCACATAGGTAATTTACTGTAACTAATTATTTATTATTATTATTGTATTTATTTTTTTTTTTTAATTATTATTAAGGGAATGGTGCACTCAACTGACAGCCTCTGCAGTAGGGTGGAATAGTCACTTTTCATTTATTTGCTGTCAACCATCTGAAACCTTCCCCCATCAGGGCAGTGAAATCTTTCTGTTCTTGTTGGATGTTAACTGGGCAAACTGGTGGAAAGCTGTAGTTAGCACAACCCCATGCCAGTGATGTGGTACAGGCAAGGTGACTAATTCAGTGACAAAGGATTACAGTCCACGAAATAAAAAAAGCCTGAACTGTTCTCTAGCTTAAGGTTAGTTGCCTTTGTGAGTATGCATTAAGATTCTCTCTGATTTCATACTTACATCTTAGTTTTTGTCATTACCTTAATACTATCCTTCTTTTTAATTTGGTTTAGTTACGTGTTTCTTACTACTCTAGTTCCTGGGAATGCCTGCCCTGTTCTTGCTGAAGCTTTAAAACAGTGAACACCCAAACAAAAGCATTAACTTGAGTCAGATACCCTCTACAGGGAATTAATTTCTGAACAACTGAAGACAGAAAAGTTACAAGTGTCTTGGCCATGAGAAGCTGCAGCCGTAAATATAGGTGATAGTACTAGCTGGCCTCATAATACTTGGGGGATACTCAAGGACCTGAGTGGCTCCCTTTCGCCCTTGGGTGTCTGTCTGCTGCTTGCAGCTGTAATGTTTTCCCCAGTATGCTCTGGTCAAAGACTTAGAGAGAGAGGATCTATGGTGGGGCATGTGGAGGCTATTTCAGCAAGCTAACTACACTTACTGCCCAGACATATGATTAAAGAGGGTTACAAAAAGGGCAGTAACATCTGTGGTACTTTGCTGCTTATCCCAAGTAAACTTAAGACCCTCTGCTACAACTTAGGCAAGAAAAACAGTTTAAAGCAGAAATTGTAGTAGTTCCCTGCCTTGGTATCTTCACCTGTTTTGAAATGTCATACTGAGAAGTCAGTGAGGGACTCTTGCTCTTCTGCCATTACTTTCTGTGCATCTTAGCAACCACTTTCCTTGTTCTTGCTTGGGATTGCCCTGCAGTAGAGACTCTGCATATAGCAGCTCTGACAGATCTCCCAGTGGAGGGAGTCTGGCTGGGATTGTGCTGTGCTCCATTTGCCTTCCCTGATGAACAGGTTTTTGGAGCCAGTGCCGGCTTTTGTTGGGGCTGGCCTAGGGAGTAAGCAGCTCCTTGGTGTCCCAAAACAGGCTGGACGTAACAGGGAATCTGAATTAATGAGTCTTGGGAAATAAAGCTGAGAGAAAAAGGCTCGGATAGAAGTGTACACATAAGATGTAAGGACCTTTTATAGTCCTTACTGTGTTGAGTTTATGCTAAATTTGCTGCATAGAGACTAAATAGTGAGCATATTTTTCTATTTCTTTATAGGAACAGAGCGTTTCCCTTGTTCAACAACCAGACACCACATCCTATCATCTGCCTACCCAGGTATGACCTTTTAACTCATTAGCATAGTTTAATAAGGTGGCTGCTTCAACAAACTAAGAAGGCTTGAGAAAACTTCTCTAGCTCCTGGAACACTTAATTTTTCTGGGGCTACTTCCTGTATTTGCAATACTCCTATTTTTAAAAAATAGGAGTATTTTAAGTAGGTTTTTTTAAAAAACCTCCTGCATCTGATGGGAGCCACAGTATCCATTGTCAAAACAGCTGTCTTGTTTTTGTCTTATCAAGAACCTGCTTACAGCCCTGGGTGGAAAGGGCCAAAGATGGTGATGATACAAAGGCAGAGCATCTGAGAGAGGTGACAGTGCTCCTGCACACTCCTCTGGTTTGTCATGTCCTGCCACTGCACTGAATCGTACCGCAGAAAAGATGAGCATGATTTGACAGAGTAACCACAAGCACAATGCTTCCAGATCTCCAGAATCAAAAATGATTGGGTTGGATCAAAGAAATGGACTTTTTCTCCTCTTTGGGAAAGAGAAAACATTCAGGAGACTCCTGTCCCAGAAGAACAAAAACAAGTGTTGGAGAGAACCTGTGGCGCCTCTGTCATGTAGATGAGCAGATACTTGTTTTATCAGTATATCTGTATGCACATGTATTCATTTCAGTTTGATTTTCAAGTGAATATAGTTGCTGTTCTCACAAGCATGAGCTTAAAATGCTAAAGACAGAATACTGAACTCCAGCAAATGGGAACAGAGTTTGATTGAAAAACTACATCTGAAGCGTAAGGAAGAAATGCACTGTGAGCAGAGCGGCAAAGTGCCTAAGTTTCTGCAGGTGTAACTTGGGCAGGGCAGGGAGAAATACTGCCATTATTTTGGGGAGAAACTGTGTGTTTGCTCTGGCCTTGCAACACGAGCAAAATGAGGGTTTCAGTGAGCACAGATGCCTGTGCAGGAGATGCCTCTAGAAGCTCATGTAAGGCATAACAGGATGGTGGTCCCCTTCCCTGAGTGCCCTCTCAGCCCAACAAGCTAGAGGAGGTTCAGACTCTGCATCCTTTGAAGAGTAGCGTGACCACATACATGAGCATGAAAGTTTTATTCAGCTGGTAAAAGCGTCTACTCTGCCTTGTCAGTAATAAAAAGGAAGGTGCTGGATTATGGCATTAATGAGGACACATTTCTTCTGTGAGATCATACTGGAACAGTGATGAAAATCAATCTCCTGTATTCTCCTTGTGTAGTCAGTGCCATGCTTCTGAGGCTGCCAGGATACTTAACGATGAAAAAATGGAAGGATCAAACACAGGTTTAAAGGAAGGCAAGCTAGGCCTTCCTAGGCCATTCTTTCGTAACGACAGGATGAAAAAAGGTAGTAGTGTATGGTCTCAGATTTGTGTGGGCATGCACATATGCACTTGTGTGTGTATGTATTGGGTACATGGCTGGTTTTGGACTTGAGCTATTATAAACCCATAAATCTATCAATTTCCCAACCAGCCTCTAGTTTACCTCTGCATGCACTGTTTCCTGGATTTATGAATTTGATGGAAATTGAAATAGAGAATCAAATGTGTCTCTCTGCATTTGTAGGCTGTAAAAAGCAGACACACAAGTACAAGGCAGTTGACTTTCCATATGCGAACTTTTCTCTCTCACAAGCCGTGGCAGCACAGGCCTGACATGAGCTGTGGAGGCACATAAAGTGTGTATGTGCCAGCCTCTCCTGTCTCTTGAGACATAGGGTTAAGGTGCCTCTTGTTGTTTCGTGGAATTTCGGTGCTACTCCTCGTCCTGGAAAGCATGTCACAGGCAGCCCAGCAGTTTGGGAAGGAGCCATTCGCCTTTCTGGGCCTCAGACTGTGGAAGGGCAGGAGCACCATAGCCCTGGTGTTTGTTCCCATCAGGCTCCCATTTGCTCCTGGAGGCAGCCAGCATGTCCAGCACCCTGCAGGCTCCTGCCAGCCTCTGCCAGGCAGGAGAGGCACCATAAGCAGTGATCCTGCACACTTCAGGAATTTTCCCATGGCCTCAGAGTATCCTTGCAGCAGTGCAAGTACTAAATGAAGGATTAAATTAGCCTGTAAGACTTAAAGTAAAGACTTAGAGGCAGTTTTATTGCAGTTGCCATTTCACTATTGATAATATTCCACTAGCGATAAAGTAAGTTCTCAGTTGTTTGCTGTGCAAAGCTTAAATTGTCTTTGCAGATCCCACCCTTAACTGACAGACCTAAATTATTGCTCTTGAAGTAAAGAGTGTGTCCATGGAGTGCCCCATATCCTCTTGATGCTGCTGAGATGCCACAGTTTAAGAAGTTGGCAAGTCTGAAATGAAAAGAGATAGAAATAATCCTACATCAGAACTAGCATTTTCTTCACAGGGTTGCTACATCAGTGATGAGGAGATAAAATACAGGTGTAAGATCTTGTGAGCATTGCTGTCTCTCCAGCGTCCTTTGTCTCTGGGTGACTAAAAGTAACAGAATTAGCAGTGGAAATAATGTACCACAGGTGTGTGACAGGGAAAGTTGTGATAAAGGAGATGGGGGCTCAGGAAAAGGATATATGTTGTCCCCTGTGTAAGAGCATCCCCCAAGGCTGGGCTGCTGGATGGGGAGGAGGAGTAACAGAACCAGGAAGGTGGTACAGAGGGCTTCAGGAATGGGTGATAAAGCTCATGTTCCTCTGAGCTAGAATGCCAGTACAGCCTGCTTGTAGCATTTGGAGCTGAGGACTCAGCTTTGGAAGAGTTGCAGCGTTCTCTGATACTGTGGTTTTGCTTCTGATGCTTCTGGGGCAGCTGCAGTGATTCTTTGTGCTGTTCACTGGGCCCTGTGATTCCCTATGCATCGTGAACAAGCTCAGCATCTCCTTCTAACACAAGCTTTTCTCTGTGTGAGCTGTATTTCTTAAAGGACCTCAAAACAGGAAGGTACCAAGACCATTTGCTCATCTGGGGCTGTTTCTAAGCAGGAGAAGGGAACTCTTAACTCTCTCCAGAGGCTCTGTCAGATTGAGCTTACAGGTAATTTTGAGTAACCTTTTGAGTATAAGCATTGTTTGAACTTCTTTTTCTACTGTGAACATACTAATGCTCAGAAGGAGAGGCGTGTAGATGGGGTTGCAGCTTGGCAGCAGCCATCCGGAACAGAGCCTTGAGGGCAGTAGGAGGTCAAGGTGAGCATGCAGTGTACTCACGGAGAGCATTTGTATATTGATACTTTGTTCAATTAGGCTGGAACCTCTTTGGATACAGGCTCATCTTACATGAATTTGGTACAGAGCGTAAGTACACCATAGCTTGTATTTCAGGGTTAAAAATTTCCCTCATCAATGATTGAAAGTTAACATTATACAGAAAGATGTCAGTGAGAAATGATTAGAACAATTTTTAGAAAAGGGATATGAATTGATACTGACTAGAAGGGTTTCTTGTAGTAGATGCAGAAGAAGTGTTGGCTTGATTCTGAAGAGTCAAAAATTCTAGAGATGTTCTCCCTTTTCATTTTACTTACTTTGGGTTGTTTTTTTCTGCAGTGATTGTTGCAGCACTAGGGAAAGTTTGCAAGTGGGCAGAGTGCAAGGTGAAGCTTAGTGGCGTTATTGGCATAATCTACTCTTTTCCCATGCAGTTGGCTTGAGTGTCTCCTGCTTGGCATTGGGAGGGCTGCAATGAGGCATCCCCACTTGGGTGGTTCTTACATGGAGCTGAAGGAGGCTCTTGGCACACTTACTGTCAGTCAGTGTGGCATCCATTCCTCCTTCATCAGCCTTCCTCTTAAAAATAGTCTCCTACCAACGTGTAGGCTGTCCTACAATCTCACTTGCAAGAAACTTTTAGTTTCCAGGTAAAACTTACAGAAGGTCTTTGTACCAAACTAGCCATTCCCTCCTTTGTCTTTATCATTTATCATCAATCTACCTCTTTTCTCCTTCAAAAGGAGGGCTGTCATCAATTTTGTAATCAACTTCTCTTCTCTCCTTTCTTCTGGTTGTCTTAATAGCCATTATCTGCCTCTTCATTCATTTGCAAACACCTGTTTTGAACACAAGCTGTTTTGAACATTTTGTTACTTGTATTTGTGAACTATCAAAGGTAGAATTTGCTACATTTTAAAAGGATTCAGATGCTATCGTTTAGCAGTGGGAAGGAAACAGAATGTCCTCTGTCATTATCAAATCATCATGATGGCAGTGGTGGTGTTAGTAATACTCTATGTAGCAGGCTGAGTCACTAGTAGATGCCTAAAACTTGTTTACAGCCAAGAAGCAAAGCAATTCAGGCAGAAATTGACAGGCAGAGGTTACCTGACTTGCTGCAGTTGTTCAGTAAGCCTCTTCCTACCTCTTTGGATGCGAGAGGTGGGTCAGAGAGACCAGGAGGAGAGAAGAAGAAGAAAATGTCATCCTTCCTTTTCCCTCTGTTGTGATGAGCCACAGAGTTTAATTTCAAGGAAAAGATTGGTAAGGAAGGAAAACAGGAGTGTCCTGTGTGTTGCAGCTTATGCTTGATGCCTTTGTCAAGATCAACAGCCAACCCCAATACAGAACTTTTCCATTCCTTTGCAGTACTTAAGTGACTTTATAGAGGGGCAAAATTAAGCAAGTGAAGGTGAGTTGTTGAACTGCGTTTTTGTTTTGTGAACGCTGAAGTTGTTTCTGCATCTCCAGCAGTCACATCAACATAATCACTCTTGTAGCTCAGGAACCAGTTCAGCGTGCTAACGTTGAATTCCCACAACTGTGAGTTTTGTCCCCTGGATAACGTGGAGGGGAAGAAAACTCAACACTGTGGAATAGAAGCTCATCTCTGCTAAAGGCAGTTGAATTTTTGCTGTGAACATCCTTTTGAAAACTAATCATCTTGCTAAGGATTATAGCTCTACGGCTATATGAAAAAGGAGTTGCTCACCCTTGTAAAAATTACAGTTTCAGTTTTCGAAAGTCCGTGCCAAGCGGTGCACGTCAGCCCTTCTTTCACAGGAACTGCAGGGCAGCTCTGTGTCGTTCTGATGTCTGCGCTATCTGTCAGGTGTGACTGGTCTGGGGGCCTTCTCAGAAAGGCCTTGTGGCACGGGGTGGTTGTGGGGTGACTGAAATTGCCGCGTTAACCCGAGAGCATCCCCTGCAAGGGATGCCCTGGGGGTGCAGCTTGGCACCTCGCAGGTCGACGTCTAGCACCTATGCCATCGGATGGCACCGAGACACAGGTCCGCACCCAGGCTAGGATAGCTCATGCGTTACCAGGGGCAAAGAGTTTGGAGGGCTCTCCGCATGGGTTCCGAAAGGTTTATTCTGAGGGGTCCAGAGGCAAAAGGGACCGAGCAGGCCTCATGTACAAGCTTAGAAGGGGTAACAGAAAGGGGGCTGGCAAAGCACCAGTAAGCAATTACCTGGGGGCAAGGGGCAGGGAGAAGGCAGGGGGATACAACAACCAGTGGGGAGAGGGAAGGGGCGGAGTGAGGGACCAGGTACCAGACAGGTACTCCTTGATGGGAGAAGAAGTCTTTCCCTGTAACCCGAGTTGGGGAAGCTATATTTACATTTTGGAGCTGATCCACCAGCGCAGGTTCCCTCCAGGAGTCTCTGGCCTCTTGGCTTCTATCGTTGCCAGCTCAGCCACCCCAACAACCTTGTATCGTCCATCTCCTCCAGTGGTCTGACAGACCACATGTCCCCTGTTTGTCTTCACAGCAACTCCTGCTGTTGTCTAAAAACACCTTAGCACTCCTGCCATGTTCTCCTGAACTTTCCTGTGGAGCATCTGGTTCTGGCTGGTGTCTGGACAAGGATATAGCACTCAGGGATGTGCTTGTGTCTCTCACTGAGGGGGGAGCTGGAAATCAGTGCTACCTGCAAAGCATTTGGGGGGGAAATGATCCCATCCTCACTTAATACCCATAAATGGCTTTGTAATGCAAGTCATGAGTGCCTAAGTAATATAGCTTGTAAGTTCAGTGCTAGGGAACCTGACACTCAGAGTTAAGCCTTATTTAAGTGTAGTTAAGCAGTTATGATAATAAACACGTTTTTGAAAGAGGTAGCGGGAATAACGGGAATGCTGTGAGCATTCTCCATGAGAGAAGTTTGAAAGGCACAGATTTTTTTTGTTTTGAGGAATGACACAAGAAGAACAGATGTTTGAATCCTAGTGTTTTTTCCAGATTAGGTGATATAAGAAAACTTTTCATAATCATGACCAAAAAATACTGTAGTTGTCATCCTTAAGATGAGTAGTTTTTTTCCTCTTATTTTTAATCCCTCTGAGACTTTGGTCCCTTCTGAAGCAGGAAGTTGTAATTCAGTCCAGTCTCTAGCCATGACATTTTGGACAAATGGAATAATTACACAGAGAAGGTGGTATAATACACCATGCAATTAATGTTCAAGTGAGGTCTTGATGTGAGAAGTGAGATCCTCACATGGCTTGTCTCTTTGTTGGTTTCCAAATCATCCTTGAATTTTGCATCAGAAGACTTCAGGACATTGCTGTCAGATTGCCTGTTGTTCTGCCTTTTGCCATGTCTGTGTGGGATACCTGAGGTAAATTGCAAGGTACTTTGATCAGGAGTCCTGCTGTCATGACTAATTCATATTGTTGCCCATACCGGCATCTCTGTGGGTTTCTTGCAGCTTGCTCTTGATAACTGCTCCCTGGTATTCTTATTTCAGTTGTAACTTCTTTATGGCTAGAAAAAATGTTTTGCTTTTTTATACAGTTTCTGTTGTGTGGATGCTGAAAAGCTGCTGGCAGGGAAAAATCTAGCATTTTGCAAGTATTCTGTGAGAAAGTCCTTGGTTCTCACGCGAACAAGCAAGATGGTTTTCTAAACATCTTGCAGATGTTGTTTGTATGTAAAGTTGTTATGAAACTAAGTAGAAAATATTTTGAAAATAAGTGTTGTGGAGTCCAACCAATCGCTTGGAGAAGTGGTTGGACCAGAGACCAATGATCTTTTGCCATATACCAATGCGAGGGTTATATAAATCCTGCCTGTAATTAAATAAATAATTCACTTTCTCTCAGCCTTGTCTCCAACTTGGACCTTCGTTCTTCTTCGCCATCCGTGTTGCAACAGTGACAACTGTTGCATCAGTTTGGCTGCTAAAAATCGAAAGAACATCCACTCTCTGCTGAAAACAGAATTAGACACAACAGGATTTTGAGTCTAAGGTTAATGGTGGCATGCCTGGGAACTAGATATTGTGTACAACAGCTTTTGCTGTGATTCTTCTTAGTGCTACATGATTCACTGTTGTAGCTATCATAATATTAGTAACTAGGTGTCCCAAGTCTGGATTAGATCACTGTTGTGTTAGATGCTCAAACAGCAGAGTTGTTCCAGACCCCAAGGAGCTTACAGTCAAGTCTCCACAAAAACATGGAGCTGTAAGCAGCCAGAAAGCACACACTGGTGAGACTGTATTTGCCAGTGCAATTAGTATCTTAGAGACACTATAGTTCATGATGGGAAGTTGTAGATGGAAAACTATCCTCATAGGATATGCAGCCTACAAGGGATCAAATCCTGTTTTACTTGGGGTTGGGGGGGGGTTTCAATTTAAAATCCAGTGTATAGTGAGTTGTAAAATACAGGAGGTCAGCTTCACATCTTGTTCATCTCTGCTGTTTTCATATATTTTCCATTGGGAATGTTGTTTTCCCAACAAAACAGCAGAAGTCTAGTTAGTAATGCAGCACTATTTCTGCATGTTGTTTGCTGTAGCAAGTAACAGAAATGGACAAAATAGTTCAGCTCCATTTAAAACTAATGTAAATGTTGGCCTTAGAACAGAATCGGACCACCCTGCTTCCCCTTTCTTCCCCTAGGTTTTGAATGTTTAGATAACTGGCTTCCAGCTATCAATAAAACCACCAAGTAAATATGAGAAAACATATTTCTTTCTGGCCTGAGTGAGGAAGATTTGATAAAGTCATGAAAGTGCCTTCTCTTGCAGTCTGAAATGTATCTAGACCTTCCAGAGTAAATCTGTACTTTGAAATGCCTGAAGTCAGGACTTTCTCTTGGTTTGAGTTCGGCTCAGTGCTGAAAATGGTATTGCCAGTCAAACTGTTTTTTGAATTAAAATAATGGTTATTATTTGTCAGTGTGGGGTGGCATCCAGTGTTGGCTCTGTACTTAGAGCTTGTGATGTTTGTCACTACTCTACATACAATCTCTACCCCAACTCTCCAGCCCCTGTATTCCCTTCCTGTGGTACCATGTACTACTAGTTTTCTCATCTTCTTGGTTCCCTGTGGAAGATTCACACACTCTGTTGTGATCTCTCAGATTCCCAGCATTTGATTATGCCTTGCATACCCAATTTGCCTTACCTGCGTTGTTTTTTCCTCATTCTTCACTGAATTATCTCCATTTACTCCTTGTACTTTTGGGATCTCCTGACTTACTTTACATTTTCTCAGCAATTTTCTATGTCCTCTCTGCAGTAACTACTCTCCCTCTGTAGGTTAACCAGCACCTGTTTCATCCTTTACTTGTCTGTGCTTAGACAGTTAATTAGACTGGAAAGAGTATATGCTGTGGCTGCATGTGAGCTCCTCATCTCCTGAGTACACCACCAGGACACTGCCAGAAAGGGGAAATACAGTTTGAGTTCTTCTCCTTGTTTTTTTCCTTCATAGAGGCGTTTATCCGCTCTCTCTCTCTTATCCATCTGTGGTTTTCCTAAGGCAGTATGTAAGAGCTCAGAATCTTCTGTCAGACATGGTAGAAATTGGCCAGTGTGATTGACAGTTACGAGTGTGGATAGACACAGAAGACAGGCAGAGACAGGAAACAGGAGCACAAATAGTGTAAGAGAATTAGGGCATTTGTGGGTTGCTTGTGTGTTCGTTTATCTTCAACTAAGGTGACCAGCAGAATCAAGCAGGCAGTTTACAATACTGGTTTAACGTCAGGGAGAGATCTGAAGGACATGTTATGTATATATGGAGGCAGCTTGATATCAGTGACTCAATGCATACCTTGTGATTTATGTTTTCTTAAATGAATTCTGGCACTATATTGTGTCACGTTTTCTATTCCTGCCAAAGACAGTTCTTTGTACAAGTATTTTTAGAAATGAGCATCCATCAGAAGAAGAAATGCAGTGAGCTTTATATAGATTCTTGGAGGAAAGATGTGGGAAGTGCTGTGGAGTATCCGTGAAAGAAGTCATTTAGAGAAAACCCAGTTGTCAGGCCAGCAGCCCTATGGAGTTGAAATAAGAATCTGCATTGTTGTTTGTTTTTTATGATAATACCAACAGCAGGAACTCTTCAATGTAGTTTATAGGCTACAACCTTCATCAGAGACTTTACATCCAAATTTTAAATTGTGGCTATTCTTGGTAGTCCTGGCCAATGATCGAGAGTTTTAAGGTATCAGGGTCCCTTTCAGCAGCCCCAGAGGCCTGAGCTGAGCTTTGAGGGACTGGAGCTGTTTGACAGCCAGAGCTCAGGGCAGCCTTTGTCCCCAGAGCTGTCAAGCAGGCACACGATGCCCCAGATCCCTCTGTTTCCCCCGTGTGCTCTGGAGGACTCTCAGGCTTTGGTGTCAGTGGTCAGTGTTGCAGTCCTTCCTTTTGAGTCTCCTTTTTGTGGCTTCAGGTTTGTTGTGCTGTCTTCAGGCAAATGCTGTGTCTGATAAATGTCCTTCCTTGAGCAAAACTTCCTGAAATCTGGATCCAAAGGGTTTGCAGCATAAGTAGGCAAGTTACACACTGTGTAAATATTGTAATATATGTTTTACAGCTGGGAGAACTGAGGCATGGGCTTGTTTATTCATAAGTTCAAGGTAGTAGTGCCAGGTGAGCAGCAGAGGCCCGGACTAATTCTCATCTTGGTTCTCAGTGCCTCAACCATAAAACTGCTCTGCCGTCTAAAGCTCCTTGTGATTGTAGGAATATCTGTATTAGACCACAATTGTAGGAGGAAGAAAACCTCTTTTTGAGTGAAATAATCTTGAAGGCACTTCCATTGGTGCATGAAATTCTTCATGCCTTGGTCAGCTTTAGCAAATTCTGTGCAGGTAATGCCTAATGGAAGAAGACGAATTACCAGAAAATAATAAATTAGCAATAATCCATAGAAGAGGTGAGACAGTCATGGTCTCAGCAGTCTATAGATGGTAAGACGGAAATCTCTTTATTTATAAAGTTTCTAATGTTACTGATCTCTTGGTAAATCCATGCCTATGAAGGATAAGTCAAGCTTTTTCTTAAACACAGTGCTTTTGTGTCAGTGAAAGGTTTGGATGATCATAAGCATTATTCTTCTTCTATTGGCAACTCTCTGGGGGCATGATCCCAGAGTCACTGCAATTAGCAGAAAGAAAGAGAGAAGGAAAGGAGGAAAAACAATAGAAAATTATGCGATTGAGCCAAGGGGTTGTCTGAGCTGGTCCTGCTGGCCTAAACTGGCACAGACACTGTGTTATGGGTCATTGGCATGAAAGCAGGTTGCACAGAGCTCAGCCATGGCTGATGTCATTCTGATTGTTCTGTGTGTACCAGCTCAGCCCTCTTCTCATATCTCTTTGCACCATGTCTCACTGTCTGGTATGATATGCCCATGGTCTTCTAAGTCTATAGGGTCAAGCTTTGCTCATGTTTTGCCTGTGTGGTGTACAACCCATGGAAGTTGGCGGGAGTCAGTTCGGTATGTGTGCAGGAGTAGGAAGGGGTTGACATGGAAGCTCCAGGCAGTCAGTGGGTACAGATTCGGGGGTGAGGTAAGTCAAGGTAGTTCTCTTGATCTCAATGAAATTACCCATGATAGATGCTCCTTAGGATTCTTCCCCAAAATATGACTGACAGTGATCTAAAAAAATCTCCTTTAGGATCTTGTCACGTGAGGGTTATGACACTCTCCACGTCTGTTGTTCTAAATTCAAGCAAATACACTTGTGTTTTTCTGCATGGCTGAGAGCGTCTGGTGGCACTGGAAGATGTTTGTGCCTCCTTACAGCCTAGGTGGTACAATCTCCCCATGCAGCCTGTGCGATTCAGATAGGATATCTCCATCTTTTAGGGTATCTCCTGCTGCTGGTGCTTGGGTTTTGTTTCCTCCTCTAGTGGAACCCTTTATCATCTGCGATGCTTAACTCATGGCAGGTGAAAGTACAGCTGCAAGTGCATACATTACACATAACATTCAAAATGAAGAGACCAACTATTAGTGTTGTGTAAAGATGCAAGTGAAGAACTGGGAGACCTGCCTGCTCCACTGAAGTTATATCACAAGTCTATTTTATCCCCCTTGTTTCAATTCAGTTTACATTTTCCTTTTGAGAAGGTGGATTCCAGGGTTTCTGGCATAGTTCATGTTCATGCCATCTCTCTCTGGCTGATAGATTTTTCTTCATGGAGCTGCTGCTTTTGAAGCCTAAGGGATGCCTAATGCTCCAGTATGGACAGTGTTCTGGAGAGGGTGATTGATCTTTCACGGGGAAATTAATTCTGTGCTCACCTTCAATGAGATACAGTCTGCCTGGTCTCTTAATGACAATAGCAATCGTTTCCCTGCTGTGGTGGCGTAGATATGTCTTTTAAGAGAGAGCTCGGTGACATGACTCCTTTCGAGTAAGTGGCTAGTAAGTTTTTCTGATCAGAGGTGTGAAACTCTTCCCCCTTTCTTGCCCACCGCTGCCTGCAGACCATTCCTACAGTCTGCATCAGTTGAGGCATTTAACACATACACTGCTGACCAAGCTGCTTGGTGTGATTTATTACAGGCTATTCTTTTGGCCACAGTCTTATTATCTGATCTGACATTGCTGAAGGCTTGGGGTACAAACTCTGGCTCCTCGTCAGACTGCAGGAATGCAGCGTCCATATCCATTAATCCGAACATAAGACTGTAAATTAAGAAAAAGAAAAAAACCAAAAAAACAAGAACCCTAGAAGACACAGTGCTATCACTTGAGTTTCTAGAAGTATATATACATAAAAATCAGCATAAATTTATAAAGCTAACAAATTAGTAAAATGAAGGGGAAAGCAGAGTGTTTCATAGCTGTGATTTATCTCAGATACCAACAAAAACCCTTTTTGTCGTGGGTGGCTGTCAGAGTTGCCTTCACATTTAACATACGTGTGATTGTCTGGTTTTCAAATCAAACCTTGTATCATGGTGCAGAACATGTATGTGTGCTTTATCTTCCTCGAATGGAATATTGTACAACTGGACAACAACCAAACCATCAGCTAAATTTTTTCCAGAATAAAGTATTCAGCAAAATGTATCTCTCTGGGTATCTCTGCTGCCTCTTACTGCAGAAGGCTGGGGAGCTTGTGAGAATGCTGCAATGCAGCAAGTGTACTAACACTGATTAAAAGTAGTTGGGTTTTTTTTTGCTTTGTTGTTGTTTCTACCCCCTTTCTGCAAGCTTGTGGGTGGCATTTTAATCGAGTTCTCATGGTAACAAACATAATTTAAAAGTATCAAAGCCTACAAAATTAGGCTTTTTTCTGCATGTGCTTGAGGTGGGTGTTCAAGTCATTACAACTGCAGTGATGCTGGTTATTTCAGGGTTTCTGGCGCAGAGATGACAAGGGAAGTAAAATGGAAGCAGGTGTAGCTAAATGCAGAAAACATTCATCATCTTTTTACCAGGTTCTATTGTTGCCCTTTCTGTAAAGAGGATGCAGTTAAAGTAATGTGTAATGTACTCCTTACGCTGCTATTTCATTGTTTTAGATGTGTTCCGGCATCACAGTTATGCCATGTTTGTAATTCCTGGGGGAGGCAGTTTTATTGACTGATGTTTTGATTCACTGTTGCAAACATGAGCACGTATCAAAGCATACATGAAAATGCTTGAGAAACTGTGGAATTCTGTGTGGAGTTATCATATATTTCTGCATGTAGGACAAGATGCAGAGAAAAACAGCAAGAAGGGGTTAAAATGAAATCATAAAGGATCTGATTTGAATGCCTCATCTCCTGTTAATGAATTGATCTTGAAAACACTACATGACTAAAACATGCTAACTCATGGAAGTCAGTTGCTTGTGTCTAGTGCTTTGCCACGTGTGATGTAAATGTGTTCAGTTGTGTTTGGTGCTGTATTGCACCCAATAATTTTATAGTGCCGTGTATTTGCAGTCCTGCAAATAGTCAGTGACCAAGGTAATGCAGGTCAGTTATCCTGTGGGGATGTTGGAAAATTTAAGATACAGCTTACTCTTAGCTGCTGATGAAAAAAACTTGATTTACAATGAGAAAATGTGCTGGGTATTTCCAGCTCTTAAATACAGGAAGTTTCATTTGGTGTGGTGTGGTGGTTTTGGTTTTTTGCAGTTTTTTTGGTGGGTTTTGGGTTTTTTGGGGGGGCTTTTGGGGTTTTTTGTTTGGTTGGGGTTTTTTGTTTGGTTGTTTGTTTGTTAGGGTTTTTGTGGTTGGTGGTCTTTTGGGGGGAGGTTGTTTGGTTTGGTTTGGTTTGGTTTCGGTTTTTTTTTGGACTTTTGTTTTGTTTCATATTTTTTTTCGTTACTACAGCCTGCTTACAGGACATGAACAGTGAAGGAGTGAAGGATTTAACAGTGTAACACCCCAAATATCCTTGCCTAGCTTACTTTCAGAAGAATTACAGCCTTGTCTCAAGAGCTGTGTGTCAGGGATTGTTGATGCATGTTGGTGATTTCCCAGCATAGACATGCCTGGCTCTGTCAGTAGGACCAAGCCCACACCTTCAGAAAAGTGTTTAAAGTCGGATTTTCAGAAATACCAGGATTGCCAGTAAGACAGAATGCTGCACTTAGGGGTTGGGAAAGGATAGAGAAGGATGTCCCTTGTCATCTCTGCACATCTTGGCTGTGGAGAAGGAAGCTCTCCTTTTCCTCTCTGGCTTTCCACACAGGTTCTGATCTGTTTTGCGGCACGGCTGGACTGCTCCAGCCTTGTCTTCCTCCTCGACAAGAGCATGTCGAGTGCTTAGACTTCTTCCTGCCAAGGGACTGGCTATTCATTTTATTGTATAAAAGTCCGGTTCTGCCCTTTCATACCTAATTTGGCTTTGCATTAACTCTTCACAATGATTTGCAGAGATGGGGATGTTAGGGGCCTTAATGTATATTCTATACCATGGCTACAGCACTGGGCTTTGCTGCTGCCCCTGTTCTTATGATTGTGTGTCTTGTTTGGCAGTTGCTGAAATGGAAAAATGAATGTTGGGAGTTAAATTGCAATGAATTATTTTATCTAGATTTTGAAGAGGTGGAGTGAGAAGTGTTCTTGTACCATGTCTTTAGAATATTTTCCCTGACTGTTTTTTATACCATTGACTGAGAACTAGTCTGGGAATTTGAGCGGAAGACTCTGAATGCTGCACTGATCCTCCCTAATGTGAGCTCTTTCTGTACCTTTCTGGCTGCAGAAGATTGTTCTGGCTTGATAAGGAGAGCTTTGGACAGTGTTCACAAATCTTCCTGTTGTCTTTGGAAATCTTTCACATTAAAGCCTCCTGGAGTTTTGAACAGGTAAATCAGTAGAGAAAGCAGCAAAACATCAAGAGCCAAAGAAAATAGAGCTGTGTTGGGTTCCATGCTAGGGAACAAAGAGAGCAATGAAATATTAACTGTATGGAGAGAACTGATTATGTAGTAACTTCCTGTCACCTTTGTGTTCATTTAGTATTGATAGAAACCTTCTATTTAAAAGCATGCCTTAGTAGTTCCTTGCTGTGGCTAAAGGAAGAATACTACCTGCGTTTCAGAAGCTGCAGGTGGTGATGAGCAATGATCCTTGGAAGCTATACAACAAAGTGAAGTGCACTGCATTCTTTGAAGCAGCATATCATTTGAATGGTTGATGTCTGAAACATCAACTGTATTTTTTAAATGGTAAATTTTTTTCACTGATCATGGGCTTTATGTCAGATATAATGAAGTGGATATCGTAGTCTTTATTAACCTGATGTTAACAATATGCACTTCACAAGTAAAGCCCTCTAAACTGATTAAAATTTTTTTAAGAACATTGAGATGTCTTGAGGACTGCAAAAATTTGCTTCAAGAAAAATCTCCTGTATTTTTTTAATATTCACAGAGGAACACTGACAAAGCACCAGAGTAAATCGTCTCTGAAAATCTTTGCCAATTGGCATGCACACAGTAGGGTTTGGTCCTAGCAGTACTTCAGGAAAAGGAGCTTTTAGGATTTCATTATTCTAGTTTCTGCTGCAGCCTCATGCATGTGAAGTGTTTCAAACTTCTAACAGCTAAAAGAACAGCAGCAAAGTTGTTCTTTTCCTAATATGTAGGTATGTCCAAAAAAAAAAAAGTGGTTTTCACAATTTCTTTGGTTTTGGCAGTTCATATGTAGGGTACTCAGTGATGCTGGAAAATACTAAAGTATTCTACCCTGTAAAAATGCCTCCAAATGCCACATCAGCCTAATAAAGTGCAGACATCAGGTAGGCAGTGGGAGGGAGCTATGACAGTCTGTGAATTGATCAGGAAATCTCTATCCCTAAACCTGTGTCTTCATCTGTGTTTTCATGGCCATAGGGGAGTTTCAGAGATTGGTGTGAGGCCAGACATGGGCTGCATGTGGAGGCACATCTTCTCATGTGCCCAGAGAGGGGATAAGAGGAGTGAGACTGAAGAGGGACACATTGGCACAGGTGCAGTTAGTTTGTGTCTTACTGAATTTACTGCCTGTTTATTCATGGTTGCATTCTCACAGTTTTGAAGGGGTGTCCAACATTTGAGCGGCGGGGTCTTTTGTTTCTCATGGTACGAGTCTAGATACAGAGAAAGCGATGGTGGTTTATTGCTTCTGATCATTTTTGGAGATGGGGAGGTCTCTGGACTTCAGAACAAGGTGTCCTGCTGTTCTGCATGGGGTCTGTTGCGCAGGCTGTTAGGAGCCTCAGTATGACTTTTTGTGCTGCAGCCTGGTCACTGTCCAGGACAAACTTTGTGTCAGGGCTCCGGCTGCATAAATTCAGGTCATTTTGCACCTTTGAGACTGGATCTGGGGCAAGTATCTTGCTGCCTGTTACTCAGCACTGGCTTTCTGAGAGATTAGGGGGAGACTTTGGCATGTTGTGCCCCTTTCTGTGGCTGGGACCTGCCTGGGGAAGGCATCTGTGGCTCAGACACTTTGTGGTGGCAGTGCCAGAGGAAAAGATCAGAGATTATGGAATGCACAACAGAAGACATGAACACTGCATTACTCTCAGCAAGAGGGGCCCAGAGAGTCCAAAACCATTCCCTCTGCACTTGTAGAATTCAGACTGACTCTTCCCCAGAGCCATTCCAGCAGCACAAGGAGTTTGGACAGGAATGGAGCCCAGATCTGAGTGGCAGCCAGCACTCTGCTGATGAAGAGTGTATAGGAAAGCCTTTGAGATGCCTTTGTTGGGAGTTCTTTGTTGGGAGCTTCCCCCTGACTGAACCTGTACTTTCTTTCAGGGGATACAAAGAAGAGTTGTCTGCCTCTTCAGAAAAGTCTTTGCAGGTCTCTTTACACCTTATGCTTCAAATCAGACAGTCAGACTCTGGCCTGCAGTACAGACAGTGCATGTCTTGCCATCCCTATGGATATGGCAATCCTATCTGCTTATGTGTCTCTAAGCATAACATACACATCCCCTCACACGTTTTCTGATGAGGGTGTTGCGGGTGAGGCTGCCAGGTGAGGTGGCTTGCTACTTTCCGTTATTAGACCCTGTTTCTATTACCACTTTGCCAAACCTTTTGTAGCTTAGGTTGCAATTTTCTTCTCTGGCAGTCAGGCTCATATTGCTCTCTTATGCACATGTTTTGGCCCAAGCTGCCCTTTCCTGGAGCAAAGCTGCCTTCCCGAGCTGCGTTGAGGAATCCAGATTTGCTGTTTTAACTCAAGTTGAAACTTGTCTGTGAAGTTCTTTGATGACTTCGATATTGAGGAGGGGATAACACATCTTTTCAACTTTTGTTGTTAGGAGAAACTGGCTAGAGTCTCTGCTGCTTCCAGCTTCCCTGAGCCTGACCAGCCTGATACGTGTCATGTCATATCACTGTGAGTGGGGGAAAAAAAAAGAATTAGCTCCCTCTCCTGTGCTTATGGTCTCTGGAAGAGGAGAAGAAAGTATGTGCTTTAAAAATGAGAGGAAATAAAAGTTAGAAAACGTGGCCAAGAACTTGTGGAAGCAGGGAGTGAAGGGCAGAAGAGACAGCTTTGATAAAAGATGCGTGGGGAAAGGTGAGGATGGAAAAGCAGTGAAATAGAGGCAGGTTGTAGAGAGGGGCTGAATGAGAGAAAAGTCCAGGAAGGAAAACTGGAAGCTTACAAAGGAACGGGAATGAGGAAGCTGCTGCTTGGGATGAAACCTGCAGGAGAGGACCTGGAAATGGACATTGGTGTGGGAAGAATAACACTTGCAAAGTCTACAGTGGTGAAAGCTGCAGACTGGACAGCAAACATAGACAGGCCCTGGGTGAGGGACTGAAGCCCATGGGGCAGTGGCTGGGCAGCTGGTGCAGTAGGTACTGGGTAATCTAGACAGAGGGAATGGGAAGAACAAAATACGTTTCTTGAACTAGGCAGTAGCCTACATATGCAGAAGGAGACCCAGTTAGGATTATGCAGTTATCTCTCTTTTCTTTCACAGCTCAACTCCTGAGGTGTAGCTGTGCAACCTTCATGGCATTTCAGATAGCTTTGTATGTGTGATAGATGTTGACACACCTCTAGACAAAGTCCGATTTGTGACAGTTACTTGTTTTGCTCCTTTCGCATTATTGGCAGTTTTTAGTATGCTCCGTCAACAAAAGCAGAATAAAACTTACTATTCTTAAGCAAATAAAGGTAAGCACTACCCAGGTGTGTATATTCAAACTGGATTTTGTTGCTGCCTGATAGATAGTTATTTATTCTGTAAGTTTTATGCCCTGAGCTTTCAGAAATACACTACTTTTCATTGTGAAGCCCTGCAGAAGTCTAGCAGTAATAATTAGCAAGCCATAAAAATCGACCTGATTTGTGGGAACCACTGAAGAATGCAAGGAGACATTTCTGTTCGAGGAGCTAGGAACAAAAGCGCATGGTTACTCATCCAGTCATGTCAGACCTAAATTTTGAGGGAATCCCAAGTGATAAGTGTTCTGCAGTCTGAATACTGCCTATTCATTCAGCCCTTATAGCAGAGTGAATGAATCATCTTTTCAACCGGAGACAGCCCCTCTGGGTCAGAATTGAGGTAAATTGGTGGGACATGTGTTTCAGACTGCTTGCCCTACATGAAAAAGAAAACATGAAAAGAAAAGACTTTGCTTACCCTGTCGGAGCTTTGAGCCTCTCACTATAAAACATTTACATGCGCTATCTCTTTACAAGTGGTGGCTCTGGATACATAACCAGGTCCTTTTAGAAGGGCCATTTGTCTTCCTTGTTGCTCATGTGCTGTTCCTCTTCAGCAGCACCCCTACTGTAGAGCACTTTTCTTAGCTGATCTTCCTGGTGATGTCCTCCACCTTATAATTACCTCAGTGTCATTGTAGTCACCTCAGTGCTGGCTCTAGATTTTTAAGATGAGGTGATCATGTGGATTCCACAGAACAAGTTGAAAATGGGCACCCCCTTTCTTCATGTAGTGAACCAGCTCCATGAAAGTAGCAAGACGTGGTCTGCAGAGCCTGTTTTGCTGCATCAGCAGAGGGATATGGAAGAGCACGTCTGGAATTAATGTTGTGTTTCAGTTAGAAACTTACCAGACCAACAAAGCTGTTTGTTTGCTAGAGCCTGCGTGATCAATAGGTGCTTTTCATTTGCAGAGCAATAGTATATATCATACAGGGTATTTTCATTAGAAGTTGTTAAATATTGTGATGCTCAGAGAGGAGATGTGACATTTCATCACACTTAATGGCCTTTAAAAATGAATGACAAGAAAAAAGTCAATTTAAATTCAATATTAAAATAGCAAACAAAGCCTCTAATCCACGTTAGAGCTACGTATTATTTATGTGGTAAAAACATTGCTTTCCCTGAAAAGGTTCTCAGATTGAGAATCCATGGGAAAAACAATGAAAGGAAAGTTCAGCAGTTTGCTTTTGAACCTATGTAAAATTCCATCATGTACCACCTGCTGCACAGTGTAAATCCGTACAGTGGGAAGAATCACCGCTGTATTTATTTGCAGGGAGCCTGTCACCAGTGAGTTCTGTTTGATGCACTGTAGCTCTTTGTGGAGAGAGGATTGTTTGTTTCCTCTTCTCTGCTTATCTTCTCCCTGCACACTTGTGTCCATTTTTGTAAACATTTATCCCATTCCCTTCTTTCTCGGGATGAAGAGTTAGCAGGTCTAGTCATTCCTTTCACAGAAGCTTCTCCAGATCTTTTATCATCCTTGTTGAGCTCTCTGTACCTTTTCCATGTCTACTTTATTTCGTTTCTGATTAATAATTAATGTTTTCAGGCATCCTAAACAAACATCAGCGTTAGTGCTGCTGATAGACTTTGCAAAAGGAAATGTACAGAGAAATTCAAGATGAATCTAGGATCCAGGCTGGATCCTGGGTACCTTTCAAAAAAGTCATCAGAAGCCCTCGAGCATGTGTGAATATTCTGTGTCCATCAGTGCTCTGCACGACCTGTTGTACCTGTTACACTTTTTGTGTCTTGGCCTTTTAGTGGAAGTCTCTGACTGCAGTCCATGAAAGGACATAGATAGGCTACTTTCTTTGTCCAGAAAGTCACGTTCGGGATAGAGCGTGATGATGTCGATCCTCATAGACATGTAGGCACCTGGCTGCGAGGGAAATCACCGGAACTGTGGCACTTGGTAGAGACTGCATTGGGAAATGCAGATGTTTGGCTTAAGCTCTGTGGAGCTCCTTGCTTCTTCATGTGGAGCAGCTTGTGCTGGCCACTGCTCATGTCAGGAGTCTAGACTGGATGGATTGATTGGAGATCAACCTAGCTTTCCTCCTTCCCACCGTCTCTCTGTCTGTGTTAAAACAACACACTCTGCCCTATGGCTTGGGGTTTTTCCTGCCCTTTTTATCTGTCGATGTGTTCATCAGTCACATCTTACCGTTCTTGACACACTGTTTCTTCATCCAATGCAACTGTCTTACCTTTCCCTACACACTGGCCCTTGGCTTGTTCGGTACCGCCCACAAACTCATTCAGTGTTCGTCTTACTCCAGGAGCATGCCACTGACTTAGAATTCATCAGCTCCTTGGCACTGGGTGGCAAGAAAAGGGGTGGCAGCAGAACAAGGTTAAACTCAGCCTGTAGCAAGAATCAGGTAGTTGCACACACCCATGGAAGCTTAGGGATGAAACGAGTCTCTGGAATAGGTCTTTGCTGTAACAGCAAATTCTGCAATTAAGGTTTCAGAAAGGCTGACTCAGTGACTTGGTTCCTTCTCATGCTTTAGATACCTTAATTTTCTAAGTTCAAAAACCCAAGGAATTAAAAATTAAACTGTTAAAATATCACTGTAGTTAAAGTACAGGTGGGGGTACATATACTTCTTTTTCACTTTCTGTGCACATTCCAAAAGCTTAATTGAAACACTTCTGAAGGAAAAACTTCCTCTGAAAGCAAGAGCTGCAAAATCATCTCCTGTGGCTCCGAGTTCCTTCAATACTGTTTCTATGCTCCCTACCCTCTTGTCTCTCTGCCTGAACAGGCTAGAAAGTTACCTGCTTTATCTTCTTTTGTAGGTTGGTTGAGTAAGGATTTGGTAGGGTAAACCTACCACATGATAAAACTGTATCCCAAATATTGTGATTTTACTGTCTAGAGCATTTAGAGTGCAGATTTCTGTGTATTCTCATTTTGAGATAGAGATTACTTTATTTGCCAGGGTATACAGTCATGGGTCATACAAGTGGGTGGCTGAGCGTGGGTGGACAGCATATTTTTAAGTCATACAAGTGTAAGGGTATATTTAATTTAAAAGAAGTCCTTTATTTGTAACGTCATTAGTTAGAAAATAGTATGAAGGGGTGAAGTAATCCTACCACTTCTGACCAAGGTTTTGCAGTACAACAGTCACTACGCAGGCATTCCCTAGGAAGGAAAATTCTAGCACTAGTTAATCCATGCCAAGTTTGCTGTAAATATAGAAACAAGCTGAATTTGTGAATAACCTCTTTCCTGATCAGTTTTCCAATGCTTTGTCTCCTTATTTCTGTTCATTTATTTGCAGTTAGAAGCTTTGTGCTGCAGCTAAAAGCTTTGACTCCTATTGCTGTAATGGTTTCCTGGGCCCTCTAAGGTTTCCTGACCATTAAACTGAGGATCAAAGCCACTTAAGTGAGTCTGGGTGGAAGGAACTGGGCACCAGCTTTCTTCTGCTTGATGCTCTTTTTCAGCATGAATAAACAATCTCTGGTAGACAGTGCAATGCTTTTACTTTACTGTGTGCTTGGCATGATTGCCTGGTGTGTCTGAATATTAGGAAGTGAAGCTCAAAGCGCTCTCAGCAAAAGAATAATCTGCCATTGACTTGGGGAGGAAGCCTCTTTCACATGAGCAAGAATTTTTACCCAAACAAGCTGGAGTAGCACATGGCCTTGAAGATACTTTCCTGTTATCACCTTCATACTTCATTTTAGCATTATCATCTTTATGCTGCTTGTTCAGTTATACAGCAATTGACCGTATTCCTTCAATTCAGCATATGGAAGGACAGAATTAAGTTAGGATGGCAGCTGGATCAGGAACTCCATCCCTGGATCCCCTTTTGGGTTCATGGCTTTGGAGAGGGTACAGAGAGCTGTGCTTCAGAATTCTGCTGTAGGCCAGTTCTCCTGCATGTATTTAGGGGGAAGAATCTGCCAGAAATTAGCCCAGAACATATGTTTTACCATTTGTAGTAGCTGACATGATGATGTTCCCAAAGATAGCATCTGGGTTTTTTCAAAGATTATGTTGTAGCAGGGGTAGAATTAGTTTTCAAAGGTAGGTAAGACCTTTGAAAAATCAAAATATGCAGACACCTTTACAGAGGCAGCATTTACATTTTTTTATAATTAAAAGCTCACTGAATAAAGTCAAGATCATGTGTGAATGTGTCATGCTTGATGAGCTCTTGGTGAAACCAGAAGAAATAAGGGTTGTGTCAATAAGTTATGTATGCAGAGAAGGCAAAGATGTACCAGTGTAGTTAAAGTGCTTATTCTGGATAAATGAGATCTTGTTGTATGTGTTTTTGCTTAGCAGGAAAGTTAGTAGCACATCTGCTGAATGGCCCAGTTTGTCTCACCTGCATGAGGAGCAGCTCCCTTGCAGTTGGCAAGAGCATAGACCTGTCCTATGTGGAGAATATGCAAGTAATATATTAGCATAATTAATTAATTCCTCACTGCCTAATGTGAACTGCCATCCATCCTGTAGTCTCTTGAGAAAAGAAATGCAACATCAAATCAATGTGTCTTAGAAAGGTCAGTGTGGGGAAAAGATTAAGATTTTCCCTCCAGCCTTTTGTGGGTTACCTTTACCAGCTACTGTCCAAATACAAGTGCTGATCAATTGTAACTTGAGAGCAAAGGAAGCACGTAGCTATGTGGCTTGCTTGCAGGATCTGTGGCAAATACCCAATTTGGCTGACACTTATTCAAAAAACAGGTTTGAAAATGTGAGGCTGAGAATTAGAAGATTGTACTGTGTAGTATATGCTGTAGTCACTTTCTGTACCTGTGCAATAAATAAGAAGATGATGACGTCTCAACTGTTTATAAGCACTGAAAGTTATAATGGAAATGGCAGTGGGGAGGGGAACCAAGCATTCAATGTTCATTTTTGTTAGCTAGCCGAGGTTTTAGCTGGCCAAACTTGTGGAATGGTGGCAGCATTGACAGTGCTTTTAGTGTCATGTCTTTGTGAGTATTTCTAGTAGTTCTACCTTGTTTTCCTTAGCCTGCAATGGCTATATCGCGTTGTATAATTCTTCCCTGACTGATGAAGGATTTTCTCCGTAATTAGTATTTTGAGTATTCCTGTCTTACATAGCCCATCCTCCAGCTCAGCTGTGGTATTGTCATGAATCTTCAATTGTCTTCTTACTGGGGTTTGAAGTGACTGTAGTAAGAGGGAAATAGAAAAAAAAATTTTCTTCTTTTGGAGTCAGATTTCCTGGGTGCAGTCTGAATCATCTTTTGCCTTCAAAATCACCTCCATAAACTAAAGGTTTCCTCTGTTCCTCTTAGCTTTTTGAAGAATTGTTTGTAATAAAGGGGGCGAATCTTTTATAATTACTTTGGTAGGAAAAAGCAGACTGTAAAAGTACAAATAAGGACTGAGTTGTTGAGTGTTTATTTCATTAAGCCTTCAGTATAGAACTGAAAATCTCTGAAGTGTACCATAAAGAAAGGATTAATTTCCAGTTAGATTATTGCAGTGTTTTGAAGAACAAGGGGGTTAGAAGACAAAAGCTGTGCAAAGGGTGACAAAGTATTTCAGTTGGGAAAGGACCCACTGTTTGGTGTGCCCACTCTGAGCAATCCTGTGTAGCAAACCAGTGAGCTGAATTCCCTCGGAAAAGCCCTAAGAGGGCCCCATCTTTCAATGTTTCCCTGTCTGATCATACCCCAAATGACTTCATCTGCCACAGCCCTTGGAGCCAGTGCTGTTTGTTTATGGTGGGTTTTAATGCGCCTTCTGCACTGGGTGTGAAAAAGCTGATGTAGCTACAAATGTTGGTGAATCTTTTTCTCTGCTAGAATTGAAGTCAGAGCCTTGGCACAGGTTGTTTAGATGGCTGTTGGCTAAGGGCTGTGGAGCCTCCTGTTTCAGACAAGCCTGCCAGCCGCAATGCCTTGTCTGAAGTGCACAGTGCCTATTTGAAATTGCGCTTGGCAGAAGAATTGTTGCAGCATGTCTGACTCTGAGATGCTCCCCTGAGAGGAACCCTGTCCTTGTTCAGGCCTTGTTTCAATGAGTCTCATGGAAACAAAAAACTCCACTGAGAAATCTGGGAGCTGTCGGGAAGCTTCCTGGCTTCGCAGAAGCACTCCTTCCATCCTTCAGTCCCTCCAGCTCCCTTAAGGCAGGAGAGATCTCAGGTAGAACTGAGCAGAAACTGCCTTCTCTGTTTCCTGATCAGAAGACAAGGTTGTCATGGTGCCTCATCTTAAGATGTGCAGAGCTGTACAGTTTAAACCAGGGACACTTGTGTTTCTTTGTGTTGGCACCTGCACTAACTTCTGTGGCTTCTTTGGTGCTTTTCCCATCCTTATTGTGGACCAAATTTGTTGGTAATAAGTTCTTGCTGTATTTCATGTTTCAGGTATCACTTGTAGTTGTCATGGTGCTGTTGTTATGGTTACCATCTCCTTCATGCGCTAAAATGCCTTTCCTGTAATCCTGCAGGAAGCAATTACGATAGGAGTGTGGGGGTTTGTTGAAAAGGGTTGGTGTTGAAGGGAGAAGGTGTGTACAGAGATTCTTTTTATCTAGAAGTGAGCTCTATGGTAGATTTTTCACTGGGGTTTTTTTCAGTCACAAGCTGCTAGTACCATGATGTCACCATTTCAAGAGAGAAGGGCACTCAGTTTTACATTACTGGAATTTGAGCAAGTTGATATATGGTCCCTGAGCATGGGAGTGAGGGCAGCCCTCCAAGCTGGGCAAAAATGCTTCCAAGAGAAGCATCCTGAAGGAGTCAGCTGAAGTGCTTTTTGGCAGCCCAGAGAAATGAACACCTTCCCAAGGGAGGAAGGAGTAACAGCTGAATAGCTCATTCTTGTACCTGTGTCTATGTTCTGCATTGGGACAAACGTGCTTCCTACCAGTGGAAATGCAACATGCTGCATCTCATCCCTCCTGTACAGCACCTAGGTGCACCACTTGGCCAAGCAGGGTTTGCAACTCAGCACAGAGCAGGGCTTGGTCAGATAAACATTTTTCCAAGTGAAAGCATTCTCCTTTCTTTAGGAGCTGGGCAATTTCTGTAGTGAGATGACCCACCCTTCCCACCTGCCTGGCTCCGCTGGTGTCCAACTCAACCGCTGGGAACTCTGAGAGGGGTTTAAATCTCTGCTGTCACAGGCCTGGACACTGTGCAGGAAGGATCAGAGGACTTGTCTCTGCTGTGCCAGTGCTGCAAGTCTGATCCACTGCTTTTGAGGCTGCAGCCATCCCTCATTCTTGACTCTGGCAGGGATGCAGATTGTCGTTCATTTTCTTCATCTTCCCACAGTAAGCCTCCTTTGTTCAGCCTCTGATCCAGGCGCCATCCACTATTTTTCATCCGTTTTGTAACCCAAGGTACAATCAAAAGGATTGTCTACAAAAAATACGTGGCTATTGACTAGCTGTTTGCAGTGTGGAAATGGAAAAGCCTTTAAAACCCACCAAATGCTAGTACAAGTGCAAGGAAATGAACACTCTCTGCATTTTTAAGAGATGCAAGGTGATGTTTAAGGGGATGGTCTTGCTCCTACTGTCAATAAAGAGGGATCTAGCTGAAAGCTAATAGCTCAAGCTGTGGACAAGAAAGAAATAAATCGTATTTGTTATAAAATACCAGAGAAATTTGTTCATCGTTTATTAGGCTAGAGAGGTAAAGTGGGTCCCATGGAGAGACTGTATAATTCTCTCTAATAATATTCCACATTACTGCAGTTACAGCACTCAGACATTTAGCATCAAGTATAACTTTGGTTTTGTGGCTTCTGGACCATGACTGTATATTACTCCTAGGAAGCTGACATGGTCCCCATCAGACACCATGAGACTTTGTCCCTGTCCCTGCTGTGTTCTGTCATTCTGTTTGAACAGTGTGAAGCACACCACTCACATCTGAAAATAATCACATTAATTTGAGAGATATGTGTTAGCTGAAATGCTGGAGTGGAATGGCATCTAAAATTTGCCTTCTTGTTTTGTGAACATGTGGAGAGTCCATGAAGACAACAGCATTGGTAGGGTTTGTGTACTACGTACCACAGCCTGGGCTTTTGATGGTGGCAGGAGGTTCTTGGAACTTGTCTATCTAAATTTCCCACCTTCTGCCTCTTGTTTCTATTCTGGCCTCCTGATACCTACCTGCTTTCCTTGGCTCTTCTAGATGTAAGTTGTTAGTAAGTTAGATTTACTGGCAAATTCCATTTGGGCCTTTTAAATCACTGTGCTTGGTATTTAATATTCAGATCCATCATCTCCATTGGACGGTTGGTGCGTGGTCATGAAATTTCTTTTGCTATGTTATTTACCAGTGTAAGGTCGATTGCACCCTATTTATGTATAGCGTAACTCATTTTGAAGATATCTTAATTTCTTCTTTAATTCTTGGTGTCCTTCTTTCTGCAAAAAATTACAAACATGTCACCTCATTCATTTCTTTTCTCTGAAAGAAATTCTCTGAATTTCTTAAATTTCTTCATAAAATCTCTTCTAGGCAAGTCTCATTGAGGAGTTTTGGAAGCCCTGGACACCTGAGGTCATTAGCCATATCTGTGCACCCCAGCCTGTATCTGTGGAGTAATCCCTTCCTTCTCCTGGCTCTGGACTTGGACGCAGCTGCGACTCAAGGCAACTGAGTCAGTGCTCTGGTGCATCTGAGCTAAATCACCCTCTGGGAAGCAGAATTTGGTCCTGGAGCCATACAGGGGGCACATCCTCTCTTTTTCCCACTGTGCTCAGGATTGGGCCATACTCCCTGCTTTGTTTTTCTTTTTTGAAGAGTGTGTTGTCTCTCCCTTCAGGAACCTCCAGTGATAATTTTTGCCTGAAACAGAATTGTAGCTCTTCCTTCATGTATCCAGGTGGCTGTTTCTCTTAGTTGATGAATTTGCTTCCCTGAAGTTAAATACCCTCATTTCACTCTGAATGGGCTCATGGATACAAGAGCAGTTAAAAACATGGCTTGAAGCAGGAAGGCGGGCTATTTGCAAAAGTCTTCAGTATTGGCCTAATTCTGTTGTCTTTAAAAGTAAGACATTTGTAGAAAGGTCATCCATTTGTGTGCAAAGGCAGTGTTAATATTACACTAAGATGATTCTAGACAGCTAGCACGGTAAGAAATTTAAGTCAGCATTATCTTGGGTTTTGCGTATCATGGCCTCATGCGGTATTACTGTGGGTGATTTGCTGTGCATAGAGTTCAAAGTGTTGAGGCTTGGTTCAACTCAGTCATGGCAGCAGGAGCTGATGTCACATGATTATGTGACATGTCACATGCATGTCACATGCATATGGATTAATAAATATATGTAGAGTGCCTACAAAAGGAGGAGATAACTGCAGCGTCAGACCACATATCCCCCACGAGATTTGTCCCTCTGTGCTTAATTCTAAGTATTTTCTGTCTCTGTACAGTTCCCAAATGGTTGAAAAAGCTGGGAGGGTTCATTTTTATCATCATTTCTCCTCCAGGTTGTTAGTTCAGAAGACAAGATATCCATTTCAGATCCCAAATGCTGTCCCCTCAGTGCACTGCCTGAGTTACAAGGACATGAATTTAAGGTCTGTGAAATATCCCTTCACTGTTGCATCACTGCTGCTGTCAGTGGAGCATGATCTCACCAGACAAGCAATGGCTTCAGTAGCGTCCTCCGTCCTCCGTGTCACTCTGGACAAGGAAAGCCTTTTTGGGAGGGCTGTGCATGGCCTGCGGGCGTGGGTCTGTATCACTGATATGGTTGGTGGTGCTCAACAGCACCTACTTCATCTCGCTGGAAGGAGGGGACATTTCCTACACCAGTCCTATAACGTTATTTGCATGGGTGACTTTGATCAGACTTCAAGGTGATGAACATCCCAAGGGAGCAGTGTTACCACAGTCCTGTGCTATGTAGCTAACACAGCCTACCCCATGGCTTGTGGACAGGGTGTGGGCCAGAATGGCTTTGTAGTAAGGGGCTGTGCTGGAAGATGGGTGCAGCCAAGGCTGGTACTGTCTGTGTGCTCCACTGCTCTTTCTGCTGTGGTCAAGCACCTGCCTTGGTCACCCTCTCACTATCACTAACCTTAGATGAAGAGTGAGAACATGCTGTAAGATTGCTGCTGTGTATTCCCTGATAAAGCAGGTCTGTTGTAATGGTTAACAAAGAAAGGCTCATAAAGATCCAAATCCATTTTAACTAAAGCAATGTGACATTTTAGAGGACTGGCTGTGCCTTCTTATCTGTTTTTTCTGAAAGCCTTCATTGCAGCTTATACAACGAATAAGAAACTCATGGTAAAAAGAGGAACTTTTTGCTTCCCTGAAGTACAATGTTTCCCTAGGTTGTCCAAACTATTCCAGATTTTTTCTTGTTACATAGCTATCACTATGTTTAAATTCTGCTATATTATCTGGCCACTCTTGGTATTTTATGTCAATATTTACGTTACCTGATTAACTTAATTCCATTGTATGCTAATGAAATGACAGAAAAACAACTCCCTTGATGGTGCAAAGCACACCTATGTATTCTGGATTAGAACCCAAGCTGTGGATGAATCACAGCACACAGCAGATAGTCATTGCTAAATTGCTGAGGACAAAGATGCATTGTGTGACTCACTCACTGTGTCTCCTACCATTATAAGCTCTGAGAGCACTTGATGAATAACAGAGAGGCAAGAATGAATTCATCCATGCTTTACTCTGTAACCGTCTTTTATAAATACTGAGACAAATTCTGCCTCCAGATACACACAGCTTGCATTGAAGTCTGCCCACTGTATTTATTTTTAAAGATAAAAGCACTTCTGTTATTTTCACCGGGGACTTCTGTGACACAGTCCATTGTGAGGATGTGAATATTCTTCCTCAAGAGCTTCAAGTGAAGCAGGGGCTGTCTGCCTGGAACCAGGAAGGACGCTTCAGGGATAATAGCTACCAAACTGCGGTGGTGGAATATAACCATTAAATTTGTCCCAGTGATTTTCAGAGCCACATTTCCCACACTTGGCTCTTTCATAACCCTCCCTGTCCTGCTGTGGCTCTGGGCTCCTCTCATGAGTGACCCAAGGGCTGACCTGGTGTAGCTGGTGGGCAGGTTCATGCTGCTCCTGGGGCTCACTCTCAGCTTCAAAGCACACTGGGTTGGTGAGAGAAGCCTTGAGTTAGGGCTTGGGCTTTTCCTTTGGTTGTTTTTTGTGGGTTTTTTGTGTTTTTTTCCTGTGCTTCTCCAAGGGACATAAATGAGAATTGTCTCCCTTTTTTCCCCAGAACAGGATTTTTTCTGTCCTCAGATACCAAATGTTGGTGGCTTTGGGTGTGTGCTGCTCATTCCTGTTAAGAGGAAGACGTTTGTCCCGTGGCCTCATGTCTTGGAAAGGCTCTGATCAGAAAATGTTGTCTAGTATCATGTAGTAAGCAGATCTAGAGGCAGAGGTATATTGTTTTTGTTCATAGGAGGGGGTTTTTGCCCATCTTGGGCTGTTCTTCATAACGATACCATCAGCTCTCCTGATGTGATGGGAGATGGCTGCTTTAAAGCTCTGTTGGTACATGCAGAATGTCTCCTGGTTGAGTCTCCCATCAGGGTAAAGGAGGTGGGGAAAGCAAAGGGATAGGGAGAGCGTTTACTCCTTTCTTACTTGTGGTTGACTGAAGCGTATCTCCTTCCTTTGTGATACTGCTCACCCCATCATTTTCCTTACAGCTCAAAGGAAAACCTGGTCTGCAAGTTTCACCTGCTCCTTCAGTCTTTATGCAGTTAGTTACCTCCAGGGAATGATGCTGGGTCAGGGTGAGAGCGGGCAGAGCACTTTCTCAAACAACATGATTTCACGGCGACGCAAAAGAGTTTTTAGTCCTTTTTGGTGTGGAACTCCCGTTTGAGTCACATATTGTGAATGAAATCTAATTTTGTGATTCACCATGGTTTTTTTAAAATCTAAAGTAGCTCTGAAAGCCATTATTATTAAAGTATAATATCTGATCAGAAAGAGGTCAAATTATCAATTATGAATTATTATCTGGCAAATAACAATAGCCTTTTCTCCTGTTTAGAGGTTTTCTTCAAACTGACCTGACATTATGGAAACTAGTTTCTTTTTCTGGTTTGTTTTTTGTTAAATGTCTGCAGAATATATGCGCTATCCAGTTTGTGCTGCCTTTTCTAGACTGCTGAGCCTCTGGGATATGGGGCTGGTTGACTGCATTCAGCTCACTGCTATTATGGTTTTTTTCTCTCAGGGGACAAAAAAAGAGGTGGCAAGTGCTTTTGGAAAAGGCCTGCTGGTTTTCACTTTGAAGTAGCTAAATCAGGGCAGGTTGCCTTCTCCTCTCCAGAGGCTACCTTATCACCAAAACACGATTATGATTTATTGCTTTCCTAGGTTTACATATTGAGGAGCTACTGCTGCATTTATCTATGTGGAATAGCCAAGTGCTATGGCTTATCGCAGTGGTTTCCTTCCTTGGCTTGGACAAATGAGAGCCAACTAACAGGAGTGAAATATGTGTGAAGTAGCAAATAATGATTAGTTTTATTTCTCTGCAAATACTGATAGTCAAAAGAGAATGGAAATGCTTGTGTGAGAAACAAACTGTTCCCCATGGACTGTTTTGGACAAAAGGGAATGTGTGTGAATGTTCACATGACAGTAAGTAAGAGGGGATTTAACTACGGTCAAACAGCATGGGTGTTCGGGAACCTAGTGCACATTCCCAGACCTGGCTGCTGTCACAACAAGCAGCAGATTGCATGTGCTGGAGAGGCCATGTCACCTTGTGCTTCTGTGCCTGACAAGCACCCCCTCGGTGCAACTGCAGCAGCAGCTTCACTTGTAGCAGTTGTGACATTCTTCCTTTATTGCCCTGGGAAGGTGTCATGGCACTGTGATGACAGATTCACTTCTTTTTAGTTGGGTTGATATTTTAACTGTAATTAAAATCAGATTAATGAATGGGCAGCCATCAAGAAAACTGTGCTAATTATTGCAAGGCATGTGAGAGTCAGGGAGGACTTGACCCGTAATTTTTGCTGCTGGTGATTTCTTTTGGGTTTAAGTTAGTTCACTCACAGCTACGACAAACACACAGAGATACTTCTTTCCTCTGCCAGACATGAATTTACCAGCAACACTGCTAGTGACATGCTTGTGCTGACAGTCAGGGACATGGTTCACCCGTTTGGAACTGATCTCTCCTGCTCGTGTCATTTACAGGCCAAGTGGTGAAGGCAAGGAGCCATGGCCGAGGATAGGAAAGACGAAGCCAAGGCACCGCACTGGACTTCAGGTCAGCTAACAGAGGCTTCTTCACACCCACATTCACCTGAAATTAAGGATCAGAGTGGCGCAAGTGCCGGACTGGTCAGAAGTGCCAATGGACTTTCATACCAAGAGGACAAGGAGCTGAGGCTGGGCAACCATGAGCAGCCAGGGACATATGCTCAGACCAAAGAGAATGGGATCAACGGAGAGTTGTCATCGGGGAGCAGGGAGACTGCAGGTAATGCATCTTGATGCCCTGCTGCAGAACATGGGGCTCTGCAGACCCCTGGGTATTTCTCCAAGAGGAAATGTTAGGTGGAGTCAAGCATGCCATGGGGCATGGGGGAGCTCACAGGAGGGTGTATGTGCTTTGGAAGGGCACTAGCTCTTCACTACAAGGGCTGCATCTTCACCCAGGCTTACACAGCTGATACGTACTCAGGATTCTGGGCAATGCTCTGAGAAGGCTTCAGGAAAGGCATAGCCATGCCTTAGTGCATCTTCGTAAATGCGATGGGGTTACCTGTCAAGGGATGTGACAACAGACTGATGCAGGGCAGCTGCTCAGGTCCTCTGGGCTACAAGGGAGTAGGAAACTGCCCAACTGTTGTGCGTGGATGGCTTGTGCATTTGTGTGTGCAAGAAGGATGGAATCTCCTGTTATTACTCCCAAGTAACCACACCTTCTTGAAACCATGTACTGTTTGCAAAATAATGCATTGCTGTCTTTGGTTTGAAAGACAGGCGTCTGTTTAAGGGAGGCAGAAGCCCCCTTTGAAATGGGAAATGCAACCCCCTTCCCTCCGGATTATTATAATTTTGAAATTAAGGGGCTTTCAAGCAAGGATTTGAGAAATAGGAATAACAGTTTTTTACTAATTTTTATATATATATAAAACAAAACAATAAACAACAATGACTATGGCAGTTACAACAGCACAGTCACCCAGTGCAGCCTTCTCGGCTGCCAGGCACCTTCCCCTCCCGGAGCAGTGCTGGTCACAGCCGGCAGCAGCGCTGGTGGCTCCCGGAGAGCAGGGTGGGTGCGATAGTTCTGGTGAGACAGTGGTCCTGTGGGAAAGGGTCTGGTCTTCGCCTGAAGGTCCAGTGGTGTAGCTTCTCATCCTCTGGAAGTCCAGCAGAGAAAAGCTCCCTTGTGCCTGAAAAACCTCTGATTATATCCAGGTGGGAAATGTTCAGTTCCTCCTCCCAGGCGGAGCATCTCACAACGGGGTAGTGAGGCAACTGATGGGCCCATTAACAGAAGATAGTCCAGAGCCCGTTATCTATGAGTCGTTTGGCAAGGCACAGATGGGCCCATTAACAGAAGATAGTCTGGAGGGAGGAGGCAAGGAAACACTGCCCCACCTGGTTTTACAGCTCACAAAGGTGGTAATAGAATACACTGCAACCCAGGACAATTGCTCATTCTGACTGGGAACACCACAGTTCAATGTCAGCATTTATTCATTTTTGCCCAGCCATATTTTGCTGGATGTTCTCTGGGATTTTGTCTATTTGTAAACTATGTAAGGTTTTTAGAATTCAGCTTGTTATTTGCAGAAAAAAAGTGTGACTGTGTCAAAATGAAATATGCAGAGCAAGTTTCCTGTTTTGGAAGTAAATGCTAATTATCTTTCTGCAGAATTCACACTCCAAACCCCAAAAGCACCTTGCAAGAAGAATTTCTCTTGTATAGACATAACTGCCCTTTATGCATCCATTCATGCATGCTAAAGAGATCTTTCTAGAAATGTTTTTTTGGCTGTTGACAGCATTTGGAGATGCTATCCATAATTTCTCAGCAGCTGGAGAATTTTAAGGCTCCTGGACCGTACAGTCATCTCATGAGCAATTGTGCTAGAAATGGAGATCTCTGCTGAAAGTAAAAGTGTTTATATTTTAAGTCTCTTATTGCAGATTGGCTTTCAGATTTTGGCTAAGGTAAAAAAAATCACGTGTGAGCATTCAGGTGAACACAGTATTGATGATTGGGGAGATGATAACGAGGTCTTGTCTCTTTGCTGTAACCCAACTTTATGTTTAGCTGGCAAATAAGCAGGAGAGGTGAGTTCTTAGCAGTGAGGAGGCTGAGTGCATTTCTCATCTTTGCCACAGATTTGTCACCCTGTGTTGGACGAGTGTCCCCATACATATGGAAAAACGGGGATAACTTTACAGGATGAAGAGGAATTTCCTATCCTTAGAAAGGGAGGAGAGAAATGCTTTTCTCAGGCTCTCTCAAGCTCAGATTCTTAATGCTGGTCAGAGAGAGATCCGAACATTTAACTGAGTTTGCAGCTAATGGGTGACAGGAGGAAGGAAACCACTGCTAGCCATCAGCAGGCATTATAGTAGTGCCTCTTCATGTTGCTTTTCAAGGCAAGTGGTTAAAAGCAGAACAAGACAATATGAGGAACCATGTTCTAGGACACAAAGTAGTGCTGGGGACATGCATTTGCTGAGGGAACAAGATTACTCTTGATCCAGGTGAAGTTTCCTTCAGTCACCACTTTGTGGCTTCATTTCCTCCTTCCTTGCTGTTTTCTCACTGTCTGCTCAGACTCTAAGAACTCTGGTGTGGAGACTTACTGTTAATATGTACAGCTTTTGTTTGGGAGTCTTAATATTGCTTATCTCATGACATCTTTGTCCTTGAGCATTGGAAAAGTCTGTAGAACTGCTTGCCTTTATGCCTGAATTCCTAGCTCTCTGGCACCTTGTGCACTGCACACTCACACACTGGCTAAACCCACATTTAATTAATGCAATGTAAACCATCCTTGGATACTTAAAATAATTTTTTTTCAATATTTTTTCTCTATTTGAAGGAGAAACCATTTGGCAACTTACTGTAGTGATAGAAAGGGACCAGAGTATGTATTGCCACTTCATACTAGTATTTACTTAGCTGGATGTGCTTAATACAGTGTGAGGCAGGACTTCTAGATTTTTGGTGTTCGATTCAGTTTGATCTTGAAATCAGGATTGTTATTCACAACAAAATTTAGTCATCTTTGCTGCATTTTTCTGCTTGCAAATTGTCACTTCAATGGGGTGTTGCATCAGGTAGGGTTTTTAAATACCACTCTGATACACATAATTATCAGTAATGTGAATCATTTAATCATTTAA
The DNA here is from genome assembly GCA_013398015.1 of Oreocharis arfaki. Lineage (NCBI taxonomy): Eukaryota > Metazoa > Chordata > Aves > Passeriformes > Paramythiidae > Oreocharis > Oreocharis arfaki. Next base: position 155,083 of record VZRR01009429.1, read on the forward strand.
TCATTTATAGTAGCTTATTGACTCCAAACATCTGAGGAGAAAATGCACAGGAAGCCAATGTTGATGGAGATAATTAAGCCAGGCTGTGGATTTGAGTAGATTTACAGGGATTTTATTTTCTCTGGTGCAAGTCCAGCACTGTAGCCTAGGAAAATCTTTGGCTTCTCAGCCTTCATGTTGGAGTCTGTAAATCCCCAGCAACTGCAACAAGCAGCTCATGCACAGCAGAGCTCTAGTTTAAACATGGATTTCTTGGGCAGCTGTCCATCACCCCATCCCTGGTGCATTTTGAGGTTTTTCACCTAAGAAACAGATGCATCTGACTGACCCAGGGGCTGGGATTTAGCCACAAAATGGCGCTCTCCTAGGAGGGGGTGTTCTGTAGCAGGGCAATAGACCCTTCAAGGCACAGCAAAGCAGCAGGACACCCATTCGCAGGGCTTGTGCTGTAAAATCAGAGGGCTATGTGTTAAGGGAAAAGTTAGGATAAGGCCACCTTATGCCACTGATGCAGAGGCAAGGGATGGTAATGGGGGAGGAAGTAACAGTTCTTTCCAAAACACATCCAATCCACGACTACAAGTGACACTTTTAGGTTTGCACAGTTAAAATTTGCCTTTGTGTATATATGTCTCTCTCAGCGTCTGTCTAAAGAGTTACTGAATCTGACCTCAATTTTTAGAATCCTCTGAATCTGGCTGTTGTATTGCCTTTGATTGATCTCAGTATCATGCTGGTAATGGCTGCATTATGGAGACACATCAATCCCCTCCTTTCAAACAGGCCGTTAGCAACGTGGGAGGGTGCACAGAGCTGTGGACAGGGCAGCCTCAGGGCCTGATCCGGCAGCCACCCAAGTCAGAGGCAGATACGTGCAAGTGAATGTGCCAGGTTTTCTGGCATAGCCCACAGGAAGCTATTAGGGGTGTGATACAAGTGTGGGTGGTAAAGCACCTATTTATTTTTGTATGCATTTTATGGATATAAGTTCGTATATGCACTTGGGCTACCCCTGGCAGACCAGCTGAGCCCTGTGCTTCTGCCAGACACAAATCCCACGCTTTTCTGGAGGTGCTCCTGAAGACACCTTGCCTTTAGTGCTGTCTGCAGCATCCCACAGCCTGAGACCACCAAGTTTCAATGTGTTCTTGCTGCTTCCTGCCTGTCCATGTCCCTTCTCACTTGCACACACAGAGCATCTTTGGTGAGGACCATGGAATTATTAAGAGTGGAGAATGAGATCTGTAGCTTTTGTCAAGCCAAACATTTTCATGTCATGTGAAATGTGTGATGCAAAGGGACGTGATAGTGTAATCCTCAGAAACTCACTCTGAAGTGGGCTGACAAGGAAACCTTTGCACTGGACTGCATGGTAGAGCCCAGGATGTGTTTGGCTTTCAGTGAAACACAAGAGTAGCAGCATTTGCTCACCGGAAAGTTGTGGTCAGCTAACTGTGAGGAAGCTGTGAGGAGGAGTACAGATGTGCTGCAGCATTCTCTGGGAACAAGCAATTCAACATAATCCATTTTATTTGAATTGCAAGAACATCAAGCTACAAAGGTTTGGCTGTTTGCACTTAAAATGCATTTATTTTTTCAGTAATGTAGTAACTAACCAGTCAAATTTGTATAATTAGGGATAATAGTGGTGAACATTGTGAAGCATCTTCTAAAATATGTCTTTATATACAGTGACTCAACTGATTAAGTGCTTTTTTCATTATATGCCAAATTCAGGTTTGTAATTGGAGGGGGTTTGGATTACCTGCACTGTTATTTGATGAATTATATTTTTGACAGATGAAGGGAAAGCGTTTCCTGAAATCCTATTACCAGAGCCTTAGGACAGTGTCTGTGTCCTGGTGTCAGACAATGTTGAGGACAGTAACATGTCGTACCAGTGTGACAAAATGTAGCCCTTCATTAATTGGCGGGAAACCCAAACCATGTGGCATGCAAAGGCCATGTGTGGTAAACTGTAGCAGGTTCCCTGACATGGCACAGCAATCTGACTGCAGGCTGGGCACTTTTGGCTCTGGAATCACAAGGAAGGTGGATGAGAGGCAGTCCGTGACAGATCCATGAGAGAGGCTGGAATTTGTGGTGGTTGGGGGAACACAGACACTGGTGTGTGTTAGTCTGTAAGTGAACCAAAAAGAGGGAGCCCTAGGCCTGTGAAGAGGAATGAAGAAGTGGCAGTATTGAGCTGAGGGGGAATTAAGGGGCTGAGGAATGTGGGGGAACAGACTCAGCAGCAGGAGACCTGGTAAGATGGAAGTTGTGAGGGAGCAAAGCAGGGGTGGGAAGAGGCAGGGAAAAAAGGGAAATTGTGAGATAAGCTAAGGACAATAGAAAGAGGTCCAGTTTTATCTGCTTATCCAGAGACAAACCAGCTTTTGTGTGATGGTAGATACTACTACCCCAGAAAGGAGGGGATTCAGACAGCAGGAGACAACTGAAGAGAAAACTGGGAAGGGGCAAACCACATGACAACTTGGAATGTAATTTATTCTAATTCAGCCGTTTGTTTCAGGCTTTGTTCAGCTGGACGAAATGGACATCTGGTACAGACTTATTCCTCTGACCATCTACTCTTTTAAACAAGCATATTTCTGTAAGGTGCAGGTAATGCGAGCCTGAAAGACTGTCCTGACATAGCAAGTATGTCAAGCTGTGTAAAAAAACCCCAAACATGTTGAAGGCAGGAATTGTGCTTGTTTCAGCCTCCTGCTGTGTGTCAAGGCATACAGTCTGTATCCCGTTGTCTTCCGTAGCCTTGCCTTGTAGTGGCCAGTCTCCAGGTATAGAGGATCTTGTTCACAGCCCTCCTCACAGCACTGTTGGAAAATCACCGTGGTGCTTAATTATGTGGGCTGAGGGCCCTTGGCCCCTCTGGACTAGGCCTGGAGCTGCGATGGAGCGGAATGGCAGCACCGTGTTTGGGGTCAGTAAATGCAGCAGCCTCTCCAGGCTGAAATGCACTGAGAGTCATAGCCTGGTCCCATAGTGTGCTCATGGTTTCTTCTCTCCTCTAGGGACATCTCATTTCACCTCCTTTTCCTTTCTCTCTCTTTTGCCATACAAGTGGTAATACTCTGATGGCACTGGCAGTAGACATACAAACAGGCCTTCTTTGTATGGAGGCCTTTTTGGTCTTTCTTTCCAGCAGGACTGCTTTTGTCAGAGCTTTCCTTTTCGTTTGGCTGTTTGCACTGGCTGTCCTGCTGCTGCCCAAGTCCTTCTGGAGTTAGTAAGCCCCCCCCCCCAAATAAGCCCTGAATGCCTGTTTCCCAAAGGAGCCTCCCAGCCTTGTTGTCAAATATGCGTTTTCAGCAAGTGGCATGTCTTGAGCAATGCAGACGAAATGCACAGAAGGGTGTAAAATCAATTATATTCAGAGCTGAATGTGACTGCTGGGTTTGTCCCATTTCTGTTATTTATTTTACAGAGCTGGAAGAAGGTATCTTACCATGTCATTGATGGCTCCCATGGGAAAGAAGCTGTTAATTAAGCATTTTTATCTCCCTCCCTTTGTCCAGGAAATGTGACAGTAATTACTGTACACCATCATCTCTGTCAATTTAGATACAGGCGAACATACCAGGTGTCTGAAACTTTTCTTCTCTGTGTTTAGTGTAATACAAGTGTCATTTTCTGGGACATATAGACATACTCAAATCATGTTGCTGAAGACAGTGTAGGTGGGGGCAACAGAACCCCTCTGGGGCACTTGTAGAAGATGCTGGGGTTTTTACCATTCTCTGTTAACCTTGCTATAAGGATCCTTCTCAGTTGTTCTCCTGCAGAGGACCAGGAATGAAGGCACAGAAATTCCATCTTTTCACATTCCCTACCCACAGCTATCTTCTCTACGACTCTAAAATATTCAATAACTACTACATAGACCGGTCTCTGTGGGTTTTTCTGTGGCTGGCCCTGCGGAGTACTCTCTCTCTGCCGAATTCTTGGTGGCCCTATCAATCAATCCAGTAAGACATCATTTTTTGTCCAGTCATAACCTGAGGGGCTGGCTCTGCTCTCCCACCTCATCTTGGGGCTTCAGAAATCAGTCAGTGATTGACATGTATTGGAGGGTGGAGCTGGAGCTGGAGGGTCTGGCACAGTTGTGGACAGAATCCAAAAACTACTGCCTGAAAGGGAGTAGGGTGAGATAACCTGGTATGCAGGTGCTGTTGGTTCCCGTGACTGCGAGTCAGACGTGTAGAGAACATCAGCCATCAGTCTCTTTTTATCCCTAAGCTCTTCTGGGAGTGTGTGGTTCAGATTTGCTTTTGAAAATCATGTCTCAAACCAGGTACAGTAACACCATTAGAGCCAACTGCTGCATCGTGCCGCGTCAGTGTTGCATCTGGCCAAGAGAAGGCATTTCCTTTGGGCTCCCTGTTGGTGTTTCAATTCACTGTGGTGTTTTCTTGTTACAATACGAGCATTGCAAAAGTAGCTGTGCTTCCTTAAGAAGCAAGAGCGGAATGCCTGTGTTGGCTTGGCAACCAGCACTCACTTGGTGCTGTCAGTGCTCCCAGAAAACGTAATCGATAACCTCAGAGATGTAACAAGGAACAAGTCTGGGATATGGATGAAGCATCTTTCATAACATGTTCCAGCCACAGCGTAGTTTAGACTGTATGCCATAAGCTCTGTTTGTCAAAGTTGCCTTTTGAAAACATCTGCAGCCCTTCTTGGGGGACTGCTGTAGCCAAGAGAGTTATTGCTGCTGAACCTGTCAAATATCGAATGCATTCTGGGAGTTTCATTTTTGCCTTGTCTCTGCTTTTTATGTTTGCCTTTGCCCTCCCTCCCCACCATCCCTGTTTAAGTACCTGTTCTAATGAGGGCTGTAAATGCAGACTTTCCTGTTTCTGTTGGTAAGATCTTGGCCATCCAGCAGTGGCATTAGTTGAGTGACTGGTGGGACACTTGTGCCCAGAAGACACATTCTAATTTGTGGCCTGTTCTTCTGGAGTTCTTTTCAGTTTTTAAAGTGTGTGGTAGGAGACAGCTTGTGCATTTATGAATTACATAAAGTAGATGGGACTTCTAAAAGCCAAGAGAAAAGCTACAAGGGTGGAGAGAGCCAGGTCAGCCAGGAGGTCTGTGCAGAGCCATGGACAGGTGGCCCAGCACTGTGCAGGACTGTGTGGCACCTCCTCCCAGTCTTCTGTCCTCTGAGCTGGGCTCAGCTCTGCCCCTTGAGAGAGGTAGAGATGGGGCACTTCAAAGGCTCATTCCTGTTGTGGTTAAAAGGTCTATCATGGTCTCCATCACCATGATGGCATCATAAAGGACATTCAGAAACACTGGGCAATATTTGGCACCAAGCAGAGGTCTCTGTGATTGCAGCTGGAAGGTGGTATTGCTGGGGACTGTGCCAACATATAATCTTTCGTTCCAGATTTGATCTGAGGGCAGGAAGATGTGGAAGAAAGTTCATTACTAAACAACAGAGCCTTGTTTTGCAGGCACACAGCTACTCTTGTTTCAGGCAGAGCTGAAATGGCATCTTCTTCTCCAAAGTCACCTTGAAAGGGAAGCAGCAGGTTCTTAGGTGATGGCATGGGATGTGCTGGTGGGCATTGCTGGCCCTATTTCCAGGTCCCTTGTCCTGTGTCTGTGTGGTCATTAACTCGCTCAGCCCTGCACTTTCCTCCCGTTTTTCCATTGTGGAAGCTCAGGTGTTTGGTTGATGCACTTTCCAGCCCTGGCTAAGGAAAGCCCAGGACAAGGCGTCCCCAGGTGGGTCTGATGGGGACAAGTCCTGCCAGCACACAGGCTGAACATCAGCCCTTGCACACCCACAGGGCACAGGTTTAACCTTTGGTGGAGAGGAGGTAGGTACCCTAACATCTCTCACAAAAATGAGAGTCACACAAAGTCTGCTGTTCCTGGTAAGGAGTGCCAGGCTTGCTGATTACTTTTCCCCCTGTTGCCATGCCAACACAGCCCTGCTCAAAGTGAGATCTCTTTTTAAGCTCTGCTGAGAGAAAATATGTAGCCTGGGAGCCTATTTAGCATTCAGGAGTGCACAGGCTCCCTGTAACATCTGTGAGCCACAGCCAGGCTGGCTGACAAAGGAGAGGATTTAGTTTTTTTCTTCTTTTCCTCTAGCATTTGCTTCTCAAGGTTAAGGGAGATAGGGAAGAGACTGCAAGCACTTTGTGATTGGGACCTCACTCTGTAGCCCTCAATGAGGCACAACTTTCATGGGAATGAGAAGAAAATATTACTTTGGCGTATATTTTCTGTACAAAGTATGAGAGAGATATATATGCAAATTTGTTGATTCAATTAACCATGATGAGCTGCTCTGTATTAAAATTGGAAAGCAGAGGCAATCTGGGTTTTAATTTGAGTGAGAAACTCAAAGGAAATAGTAGAAGGAAGCAAGGGACAACCCTCTGTCTTTGTCTTTCACGCTGTTTTAATCTGTGAGGTTACAATATAGAGAAGAAACCATCTCTTCTCTTGCTGTATTCATATCCTGGGTAAGGACAGCAAAACTTAGTATGTACTGTTGTTTTGGTTAGAGTTTTTTGTTCTGTGGAGTTGCTACTGGTAGATTACCTGCTCACTTTAAATTCAGTCCTTCTAATGATAATATAGATTTGCTTGCCTTTGCCAGCTGAAGAGATGGAAGTTAGCACAAAACAGCTGGCATTAGCTGGCAGATGAGCACTGATGATCCAGGGCCTGTCCCTACCAATGGCTGATCTGGAAATTCAAAGACAAGACTCAAAGAGAGATGTCTGTATGATGGTGTTTATGCTGTCATTTGTTCTTTGGGAGATTCTGAGCAAAACATTTACATTTTCTCTGCTGTTTCACAGACTGACTGCAGAGCACAGTCAGTGGTGCTTGGAAAACCTCTTCTGAAGTGATGATTTAGAAATGCAGTTTTGCTTGTTTGTTGGGGTTTTGTTAGTACTGAGGCATTCATCATGACATGCAAAAAGTGCAGGAAACTCAAGGCACCTCAGATGTGTACATTAGATCATGGGAGTGAGCCCTTCTCCTGTGTGTGGAAAATAACTGTTCAAAGCTTTAGTTTTAGTTGCATGCAGTATATGGAAAATAACTGAGAGATATCATTAGCTCCAGGGCAGGAAAACCTCTTAGCTGCTTCCCGGAGAGTCATTTCACTCAGGACTGAGAAGATTGAATAGTTCATGGAAATCAGTTTTACTTGGAGACACTGTATATTTTGGGGGGGGGGAAATAAACCCCGGGTACTTCGCTTTTTGTTTCTGTTTCTTTCCTTGAGACCAATTCATAGTGATATATGATCAGTTTGGTACAGCTTCCAGCAACCCATCTAGCTTATGGCAGTTAGAATAAAACTGATTTACAGTCTGGTCCTCTTCCCATGTGTCTGGCCAGACAGATACTTCTGCTCTTTTTTATAAATGTATCGGTGCCGGTGCTGTGTAGATGTGGCAGTCTTGCTGATGTGCTCAAACTGTTTTCATCCACAGCCTTGCACCACATATGAGACAAGGGAATAGGATTCAGTGGTGACTGTTGCCTTTTTACCCCAAATTCAGAGTATGTGCCACATCTAGGGTAACACAGCCTGCACAGGTTGTTGGAGAGCTGAAACTAATCCCTAGCTGTTCCTGTTTATGAGTTGCTTTCTCTTTCCTTTCCCTGTCATCCTTTCTCTCTATTTAAGAGTATGTCATCCTTCTCAATGATAGTTCTGTCAGCTCTTCCTTCTCTTTCTCCTTTCTCACTTATGTTGTCTCTGCCTTTTTTTGCTCTCTTGTTCTCCATATGTGCTTCCAGCTTTATCCCAGCCATCCAGTGTAGCTCCTCTGTGACCTGGAATTTCCACAACTGCTCCTTGTTTTCAGTACACTTAGGGGCTCAGCCTCTGGATGCAGCTCTCTTGGAGGCTGCAGTGCCCCCAGCCCTGGTCTCAGCTCTCCCCTCAGCAGCTGGACATATCCAGCTTGCATATCATGGCTGCAGAAGCTTGCAGGTGTTTAAGTGCCCAGAGAAGATAGCTTTGGCGGAAGTGGAAGAGGTAGTTCAGAAAGTCACTGAACCATAGTTCAGTGCATAGAAAGCATAGAAAGGTTTGAGTGGGAAGGGACCTTAAAGCTCATCTCATTCCAGTCCCATGCCAAGGGCAGGGACACCTTCCACTAGACCAGGTTGCTCCGAGCCCCGTCCTGCTGCGGTGCTGCCTGTTACAGTGCCGAGCACCCATCCAGTCCAGGGAGAGGCTGACCGGACTGCTCGGAGGCGCGGGAAGGCTGGCGAAGTTCCAGCAGGGGTTCGCCCAACCCACCGATGGTACAGGCGCACTGAGGAAGGCGAGATGCGGCGGAAGGGCTTCTCCAGATGGGGCGGGGTTTATTATGGCACCGGGGTTGTGCCAGGAGAAGCGAGACAATGTGTTTCACACGCACAGTTATACCCCTGTGAGTGGGTGGGGGAAGATACAGAACACCCAATGGTGCAGGAACGTGGGGTTTGAATTTGGCGGGCTGGGGGTACAGAGCCAATGGGAAGGATCATGGGAGGGGAGAAACACGCAGTGGGAGGGGAGGAGGTGGTCGTGCCCAGTTTGTTGGGAGGACATCGCAACACTGTCCAACCTGACCTTGGACACTTCCAGGGATGGGGCAGCCACCGCTTCCCTGGGCAACCTGTACCAGTGCACTGATGGGCACTGAAGATGCACTGAGGGCTTTTATGTGCATGTCTCACATTTATCTTCTTCAAGAGTAGATGCACATTTCTATTTCCTAATCACATTGCTCACATAGAGGTGTGAGCTGGTAGTCTCCAAGAGTGGGCAGGCAGTGGGCGGGAGCAGGCTGTGTGAGCATTCGGGATGAGTCCTGGTCAGAGGCAAGACTCCCTTCAGCTGGAGCAGTGCTAGAAAAGAGGGGGAGAGATGGGAGAGCTGCTGAGCTTGGCTGAGAACTGCTCTGAAAGTCCATCCACAGCACAGCCTCTGTGTGCCTGAGTTAATCTGTACATGACACGGGCCATGTTCAGCTCTGCCTGTCTGTGGGGACGCTTCCACACGTGCCTTTGGAAGGAGCACCATTCCTCCGTTGGCAGAAGAAACACACCTGCCTTGGTACAGGTGCAGGCTGGACTGGGAAGCAGGGTTTGGAAGAGATCAGCCATGCAGCTGCTGCTGCTGCAGTGCAGAGCTGAGCTGGACCAACAGCGTGAGCATTAAGGTGAGCAGGGTATGGCATTGCTGCATTTTATGTGTTAAATATCCCCTGATCAGTTAAACCAGCATTCTGTTGGCACTGACAGATTGATCTTCAGTCCTCTCCTGACCAGGCATGACTAAATCCCACACGATAAGTGCACAGGTTAACGTTAATTTTAAACTTAAATCCAGCAAAGTTTCTATAGCTTGCTGTGAATCCTTTTTTAAAAAGATCAGAGAAAACACTATAAAAAGTGTTTAAAATCATCCCAAAAGGAGCTAAAAATGAACCTTAAGGGACACATCACCTCCTGCTGTGGGTGGCTGATGCTTCATTGACTTCTGCAGAGGTTCTTAGAAGTCGGTGTGTTTAAAATGTTAACTTGTACTGGAGTCCAAAACTAATATTGATTTAAAAGTGAGTTACCCATGATGTGTATTTATTCACATTTGAAGGATTAAATATCTGGTTCTTTGTTTTGAAGCCAAAGTGGTTTATTCTGTGTAAGTCCTAGGGAATTAATACTTTGGGGAAAGATGGATATAGCTGCTTTGTGTGCGCAGGTGTTGTTTTGAGCTGATACCAAGTCCCAGAAAAGGCAGTGGGACATCACTGCATTCCCCTGTCTGAGGGTCTGGTGTTGTCAGTTTCAATATTGCATGTTAGCTCTGAATTGTGTTGCCCATGCATCAGACAAAACAGAACTGATAGCTTTTCCCACCTCTGATTTGGCTGGGAAATGCTGACAGTAAATATTTTGTTGTAGGCAGTAGACTTAAGAAGTTGGACTCAGGGGATGCACAGGAAACAAGTACTGCAGTAATGAGGGCTCATTTTTGAAGCGTTGCATCATTATACTGACATTGGTATGACTCCTTTTTAACAGACTTACGTATTTTAAGGGGGGCTGAGGAGGGGACTGATCCCTTGGTGTTTTGTTCTACAGCTGCTAGACAGCGTGGCAGACACCTCTGCCTAATGAATGTGCTAGGGAGCCAGAGGAGGGGGCTCGCTGGAGCTTTCAGAATGACTCCTGGCTGCTAGCACTAGTCACTTTAGATTATGCACTGTATGCCTTGGAGATTTGGACTATGTGTCCAACTCTCTCATTGAAGAAAGTGATCAGGAAAATTCGGTCAGAGTAGGGGACCTGAAATACACACACAATATGTGGAAGCAATCCAAGGACAGGCAGCCTGAGCTTCCCTGTTGCTTCCTTCAGTGCTGCAGAGCAGCTGAGGGTGCCCGGGAAAGCCACTCTTCAGCCTTGTGTTTGTACCAGAGCACAGCCAAGCCAGCACTGCTCACTGCAGCTGGGACTCCAGCTATGCACCAGATTTACTCTGATAAAAAGCAGATAGCACAAGAATCACTGAATCGCTAAGGTTGGAAAGGACCTCCAAGATCATCAAGTTCAAAAGTGTTGAGGAGCTGGATAGTGGTAGTTCAGATTTACAATCGAGAATTTAAGGACAACATGAGAGGGGCTGTTGAATACCCCAAAACACAGAGGTATAATGCATTTGCAGTGGAGCTCACCAGGGTATGAAGTTGCTGTGCCAGGTACTCAGCTGTAGCTCACCTGTTCCTGCTCTTCTCACACAGTGACTTCAATACATCTTTCCCCTATGATAATCTGAATGTTCATACCTTGGGGATCCAATGGATTAAACCATCAAAACTTTCTTTCCCAAAACACAGACCTTTTCTGGCCTGTTCTGTTGGTTAGCTGGTGAATCCTGGTGATTAAATTAATCTGTCACTGTCTTCATGGATGCTGCCGTAGCTTAAAGTCAATGAGTTTATTCGGGAAATTACACTTGTCAGTTGTGTTGTGGCTGCATTTAACTTAAAAGCTGATGTTCCTATTGTTTTCCTTCGTTCCTCCTGCCAATTATTGTTAATATTGCCAACATCCAGATCAAGGATCTACTTACAGCAAAATATTTACACTCACAGAAGTCGTTTGAAAGCCAATATTTGAATTCTATAAAGCTACGTTACGGCTTTTTTCTTCAATCTCAAGCACTAATCTTTTGGCATTTTGGGGGGTTTATATAGCTTATTCTTACTACCTTGCTTGCTGCTGTGCATTTGTCTTTTAATTTGTGTGCAAAAAGGCAGTATTTAGAGCTGTCGTGATCCCAGTGATCAAGTCCAAGATGTATATTTGGTTTTTCCACCCTGAATGTCACTGGGTGATGCCTAGGTCTTTTTTCCCCCACAACATTTCAGTAGTCTTGACTGAAACAAGTCATCCACCAGCTTCCAGGAGAGCTGTGCATGAATACAGGACCTGTCCTTAGGGGACTGGCTAATGCCTCTAAACGAATCGAATAGCTATTTGGTTTATAGCCTGGCTACACTCGGAACTGCAGTACCCGAGGGGAAAAAAGCCATAGGTCCTGTTTGCTTTTCAAATCATCCAAGATAGCAAGTAGCCATTTTGTATCTTTTCGTTCTGCAGGAATATGTGGGGCGTCTTGCCTCACAAGGCAGTGCAGGTTGCTTTGTGCTTTTGTTGTTGATTCGATTCAACTGTGCCAACAATTAGTGCTGGTTACCTTGGAAACTGCTCTGCATCCCACTCAGGATTTTGACAGGCATATCTTGACTGAAATTGCTTTGTTTTCACAATTCTGCAAGTATACATGTAGCTAATCCTTTTGCTGTGCTGTTCTTTCCCTAAAATGTAGCAAAATTATTGAAACCTATTCTTTTATCCTTTCCATCTGATTTCAACTTTCTTTAGTCCCTTCTTTAGCCTCAGTGCTCCAGGAGTGTTAATTACCCTTTACTTTAACCGAGCTCGCTGTTTTTTCTTGGTAGGTGTTTGAGGTGTGACCCCATGAATGTGTGTGAAGTTTTGACTCAATTTGCAGTCTCCTTTCTTTCCCTCCTTCCTCTCATCCCTTTTTTTTTGTTTTCTCTTGGAGCATTTGTTGTGCCATGCCGTTCAAGCATGTTAAACTTTGTTTATGCCTTAAACAAGTTATGTTTTACAGAGACCAGGTGGCATCTTCTGTGGCCACAGCAAACTCAAGGTCTTTCTGCCACCCTAGTGGCACTGGGTAGAGCTCTTGCCAGAAGGAGGGAGGGGTGATGCTCCTCCAGTCTGGGAAGACTGTCCTGATGAAATTGTGGGGACGTGAAATGCATTTTTATTAGGAGGAGCTGTCCCTGTTGCTGTGAAATGAGGTCTCAGGGTGGGAAGAAGAAATAGATAAGTGGGCTGAGTGATCTGGCTGAAGGGCAGTAATGAAACACAGGTGACTACAGGCAGGAAAGAAGAGCTGAGGAGACACTCTAGTCTGGAGATTGGAGTAACTCTGGCCTGAGGAATTACTGACACTGTTACATGAAGTGACGAGAAGGCTGTTCTCAGGGCGAGCTGTGCCAGCTCCCAGTTCCTCTGCCACCAGGATCCTTGCATCAGTGTCAGTCACATATCTGTGAGGCAGGGAGAGGCTGTGAGCCATGCCCATAGGCAGTGTCTCCTGTCAAAACCAGTCCTCAGAATAATCATACCGCATCACACAGAGGTATAGGGGAGAGAGAGAAGATAAAAGGCACTGCTGGATGAGGGCTGTCAGAAACAAACAGCTGAACAGTTTCACCTAAGAAATGGTGTTCATAGCAAACTCAGCTTCTCCATGAACTGAGCCTGAGGTTGTGGTAGGTTGGAAGAGAAAGAGGAAAATGTGCTAGAGGCTGAAGGAAAACCATTAAAGGGGTACATAAAGAACAGACATCACACATCACTGTGTAGATGTCTCACAGATCTGATTTTTGCTCTTGCCTTTAAAGTTGCAGATTTTTAAAAAAGCTATTTTTTGGAACTATTTTGTGGAAATACTTATGTCAGGGCCTGAAAGCTCAGACACCTATTTTAAAAGACTCTTGCCACTGTCTGTATATCTGTCTCTGGGGCTGGCGAACATGAATGTTATAAAAGTTAATGGAATGGAAAGGCATCGTGGGAAATAGAAGTACTGTAGGTAATGTACCAGTGGAGACACCTGCAGTCCATTGACTAATGTAGCAGGATCAATAAGGAATGTAGGAGAGCTTTGAAATTACATCTTGGCCTTGTACAGGATCTGATCCCAGATACTGGATCATGCTGCAGCCAGTCCTCAGTATTTAACCTCACTTAATCTGAGACCCCTGTCTGAGTCTCTGTCAGGGAAGGGGGCCTCAGGTATCTGGAGGGAGTGTCTGAATGATGCCTGCTTCAGTGTAAATCTCAGTGCTAGAGTGGCTGGGATGGGGATTGGGCAGCTCTTGTGCCCTTGGATGTACTTGTGAGGAGGGCAGCAGCCTTTGGAGGAAGCAGGCCTTCTAAACCCAGCCAAGAGGGAAAGTTTAAAGAGAGGAAAAATAAATGTCTACAAGCAAAACCATGTCTAATGAATATGTAGCCTGGCACCCAAGCTGCCTAACTCCCCTTTTTTTTGTTTGTTATTTGTTTGTTTGTTTGTTTGTTCTTTATCATTAGGCTGCCTTGAACTTTAACTGAACCATAAGAAAACTATGAAAAGTCTCAATAGCAGCCCTGTCAGGATTTGACTTACCCACTGGATCTTCTATTTATAGTGTCCATTAGTACAGAAATGTCTATCCTTTTGCAGCAGTCATGTAATGCAAAAGCACTGCTCTTCTGATGAACTGCCCATGCCTCCTGTGTCACCCAAAATTTCCATCAGCAGAGTGTTCAGAAGGAAGCCTTTCTTGATTAAAAAACATTGCCAAACAAAACAAACTGGGCAAAAAACACAAGCCCAGAGGCTATTTGTATTTTTATTTTTATTTATTTTGCATAGCCTGAAATAGAATTTTCTATTTATCAGGAGACAAACTTTCACCCTCAGACATATCTCCGTGTGGAACATTATCTTTGTCCCAAGCGAATTAAATCAGGAAGAGAGCTGAGAGGGTGAGAACTGTCTTCTGGGCTTTTGGAGCCCATTTGCACTAGAGAACCAGGCTGGATGGGTACAAGTATAGATTCTATTACAAAGGAGGCAGTTTTTCATAAGGATTTGTCTTAGCCCTGCTGGGAGGAGGGTTGGAGTAGCTTGGCTGATGGAAAGCAGTTGACCAAGTGGATTTCCTTTGGATATGCTCCAGGGTACTAAGTCTGATATAATTTTGCATATTCTGTATCAGAAATTGATTGGCGCCTTTCATTAAAATTTTTATGTGAACATAAGCTTCAAAACTTGATTCTTTTAACAGTCTCTCATTGAGTTTTGATTTGTTCATCTGAGCTAATAGTGTAGTCTTGGTGATGTTCGTTTTGTCTGTGGTGTTGTGGTTAGTAGCTTGGTGGAAATTTTGACGGTAGGGCCATGTGTCACATCCTCCAGGTTTGAAGCGGTGGCAGGAATTGGTGCGGGGTCTTCTGTAGCTGTGGCACTCAGTGAAGCCCTGTGCTGTCCTCGATGCTCACCAGAGCTGTCAGCGTGATGCTCTTTCCTGCTCTGAAAGAGCAGAATCTGAACAGGGATAGACCAGGTATCAAAGGATACTTTCTGGAAGAGCAGTTTGCTTCCCACTGATGGAAGGTGCTGCAGCAGGCCATGGAGGGCCCCATGTGTCTGCAGGAGGAGGATGGGCCAGCTGCAGGTTCATTCTCCCAGGTTTTCCCGGAATCACTTGTGCTTTGCAAGCTGCGTGTGCCTCACAACATAGGGAGCCGTCAGGACTTTTAAGGATTCCGGATTTGTGTCCAGTTCACTGGTCTGCAGCAGCAGCACCATGTGAGTGTCTAGGAGGGTCTGGGCAGTGTCTGTTTTGTGTTTTTCATGAGAGGAAGGAACCAAGAGGTGCTGAGAAGCACCCCCAGCATCCAGCAGGTGTGGAAGCAGCCCAATATGAGGTGCAAAGCCCCAAAATGATGTGCAGGCCCTGAAAGGCAGCTGAGAGGATTGCTGGGCTTTAAATCAATATCCGCGTTCTTTGATTTATATGACTGGCCATATGTGTGACTTGATTAATGTGGTTATGGTGCTCGATTTGATCTACTTAACCACAAAGGGGAGTTTCATTTCATACTAGGGATGTGTTGTTGAGTAGAAGAACAGAGAACTAGAGCTACTATTCATAGTCTCCTCCTCCTACAGGCACCTGTATCATACTTAGTCCATTTCATAAATGTATTGAGCCTCATCTCAAAAAACAGTTGATTTGTTTCCTCTAATGTGGAAGGCTGCCAAGAACTTCTCACCCCTGACAGTAGCATCTTTAGATTTCTAGTCTGAATTTATCCTTGGCAAGTTTATATTCATGTATTTCAAATTTTTTTTCAAATTCGTGTGTTTCAATTCAACTTGGTTTTTTCATTGCTTGGTAGTTGTTGTGGCATATTCATCCGTCTACTTTTGCTGTTGGCAGCAGCCAGTGGAACTGTTGCAGTCACTGCCCTCCAGGTGACCAGCCAGGAGTACAGTGAATTGTAAGGTATAAACACCAACAGTTAGGAATGTTCTTTGCCAGTGAGTGGGGATTTTGAATATCTCATTATATAGTTTGTGTCAAAGAAAAATAACCTAGCACTTTGGTTTTAGACAAACATGGCTGTGAAAGTCAAGTAATTCACATATATGTTTTTTGGGGAAAACAACTGGCTATTCTAAAGCACAAATGAAGAGAATAGCTTCACATTAAAAGTACAAGGGTATTCTGTAAGAGTAACTGTGAAAAGAAATCGTTATTAATCTAACGGACAGTCCCTTGTCAGCGTGGTTGCTGGGAAGTTACATGTAGGGCATTGATTTAAACATAGTTTAAATTTCCCAGCTAGTTCTTGCCTGAAGGACATGGTAATGGGTGAGCAGAGTTTTTTTTCCTGCCCTCAGGATGGTGATTAATGGGGGCTCTGGCAGGAGCAGGGTGTATTGACATCTGCCATTACAAACCTCTGTTTCCACACGAGGGCTGGAGAAGCAGTGAAAATTTGCTGTTCCCAGGTGTGCCAGCTGTGCAGCGAGTGGGTTGTGACTGTGCAGCTTGTGGCCTTCCCCAGGGCTCAGCTCCATCTATATTGGGAACAGTTCTCAGACAGCACTTGGATATAGCTGGAGAGGGAAGGGGTTTATTTCCACTGAGTTTTGCTGAGAGAAAAATATATTGATTAATGACTAAGGGAGAGCAGACTCATATACAGATAAGAACTACAAACCCTTTTTTCTCTGGATTCTTCTTTAAAGCTTTAAGATTGTGATTTGTTACATCAAAGGTACCTGAACTTCCAGATGGCAGGAAACTTCTCTCCTTGCTTCCACGTGCAGCTGTGTGCCTGATGACATTTCACTGCACCTTTGAGTGGATCTGGAGTCGAGCTGAGACACAGTTTCTCAGTTTGGAAGAATTCACTCCTTGAGTGGTCCTACTGTTTCTCTTTGCTCACCAGAGCAGCCAGTTCCTCAGTCCTTCTCAGGTGTGCTACACCTTGAGGGCAGTGGGGAAGAGCAAAGCATGGGTTCTGTGGCACCCAGCGCTGTCAAGCATGCTGTGCCTGAGCCGGCTCCACGCACAGAGCATGTTGTGGCCCAGCAGCTGGGAGCCTGTTACACTAAAAAAATGTTATCCTCTGCAATCCCTCTGCATGATAATCAGACCTACTGTTTAAATAAAGCATTGTGTGGCAGTCTTAAAAGAGATGAAGAAGATAAAGTAGTGATTTTAATCCTGCAGGAATGTTATTTGGCCCTTCAAGTCCCTCATCAGCGTAGATGGCTGTCTGTGAAGTGCCTTTAATGCATACTGTGTGCTGCTGAGGAGGAATTAGCATTCAAAGGGCATGTTAGAATGCAGCTAACTTCTCATATTAAATGTCAAGAAATTCCATTACTCAGCTGCCCATTCTACCCCTGTTTGCAAAACAGTACCTACAGAAATTTTTCTGGACATTTAATAGGTGATCATCTTACAATATTGCAGTTGCAGCACGTTGTCCCTAAGAGAAAGAACATTAAATAATGATGCTTTGTGCATCTTGTTTAGAGCAAGCTCCTAATTTTTATAAATACTTGGCACTTTCCACTGAAATCTTTGGAATATCTGGTCCTTCTCTTTTACTTTTAATATTTTCCTTTTATTTCAGGAAAAAAGGTTACCTTTTAAAAATGGATTAAGCCAGCCTCTTTTTTTTATTATGTAAGCTAATTTTTATGATTTTAAAACACCATTCTGATTAGCATGCTTTTCTTTCTTTTTTTTCTGACTTTGCTACTGCCACAGAAGAAGTGTCTGCGAGGATAGTACAAGTAGTAACAGCTGAAGCTGTAGCAGTCCTGAAAGATGAACAGGAAAAAGAAGCCCAGCACAAAGATCAGCCTGGATCACTACCTTTAGGTAAAATGAGACAAAGAATGCTCCAGGTATCCTTGTGTTTGCAAATGTCTATATGTATATTAAAAAATGCAGTTCCCGCTGTGTATTCACGTTGGTTATGGTTGTGGGTAAACCGTAGCCACCACTGGATTAATGCTGGAACCAAAGGATTGTGTTCCTGGTTCTTCATGGCCCTGTGAATGTCTCATTCGCTGTTTGCTCTAACAGTTCTCCACCTTGTTTCTGACTCCCGAGTAGTGCAGCCATGGGTGTGTTTGGTTGTAAGGTTTTGTAATCAGGTTGGTTGGGACTGTTTGTGTTCAGCCATGTACAACATGAAGGATTAATGTCTGAAGAGGCTAAGATAGAGTGACATATAAAAAGAAAGTGAGGCTTTGCTGGTCAGGTGGTAGCTGCTCAAGTAGATGGAGGAGGAGCAACTCCACAGGAAGCAGAAAGGAATGTGGTATACCAGGCTGAGAGCAACCAGGCAGAGTGAGGGCAGATTGTGGCAGAAGGAGTCATATGTGGTAAAAGAAAATGCCAGCAGTCTATACTGGAAATGGTAGCAATGCTACTGGTCTGTGCTGTGTCTCCATCCTCCTGTTGCCTCCTTTGTGAAAGAACTCTCTGAAATATATGTGTGTGTGAGTGTGTGTGTGCGTGTATCCATGTATTGATAAAAGAAGGTAGGTATACAGCCATTTGTACCTAAAGTGCTTCCTCCTTGCCAGAAAACTTCTGCAGTAGCTCAAAATATGTACACCAAAGGCCAGAGAAAGGACATACTCCATCTTGAGGTAAGGAAGTCTTGCAAGCCTGTCCTAGGACAGATTCTGCTGAGTGCATGTACATTGTGTTTAAATCAAAACAATGCCCTGCTGTGTTTTCCCCACTCTGCCTGCTTTGGTGCAGTGCTTGGCCCTTGCCTAGGAATGATTTAAAGTCAATGAGTAATTTGGAATATTTGTTGGAAATTTGGTTCCCAAGGTTTTTTGCTTCGTTGAATTAATTTAGGACTGCAGCAGGGAGATGTGTTGCTTGGTAATTCCCTTCTTTGCAGAGACTCAGTTTTACATGGAAGACCCCAGTTCTCTAAATCACTTCACTCAGGCTTGGGAGAGGCAAAATGGATATTCAGTTCCATCTAGTCAGATAAGTAATTTAAAAGACATTGTGAGAAGTGTGTCTTCAGTTAACAACTCTTGGTGTTACAGTTCCTGTGGTCAGATGCATTATGATGAATTTATACTCTGTCCCTGGACAGCACATTTTAAGGACAAGTCACATATGGTCTTTTCCAAATCACACTGAAATCAATAGGAGGAAGCCTGGGAAATTCTGTTGGGGCTTTGTTGGGGCTTTGAAAGTGGTCTGTCTGTACTTGGAAAGAAGCCCTGAACTGTAAACTGAGATCTACCTGTTGAAAGGCGCCATTGATAAGACAGACCTGTTAAAACAGATTTGTTTGGGGTATTTTTACACATTGTTTAAGCCCCAGGAGTGGATCTGTTTTTAAAGAAAAAAAATTCTCAAAGTGATTGGTATGAGATCAAATGCAGAGATTATGCTGAATTCATTTAAGAAGCTTGTTTAGGATTTCATCATACATGAATTAAAATAATTGAAAAAAAAAAATTCTTTTCAGCATCTGATCTCATGACTGGGAATGAATGTAAATCCCAGTCCAAGTGCATCTAAGTTTTCACTGTGCCTTGCTCAGCTGAATCACTGTTATGTCACAGCTGATATAAGTTCCCTGTGCTGATATCTTTTGCATTCAGACAAGCAATATTTGCATGTGGTCTGTGATTAACCTTGAACTCAGCAGAAGAAAAAAAAAAGTGTGCAGAATGGAGTTTTTTCATGTACTCAGGGTAGATTGAAGAGATTAGATGCCAGTTTCTGGTAGTTGGTGTGAATTTGTAATACCACATGTGCTCAGATGCATTTTTGTTGTTGCCTTGGGTGACTGAAGGCTTTTTAAGAGGCAATACTGATTTAAAAGAGTATCTTGTATTTGATTTTTATATTGTGCTCTATGACCAGAATTTTGTAAATAATTCATACCGTTAGAAAACAAACCAACAACAGAAAAATAAATCCTTTTATTATAATTTCAAAAGTCCATGTATTCTGCAAGGGTCTGTCTGAAAATCCAGCAGGCATGAGTCCCTGTCAGATAATTCCTCAGATGGGCAGAACCCAACTGACTGCAGCTTGTATCATGTATTGGTCTTCTTGGGATTAATGGCTGTATCTCGTTTTCACTGTTTGATTTCTAGCAGTTGAAGAGTCAGCCAACCTGCCTCCTTCCCCACCACCATCACCAGCTTCCGAGCAGACTGGAGTTCTGGAGGAAGGTAAGGGTCTCCTGGACATTGCAGTGCAGAGCTGTCAGCAGAGGGATGAGACATGAATCTAAAGGATGGGGGAATCAGAAAATGGAGATACTTTCTGCAGTGGAGATACATCTCATGTGAAAAGATAAGACATTCCCAGCAATAACTCCCCATCTGCAAACCAGCTGCAGCATGGATGAGGTAGACACATGAACAGAGGTAGCTGAGGGATATGCTAAGTACATCCATGCTAAAGAAAAAGAGATAGTGTGGCTCACTTTGTTGTCTGTTTTATGCCATATGAGCCAAGATGTCTGCTGTCCCAGTGTGGTCACCAAAACTACAATTAAGTATGGGTCATCTTTTGTTTCTTGAGATTTGTTTGGCTGCGTTTTTAAAATGACCATTGCCTTTTGGTTTGGAATCTTAAATGCGTGAAAGCAAAGAGGTTCAGAGCTGGATCATTTCTTTGGCCCTCAACCTATAATTCATGATCTAATGTCTACATGTATTGGGGTTTCTGTACACAAAGTGCAGCAGTCACATTCTAGTCTTAAAAAGAAAATTTCTATTCTATTCTGCATGTGTTCAGTTTCAGTAACCTGTGATCACTGCATTTTCCTCCTACTGAAATCTCCTCCAGCAAAGACCTGAAGTGTTGGCTTAATGTTAAGCAGGGGCCTAAATCCCAGCGAAGCTGCCACAATGTAGGCATATGAGTGAGTGCTTTGTTCAGCAGAAGACAACTGCTGCATCAAAGCCATCAGTATAGAGAGACAGCAGTGTGTTAAAACTGAGCTGTATCATGGGGATAAGAGGGAAGGATTTGGGTTCAGAATCTCCAGAAGACTGTCAGTTAAACTCTGCCATGTCAGTAACATTTTTATGTGTCCACTTACTTCCTTCTTGGATTTTCTTTTAGTGTTTTCTCTTTCTTTTTGTTATGTAAGTGCATGAAAATAATTTCTTCTCATCTGCTGAACAAACTTTGTTGGTATTTTAACACAGAGCCTCTATGAATTTTGCAAGTGGACGGTTGCTATTTCACATTCTAGCGTACTCTGATTCAGTTTATGAGGACACTGGAATTAGGCATGTTCCATCATGCCATCATTTTGGAGACAATGAAATTACAGGCTGTGTTAGCAACAACATTTGTCAGTCCACTCTACTGGAAGGGCCTACTGGGTGTGCTTACTAGCAGTTATAAAGAACTTGAATAATTGATTGCTGTTGTTTTTTAAAAAAACATCTGCCCGTTGTGTGTTTGAAAAATAATACAACAGTTCCTAGACTCATCACCCAGAGGTAATGGCAGTCAAAACTATCAACTGAAAAGAGAACTGGTAAGGCATTAGCAAAGGTTTTTAGAATTGTTACCAGGGCTTTATCACTATTTTTTAATATATAATTCACTTGGCTAATCCTGTGTATGCTTTTTGATTTTTCATATCATGGTAAAGGGCTTGTTCTTCTGCTTCAGGCCAATGTCAAGGTTCTTCCATTAGCCTCAGGTTTAGGTTTAGCTTTGTGTGCTGCTTATATCAGTTGTATATTTGCATGTATTTTAGGATTTTAGGAAGTACTTACATTGGTTTTTTGACAGGAGGTTGTAGATTGGCCCCTAACCAAATGGAAAGCATTTTGCTAGTTGTACTAACACAGAAAGGTGGCAAAACACTCCACAACTTGAGTTATTATCTACTGCCAGACTACAGTTCCCAGCTGTGCAAATGACTCAGCAAGTCACTTAACATTGTTGGTTTTCTCTTTCCTTTCATGTAGAATTGGATTAATAAAATAGCACTTACCTTACAGAGGTGGTTACAAGCACTGAAAGGACAGTGTTTGAGAGATGTTTCAATGATTTACACAATGTCATGGTTTTTAATAACTTTCAAATAATTTTCTTTAACATTAGTCAAAAGAGACTTTTTGGAAACATGGAAGATTTTGATTCAGTGCTTCATTTTTAAGAGCAGATGGCTGGTTTGTAAGTGAAGTATGGACAGAAGTGATGTCCTGAGTCTTTAATGCACTGTGCTGGGAGCTTCTTGTGTATGTCTGGCTCTCAAACAGGAACTCACAGTAAAATTGTTAGAAACAACAGAAAGAACTTGGAAAAAATTTCACCAGAAATATATTATGGGGTTTTTTTACAAAAAAATCAGTGTTGTCCATTCAGTGTAGTAAAAATAGTAGTAATAATCTTGTTCTCTGCTCAGTATTAGAAGATATGGTCCTTACTTTCTGTGGGTGAGTTCAGTTTTTGGTGACCAGAGTGAGCCAGACCTGTCAATTTTATTCAGGCAAAGTTCCCATTCAGAAGAGTTTGCCTCAGTAGGGTTTGACCCAGTTTTACTGTACTTGTTTAAATCTCCCATTCCCTATACCATCTGGCTATCCATCCTCATGCATCTTTACATTGTCTGTTTTTCTGCTTAGTAAAATACAGTTTATTAATTTGTTAAACAAAAAAGGTGAGCAATTGTTGTATCTGCCTCAGACCTTTTTTCCCCTTTTCCTAGAAGCTTTTCCTAATGCACTTGTCAGTGTGTGTTGCATTGCTTTGAATCCAAGAGACTTCTTCAGTCAATGTAGGAAGGAAATCACTGTTGTAGACTGACAAAAGTGGATGTGGCCAGCCATGCAGCAAACACAAATTAAAAGAAAAAAAAAAAGGTAGGAAAGACAGAGAGGTTTGTGGGTCAAGTTTATTTCATGAGAGAAAGGAGTCGGTTGGATGTAGGTTTCTTTGATTTAGCTGCAGGAAAACATTTTAATGAACCTGTCCCTTTTTACTGCTGCAGAAGGTAAGAGAACTGATTTGCCTTATTGAAATTATTATATTTATTTCAACTATAATAACATAATTTTGTTCAGGAAATTAAATTCTCCCTAACACCCTCTAATCCTTTTATCAGTTGTATTTGGTCATGCAGGACTGATGTAATATTATAATTTCTTGGCATTTCTTTTGTGCTCTGTGCCTTTTGACAACGGTCAACAACATCTTCACGTAAAAAAATTTTTAAACATTACAGGATAGAACGATGCCTCTGATGGACTGTCTTGCACTTTGAAATAGGCAGGTTAGCCTTTATATTCCAAATAAGAATGTTTTGTAAACTGAAAAGAAACAAGTGTCGTATGAAAATGGATCTGTTGATGGTGAAAATTACATCTTGAAAGGCATTCTCAAAATATATGAGAAAGGTGCAGCAGAAGTGATTTTAATCTTGGACTTTAAAATGCATTAGGGATTTTTCCCATGCTTTGAGATGGAAAAGATTAGAAGGGACTGTAATAACAAAGGATTTTTCTTGTTGCTGAAATAAAAGCATAGTCTCCTTAGAAGACATCATTATCCTGTTAATGAAATTATCTGCATTAATTCTGAAAATATCTTTATTCAAACTGATAAAAAAACAGTATAAATCTGTAAAATAGCCACAGATGTAACAGCCCCGAACAGTACCAGGCTTTGCACTCCTGGTAATTTTGGACCATCACAATAGCATGTATTAAGCATTTTTACTGCTCTCAGTTCCTGCAGTTTTAAGGAGCAGAGGCAAGGCCTCTGTTTTGTTGCCTACAATCTGTTCAGAGCCTATAAAGAAGGGATTTTCAGCCTTGTTTGCAACAGTATAGAGAGGTCCTGAGATTTCACTTTCACTATTTTTGATGCATTTTGCTTTTGAAGGGCCCCTGGATAAATAAACCCACAGCTGGAAGGAGAACCTCCCCTTCTGCACATCTTCCTTCTCTGTGTTCAGCTTCTGACCATATCAACCTTCCCTTCTTTTCTCCATGTTGTCCCAGTTCCAGGTGAAAGGGTGACAAGTGCTTCAGCTCATTTAGCTCTTGTGTTCAGTAATTCAGGGGCTGGTGTGAGGGCACCCTGCAGAGAAGGGGGAGTTGAAGTTTTGAACCTCCTCGGATTTAGGAGGGAGTCGATTCCTGGTCTTTCGTACCCTGAACTGTGGGCTCACCCCCTTGCAACTTGCCTTTTGCAAACTGTGAGTCCCCTCAAATCCGTTACAGAATTTTGTAGATGCTTCTGTGGAGAAGAAATCCACAGGTTCTGCACTGCAAGTGGATCGAGATGATTCCCTGCAACATTGCTTCGGGCTCTTAAGTACTAGGGAAAAATGGGAAGCTTGGGCACATTGCTGTGCTTAGCATTTCCTATTGCAGTGCTCTGCAGAGCTTCCTGCTTGGCAGAAGTGGGTTGCCAGGTTATCTTTCCACACCTGCCTCTTTGTATATTGCATAAAGCCCAGAATCTGGGGGTTGGATTCTGCTAAAGAGAGAAGTAGCTAAACTATCAGTGGTTTGGGCACTCTTTGTTCCCTGAAAAAAACTGTGAACAGAGTTCTCTTAAACAGAGTTCCTTGTGTTGGTCTTTGTGCACACAGCATACCTGCGGTCCCAGCCGGTCTCAGCGCGGGCACCAGTCTTAAACATGGATGATCTTTCTTTTGCAGGACTGTGATACTTATAGAAGCTGCAAATATTGACATTCATTGTTACTTTTGCTTCCTATTCGTGAGTGATAGAGCCTGAATGGGTTGCTCCTACAGCAGTCCTTTCCCAGGCAGAAGAAATCCATGCCATGACATTACAGGACACTTGCTACCAGTTGCTGCAGAAAGCAGAGGTGGTTTTTCTAAAGACACAGGGGTTGTTTTGTTATGGTGTACTACAGAAAGAAACTTAAAACTTACTGTTGTTTGCCAGGAAGAACCTTAGAGCTCTTATAAATGGGATTGTTTGGGATCAAAATTGTTTCCAAGACTTGGGTAATGGCAGTTAGGGTAGCATTCCTGAGCCAAAAATGCCTTGTTTTGGCATCCCACAGAGATCTGTTATGCTGCCTGTGTTAAAGCCTTGCTTTCTGACTTAGTGTTTTAGATCTAAGAGTGGAAGTTTTGGGGGCTCTGGGGGAAATCCTGTAAGCTATAATTGCCTGGAGAAAGACCAAGAACACCAAGTATGGACTTGTACTTGAAGCTGGTAGGAAATCCAGTGGAACAGCTGCAGCTGCTTAAGGCGCTCTCTGATTCAGCATTCATCAAACTGCCAGTTGCCATACACTGAGAATGGACTTACACATCTTTTCTCTAGCACTAGATGTTTAGTTTTTCATAGCTTTATTTGTGATGAGAGGACTCTTCAGCCTACAGGAGGTCCCAAGTGTCCCCTCTAGGTTTGTATGGATGAGGTGGTAGGCCAGTCATTTTCATTGGGTAGTACTATTTTTCTTTGTCTTGCAAAAACAACTCAAACTGCCCCTCCCTGTACCTGTCAGTAGCTGGTGTAGTCCCATTTATGTGATTTTGTGCAAGGCTACAGTGATGAGTGAATAAAGCTGTCATTCCAAAGCATTAGCAAACACCGAGGTGGGAGCTAGTTCACCCACGGAAACATGACACAACAGCGTAAAATATAGGGCTAACAGAGACTGCTGTGAGCAGCACTTTGTGGCCTTTATCAGGAAAAAAAGGTAGCTAGCTATTTGGGGAAGGGGGTTTTTTGTTGTTTAAATGCTGCCTATATATAGGAAAAAGAAGAAAGTGGGGAATTTTGAAACAGATACAATGAAAAATAAAGCCACCATGGGCCAAAATGTAAGCTGGTTTTCTTTTTAATTAAAGAACTTTTTTAATTTTACACTTTTAAGTACTAAATCTGATTACTATGAGGGATACAACTATGTCAGGACACTTCAGAGGTTTTTAGTGCAGTCAGTCAGGTGTATAATACATATGGGTATAGTGCGAGTTGTGAGATGTGGTTTGTGCACAGCATGTGTTCCTCTAAGTAATTAGTGTGTAATTTTGAAATTCACTTACTCCTAGGGTTGGTTTCTGATGTTTGTAAACCCAGTAGAAAAGGCCAGCTACGTGGTCCATGTGATAAAATGCACAACAGCCTCATTCCTCCATCCTGCATTAACCCGTAGCCTGGCTGGTGTCATCCTCTCTCCAGCATGACATAGTGGCTGGTGCTGCTAGAGCATGTGTACATCCTGTCTTATTTTTTCTCTGTGTGTCTGTCTGTCCTGCAGCCTTTGTCTGTGTGTGTCTGTTTGTAAATGCAGGGGAAGAGGACTGCCAGATGGGGCAGCTACAGCACTGCCCCGGCTGTGGGCCTGCTGCTGGCAGGGAGTGGCGTAGAGACCTGGCCCCCTCCATTTCAGTGTCTGTGCCCAAGGAGGAGCCCTACAATTCAGATGAGGAGTACTATGAACACCCTCTGTTCAGCTCGGAGTGGACTGGCTCTAGTACATACCCCAGTGCCACAGTGAAGAGCACAGAGGTCTTGTTAGGCCATGATGAAGGTGAACCGAGCATGGTCCCTTTTGGTTCCTCTTCCCCTCTACTTACCTGCCATCTATTCCATTCTTTATGTGCCTAGGATTGCTGCCTTCTGGAGAGGGAAACCTAGTTGTATTTTCTCCCCAGATGGAAGTGACACCCCTCCAAGAGTCTCTCTATGTCTAGTTAAAACTTCAGCATGAACAACAAGTGCAGCTTTGGGGTCAGTGTAACCCTGGTTCCCACTTAAATGAGGGCTCTTGTTCTTTAGGCCTGGCTTATAGCAGAATCAAAAGGAGAAGCTAGTTAAAAGAACTGGAAGCTAATTTGTTCTTTGTGCCAGAGAAATACTGCCAAGAACAGTATGCAGAGTAGGCCAAAATATTGTTCCTGAAAGTAAGTCAGTTGTTTACACAATGGGGGAAAAATATGTCTATACCAAAGATAGCCATGGAAGGACTTTAATTCTCCAGCAGGTGAAGTAAATAAGTTCTACCCCAGTGTACACAGGTAATTTCAGGCCTTGTTGGGTCATGTTTGATTTCCAGTTGTTTTGTGGACACACTCCATTTGCATTGTGCCAGCTGACTGCAAACACAGAAGGGAGAAAAGCCTCTCTGTACCTCCCTTTTCTATGACCTGAGCATATCAGTAAGTAGTATTTTATCAGTGGGGTTTATGTAAAAGTAAAATGGCTTTTGAGGAATCAGGAGAGAAGCTTTTTCAGTGCCTAACAGAACAGCTGACTTCTCAAAGGTGAAATAGATGATGTTTCATTGCACAGCACTCAGTCTTGGGAGCTGAAGTTAAAAATAGTACTGAATCCTCTAAAGGTTTGTGTCTCAGGAGTATGGACCTGTCTCCCTGAAACTGGTCACTGGGTCATTATAAGAAAACCAGAGTTTTCAGAATTAACAGGATAGTTACAGAATTAACAGCCTAATACTGTAACAGCATCAGTAAGAGATCAGCACTAATAATTGAAGGTTGTTAGTGTCAGCATGTCTGACTGAAGGTAGGGAGATAGAAAAATCACAGGGGTAGCCTTACTTTAGCTGTGTGCATGTAGCTGTACATAACAGCCTGGCTAGTTCATGGGCAGCTTCCTTTTCAATCATATTTGCCTCTGGTGAAAGTGGAAGATCTCAGAACATCTAAGTGGAGGAGAAAAAAGACGAACAAGCTGTATCATGAGTGGAAAGATAGGCATTACGACACCCTGAGATCCTCTCAGCTGGTGAGAGCACCATGCTAAAATGCCAGAGATTCAATCCCTGTGTGGGCCATTCACTTGAGAGTTGGACTCGATGATCCTTCTGGGTCCCTTCCAACTGAGACTGCCATGTGAAACAGCTGTCCTTGCTGGTCAGCAGTCTGTTTGACATAAGAGTCTGCTGCACAAAGGGAGGCTATATGATTCTTTTGTTAATTCAGGGATGACTTTCTAGTTTGAGTAATTATTTTTATTCATGTGGCTTTCTGTAAAGTGTTTCAGGAAATGAAGGAGTATTGCTCCAGGTAACTAAGAGGCTTTCCTTAGCATTTTTTAATTGAGAGGGATGCACATACAAAAGTACATAAAATCAAAAAAAGAAAAGTAAAGCACATTATTCAAGTCAGAGTCTTTTGTAGCTGGAGACCTGTTGTCCTGCAAGGCTGCTTTTACAATCTGCCTATGTGCAAGTATTTCTGTAATGCTCATGCATTGATCCAGGTCTGTTTCTGAATCTTCTGGCTTCTGTTCACTTAAGACACAGTATCTAACCTTAATTATTTTGTATGTTTTTAATAATGTGTTGTTCTTTACACAGTGATATTTTCTTTAACCTCAACTAGTGTTTAAGTTCCTTAAATCACTCTTTTAAGGCCATAGCTGAAATGGATGATCGATTGTCTGGTTTTCACTGGGCCAATCTCAGGAGAAAAATGAAGCCCTTGTAATACCAAGAGGCTGGATACAGCCATTTCCAAATTTGAAACCACTTTGTTCTAGGTCTGATTCAGCTAAGTACTTCATTGTGAGACACATTTTAAATTCAGGGATGTCATCAGGTTGCCTGAAGCATGGCTGCTGGTCAGCTCTTTAAGTATGTTGCTGAATCAAAGGTTTCACACTTAATCCTGACTTCTTACCAGAGGGAATACTAATAGCGCACAGTAATTTTTGTCTGAGTAGCAGTGGCAGGAGTACAAGTCTGGAATGGAGATTTTTCTAATAACTCTTCTGCCATGGCACAAGCCAAGACTGTTCTTGATACTATCATACTGATCCTAACAGCCTGTAGGCTGAGTGGTATGTTTTAGAAATTTGGATGAACAAATAGTTATATTGCATTCATTGGTTTTTTTGACTTAATTGATGAGGAGGAGCCTGGGGATAAGTGGGGAAACAGCAAAGAAAATTAAGAGTCCTTGTGTTAAAATAGTGATTTTTACATACAGATTTCAGATGTCAGACAGTGTAAGGGAGAAATTGTTTATAAACCCATTCAGTGTAGGATTCTTGGCAGAAATCTTGCAAAAACTATTAGTTATTAGCCATGCATAAGGCCTGTTAAGATTATGAAAGTTTTCAGTATTTTGCCAAATCCAGGATTCATACAGTAGATTGACTTGCTGGCATTCAGCAGTCTGTATTACCAACGTCAGTGGAAAGAAATCAATACCTTGTCACAGTTGAGGTGGACACGACACACACTAAGTCCAGTATAAAGTGCAGGCAAAAAGCATTTATTCCGAAAGCCAGTGTCATATATATACACTTTTGTATGTTTATCATTCATGTTAATTGTGCATTGGTTGCTTAACTACTACAGTAGATTCACTGGCTATTTTAACTACACTATACTGTTATTAGTTATCTACAACACAGACATCCCAAAAATCCAAACAGACGCCAGCTGCAGCTGTGTTTGCCGTTTACTCTCTTTATTGTTTTGAATTTCTTGCTTCTCTTGATTAAGTTCCTCATGGGTAGACACAGACTGTGCTGAGATCAATGTCGGATTCAAACTCAGACAAACTGTTAATCTCCACCATGCCTCATACTTTCCTCCACCTCAGCTGAATGTCTTGTTCTGGACTAAACAGCACATTTGTCAGAAAAATATCAGTGCACTTTGAGCTCATTGATTCATTAGTGTTGTCAGAGCCATCGGTCATTCCATTCCATCTCCATTGCCAATGACTGTTTGACCCACTGTCATCCTTGGGAGAGGTATGCCTGTAAAACACTTTCTGCTCTCATCTTACAGCATAAACATGTTTGTCTGAGGGTAGGCAGGCTTTTGGTTTGTTTTTTCTGTAGGGAGAATTCAGCTCCATGGTGGCTAAAATGAGCTGGGTACTGGCAGTCCTTTACAGACTTAAATCGAAAATATTGAGCTGAAAGGGTTATGTAAATGCAGTCCTGAAAGGGTCATGTAAAAGCAGTCCTGTTCAGCTGTGTGCTTGGTGTTTACTGCTGGTGTTGATGTCACCTCCTTTTTCCCATCCCCAAGAAGAACCAGTAAAGAGTCCAATGGCTGTGGAAGTGCAACCTGCTGCTCTTCCTGGGAAACAAGTGGGGAAAGAGCCTTTGGACCAGGCAAAGGGCCTCTGTGAGGGTCAGCTGGATTCTGGTTCAGTGTGTCATGAAGATGAAGTGCCAAGTGTGGCATACAGCAGGGAGAGTGTGACCTTTGTGGTGGGAGCGGTCCTGAAAGACACACCCCCTTCCTTGGCTGAGGAAGGTGTGTCCTTCTTAGGTTTGCATGTGTTTGCTGCCAGCAAATCCTTCTCCAGCTTTCTCCAGTGCTTTCCAAGGCTGCTTCATTTTCTGCTTTTCCCATTTATTGGTATGAATGCTCTTGTTATTATGCTTGAAGAGTGTGTAGTGGATAATATGATTGTGTAGGTGCTGTATGACAACATGGTTTCCCACTGCTGCGGCTGATTCCTGGTTTTTTTACTTTGCCATGATAAAATATGCTTTGCAGCTAAGCTTATTCCGCTGTGTAAGCCTTCTTTCCCCATCTCAGATGTGTTTGCCAGTCACATTGCTAATCTGTATATTCTTTTTTCTTTTTTGGTGCAGAGATTCATCTGCATTTCTTGCAAAAAGCAGATTTGCTGCCTTTGACTATGACATAAAGATGCTTAAACTGTAGAAATGTTTTCATTTGCAGTGAGCAGGTTTTTTGTTTGGTTGGTTTGGTTTTTTTGTGTATGCTTCAGTGCATTCTGGTTTAGCTCCCTTAAAGCTATTGCTTCTTATATCATACCCTTGTCATCCATTGCAATCCACCCCTCCTCTCCTCAGTCATTGCTAGAACTCTTTATTTTTTGTGTGTGTCACCTTATTACAAATGTTTAACCTTGCTGGACTGCCCTTCTTAGGCAAAATCTCCATCACTTCCCCTGGGATGTTTCCTTCGAAGTGAAGGTTAGGATTAGGTACACTGAGTGAAGTTTTGACTTAGTCTCTAAACAAAGTATTTACTGTAGTCATCTTTCAGTACATAAAAACTAGGTTTCAGTATTTTTCTTTTAGTGGTATTTCTCTTCAGCCAATGGAACAAGGCACAAAGACATCTTGTGTGGAGTAGTGATGTACCCATTCCCTACCTAGCTAAAGAATACTGCATTTAGGAGGCTTTGTTCTGGATGGCCCAGCTGAGGAACACTGAATTCCTCTGGCAATCAGAATATGTTTTGATACCATTGGTATTGCTCACTTACACTACAGTAAAAGACACAGTAGGCTACGTGGAGAAAAGCAGTATCTAGCTATTTAATTTCTGTGAAATGAGGATGACATCAGCCCAATAGCCATGCTTTATACTTCATAGGGTTTGCAAGTCAGTCACCAAATGTAAAAACATAAAGGAGCAAAATTACTGTAGTTGTAGTTTTCTAGTTTGGTTAGCTGTAGAGTTTAGAACGGCAGTTGCTTTTTTGACTCAGTATTAACATATGCAAATATTTAAAGAATGAGCAATAGTTTGATACTAATCATCTAAAAACAGTCAGATTCATCAGAGCAAAAAGATAGCTCCATGAACTTAAAATTAGATCTGAGGAAATTCAGAGTTGACCCAATGCTAGTTGTAACAAGCTTTAGAAAAAACTCATAAAACCTTTTCTACAGATTAGTGCAGAAAGATATGCCACATTCTGCAGTCTTTCTCTTCATATTTTCCATTATGGGAAGATTTCAATTAGATAGGAATCAGTATCTTCCACACGACATTAAAAAAAGATCAAGGTATTAATGATTAACAGAGTGGGTATTAAAAAAAGACTCAACTAGGTATTACTTTCTGAAGATATTGTGGCAGAGTATAAGAGTGGCCTTTTTAGTTTCCAATTAACTTAACGAGGGCCTGATCTAGAGTCACAGAGACATGCCTACTATTCTTTGACTTCAGCTAAAGCTGTAGGTGACTGGCCATTTTGAAGACCAGACCTTCACGATCTGGGACTATTAACAGGTCTGTTGCTGATTTCCACATGCTGGTTTTGTGACAGCAGTGAGATTTTGGTCATTCGACAAAGAGCAAGTGTTAAAAATTGGTACAGTTAAAAAACCAGCGTCTTTTGAAACTTGCAAAACCCTTTGCATGCATTATCTCTTTAGTTTAGGTTGCATGTAGAATAAAAATGTAAAAAATACATAGAAATTTATGACTATGTATGTTTTAAGTATCAGCAACACACAAAGGTACTATTCCTTTAAAGTTGCAGACTTTACTAACGGAAAACTAACATAAGCTACAGAGTCCAGCAAAGCTTCTAATGAAGTGAGGTTATTTGTGGCTTTGCTGTTGTATACAAATCATGAAGATGAAGAATTTACATGAAATCATCTCATTTCAGTGCTCACATTTATATGTGGACAACTCACATTTTCCCTATAAAACCTTATATATTGAAAGGAAACTAGTATGTAACACCTTGAAGCCAATTTCTAGGTGGATGGCCTTGCTGCATGCTCGCATCTTTCTCCCTTTCCATTCCATCATTCATACCAAAATGTTGTAAGCCACATGACTGCCTGCCTGTAAGTGCTTTAAATAATTTTGCTATAAAACCCAAACAAACTACTTCAGATTTACTTGCAGCCACGAAGATGGAATTCCATGTCCAGGAGGGCACACGCCCTTTTGCAGCAGAACCATTAGACACAAAGCAACATGAATCTGGGAAAGACAGTAAGACTGTTGAGCAACCTAAATATGATGCCTTAGTTCCACAGTCAGCAAAAACAGAGGCTGCAGATAAAAAGGATTCAGAGAGCAAAGACAAAGAAAAAATGCTTTCACCTCCATCGGAATGGATCTTGAAAACTGATTCACAGAAGAAAGGGGAAGCCAGTTTTGCAGAACCTGCTGCTAAGCCTTCTGCTTCTCAAGAACAAAAGCGCTTGTCATCTCAACTGCCTGAAGAGAGCAGGACGGAAGAAAGGACTGCAGGTGTGCCCTCATCAACCAACCAAGTTATGGCTATCAAATTTCAAGACAACCTCAAAGATGTCCAAGGTGGTGCCATCAGCCATGGTGAAAGTTCTCTATTGCTACCAGAAGCCAAGGCAGAAGCAGCCAAAAGTGAACTTCCTTCGGGCCCGTCTCCTGCTCTCCCCCAGGAGCTTTCACTCAAAGATGGTTTCAAAACACACCAGGAACACATTGACCAACTATTTGCCAAAGATCTCAGTAGAGATGAACAGATCCCCAAAGACAGGACATTATCTCTAGAAGAAGTCTCAGCAATAACTGTAGATGGCTTGAAAACTCCAAGCACCCCAAAAATTCCTCCATGGGGGGAGGAAAAGGATATGACTAAGGATGAGAGCGATGAGGAAGAAAGGTATGAATTCTATGATAAAGGGGAAGCTCGAATATTAGATGATGGTAAATTTACCACAAAACCTGAAGTTAAGACACTTTCCCTAGACAAAACAGACTTTGAAAAGGATGGTGAAGCTAAAAAGTCACCTAATACTCTCAAAGCAGAAAAAGAAATGGACCAAAGTGGGCTCTCAGCAGCAGCAGATGTGAAAAAGGAGGCACAGCAAAGCACACAGGTCCCCCCAGCTGAGTTAAGCCATGAACTGACCGTTGATAAAACAGTAGAGCACCCTGACAGCACTCAGTTATCCAGAGTAACAGAGAAAGCCCCTGAGGTACCAGGTTTAACCACTGAGAAGACTCCTACTCTTGAAGCCTCTCAAGAGAAAGATGTTAGAAAAGATACTGAGGAGGATAAGACACGTGTTTCAGCTCCTCGTCAAATGAAAGAAGAGGAGGATCAATCAGGAATGTCGAAGTATTTTGAAACCTCTGCTCTGAAGGAGGAAGCCTTTAAAGCAGATGGTCTGAAACAAAGCAGTGATTACTATGAGCTAAGTGACACAAAAGAGAGTAAATATGAACCTTACCAGAGAGGTCGTCTAATACCTGAATATGAAGAGGAGGAGGAAGAGGAAGAATTACAGACAGAATTGAATCAGCAGCAGAATGTGCATACTCATGAAATGGGGTACAGTACCCTGGCTCAGAGCTATACACCAGACACATCTGAAGAACCCAGTTCCCCAACAGAAAGAATGTTCACTATTGACCCCAAAGTCTATGGGGATAAGAGAGAGCTTCACAGTAAAAATAAAGATGACCTAACTCTGAGCAGGAGCTTGGGACTTGGGGGAAGATCTGCGATTGAACAGAGAAGTATGTCTATTAACTTGCCCATGTCCTGCCTGGATTCAATAGCCCTAGGATTTAGTTTTGGTCGTGCACATGATCTTTCTCCCCTCGCTTCAGATATTCTAACTAACACTAGTGGAAGTATGGATGAAGGTGATGACTACTTGCCAGCAACCACACCAGCATTGGAGAAGGCCCCCTGCTTCCCCATTGAGCGTAGAGAGGAAGATGAGTACATAGAAGAAGAAAAAGCAATGGTAGAAGAAAAAGTCCAACATGAGACCTTGGCTGAACCATCTTTCCAGGCCAAAGATTACTACAAAAATGGGGCTGTTCTGGCTCCTGACCTACCTGAAATGTTAGACTTGGCAGGGACAAGATCTAGATTAGCCTCTGTGAGTGCAGATGCTGAGGTGGCACAGAAGAAGTCGGTTCCTTCTGACAGTATTGTGGAAGACAGCAGCACAGCCCTGCCACCTGTGACAAATGAAAACCATGTAATTCTAAAAGCTGAAAGTCAGCTGGAAGACTTGGGCTACTGTGTTTTCAATAAGTACACAGTACCACTCCCTTCTCCAGTTCAGGACAGTGAGAATTTAACGAGTGAAACCTGTCCCTTCTACGAAGGTACAGATGAAAAACTGAGACGTGGCCTCGCTCCTGACCTGTCTTTAATAGAAGTGAAGCTGGCAGCTGCTGAAAAATCAGAAGAAGACTTCCTCAGCGAGAAAGACTTAGGTCAGCATGGTGAGTCCATTCTGGTGAGGGACTTTGAGCAGGAGAAAAATGAGAAACTGGATA
This sequence comes from Oreocharis arfaki, assembly GCA_013398015.1. NCBI lineage: Eukaryota > Metazoa > Chordata > Aves > Passeriformes > Paramythiidae > Oreocharis > Oreocharis arfaki. The sequence goes on from VZRR01009429.1 coordinate 189,759, forward strand.
CTGTGCTAAAAAAAAGTGAAGATCAAGTTGACTCTAAAGAGGTCTGTCCCATTAAAGAAGCAGAACCAGAGAAGACAAGAGCTGAGGCAATGTTTGAAAGGAAAGAAGAAAGTGTGGCTAGTAAAGTTCATTTACCTGCTGATACCATGTATGACAGAATTTCTGCTTCAGAGATAGCAATAGAAAAGAATTCTGTTTGTTTGTTGATGGAGAAGGAGAAGACTCTTAGTGTTGTTCCTGAAATAGCTGAGATAGAAGCTCCAGTTAAACCAGATTACAATGCTATTAAGCATGATATGGAGGTGGCTGCAAGGAGAGCTGACCAAGAATATCAGAATAAGTTCGACACTAAGATTAGTGAGGTTGTTTTTCTTCCTTTAGGGAAGGAGAAAGCCGCTCTTGAAAGAGCAGAGCCTGAACCCAAAGACACTCAGCAGAAAGAGGAGACTACCTTCTCCAGAGAAGCAAAGGATGCAGATGTACTTTCCAAGACTGAGCCTAGTTATGTGAAGGATGGCTCAAAACTGTCAGAAACAGAAATTAAGGAAAAAGTAACTAAGCCAGATCTGGTACACCAAGAAGCAGTTGATAAAGAGGAATCTTATGAATCTAGTGGAGAGCATGATCAAGCCCAAGAAAGTTTGAATGGAGAATCTGTGAAACCAGAGGATATCAAAGCAGAACATCCAGAACCTCCCATGTCTGGGGAAGAGATGCCTGCACAGTTACCAGAAAAGGGGACTTCTGTGGAGCTCCTCTTTCCAAGAGCTGAGCCTCTCCGGGAGGAGCCTGCTGAGATTCAGATGGAGAGCATACCACAATCTGTAGAAGGAGCTGGAGAGGTACTTGATAGAGCTGTGAAACGTATGGAAACCCAAAAGCTGCTGCCATGTGAACTGGCAGCTGGGGCCTTGAAAGGGGAAGAATGTGAGGAAGAAGAGGTGGAAGCAGGGCAAGAAGCAAAAGAGGATAAACAGGATCTTGTATCAGAAATGCCCCCAGACTTTGGCAAGCCTGCTGCTGAAGAAATGGGAGTCAAGGGTAGCCCAGAAGCACTGCCTGAACTGAAAGGCATTATCGAGTCAGTGGTGACAGTGGAGGATGACTTTATCACAGTGGTGCAGACAACAGTTGATGAGGGTGAATCTGCTTCTCACAGTGTGCGCTTTGCTGCTACTCAGCAGGAGGACACTGAAACAGGAGACTCGCAGGCTGAAGAGGAGCTAGACATTGAAGAAGTGGAAGTTGAACCCAAGGAAGGCTCCCTTGAGGCTCCTGCTTCACCCCAGAGAGAAGAAATCCTGCTCACTAACTACAAAACAGAGACGTGTGATGATTACAAAGATGAAACAACAATTGATGACTCCATCATGGACACAGACAGTCTCTGGGCAGATACTCAAGGTGTGCATTATCCTTTCTGTTTTGTCTGTTGAATATTTTTGCTTCCAAATCACAGTGATTGAAAAGCAAAATTATTACAGTTATAAAAGTAGTCTGAGCATGTTTCAGAAAAATGGTAAAAATTAAATTTTAAATTAGTCATCTGCTCTGTCTTCAACTATTTTTCCCTGCTTCTCTGAAGTGTTGTTAACCTTTGTTACTAATCTTTTGTTTGTTGTTGTAATTTGCTCTGATCCTACAGATGATGATAGGAGCATCATGACTGAACAGTTAGAGACTGTTCCTAAAGAGGAGAAAGCAGAGAGAGAATTGCGAAGATCATCTCTTGATAAGCATAAAAAAGAGAAACCTTTTAAAACTGGGAGAGGCAGGATTTCCACTCCTGAAAGGAAAATAGCTAAAAAGGAGCCTAGCACAATCTCCAGAGATGAAGTGAGAAGGAAAAAAGGTTCATTTAACACTCCTATTACAATTTTTTTTAAATTTTCCTACTGTTTTACAGTACTATCTGGTTACTCTGTTGTAGATGATGTGCACCATAACATTATTAACGGTAGTGTTTTTTTAATGAGATCTTGTACAATTATGTGAGAAGCCATGTGCAAGGCTCACTGCTCCACTGGTCCTGTTTCATTGTAGACATCCCCACTGATCACTGGGTAATGCATCTGAACCGATGCACCAGTGCTCCCCCTATGAAGAAGCAGCGCATTGGGTTGGAGTTGTGGAGCAGTGGGCCTAACACTGGATGTATTAATTATATGAAATGGTTTGTTGGGGTTTTTTTCTGATCCTATGTTTTTGTGTTCTTTTTGTCCATAGCAGTGTATAAGAAAGCTGAACTTGCTAAAAAAACTGAAGTTCAGGCCCACTCTCCCTCCAGGAAAATCATTTTAAAACCTGCTATCAAATATACTAGACCAACTCATCTCTCCTGTGTTAAACGGAAGCAGACAGGTGACTGCATTCTGTTCAGTTATGCAATGTGGCTGGCAAACATAGACATTTTCTTTTGTAAATCTCATAGCTATAGCAGCTTCTCTGTTTTTTTTTTCCTCTAAGAGTATCAGTCTTCACATATAGTATTCTTTTTTAGTGTTTTGTACCATATTTCTTTTATTCTTTCTTTCCCAGTATTTGTTTGTTTATTTGATGGAGGCCATGATCACGTACGCTTGTCATTGCTTGGGCCTCCAAGTGCTGTGGTTGTAACTTGGCATCGTGCTTAGAGTGTGGTATTCTAGGAATCTCTACTCATCTTTTTGGGTTTTTTTAAATTTTTTTTAATGATGCTTTTTTTTTTTCTGGTGGGAAAATGTTGGCAACTTAAACCATGGTATGCGTTTGCATTATTCTGCTTTTTTACTCCCATGCATAATAAGAAGTGTTTCAGACTTGTATTTTGTTTATTGATGTTATCTGCATTGACAATTCCCAGTCTGTCACTGATGTTTATGCTGTACAGTCAAAATCCACAGGGAGAATCCAGCCACATGCAGCATGGAGCTGAGAGAGAAGAAATCTGAACTCGCACTGCAAAATGCATTCCTAACAAAAACCTTAATATTTGGTAAAGGAAGATGAAAGGAAGAAAGAAATGATTCCTGTTACGACTTCATAGATGTATCATTATTTAGAGGACCAAAATAACTCTTCCAGCATTTTCACATAGCATTCATGATTGTTCTGAGTTCAGATTGGAAGGATGAACATCCTGACTTTCACTGTGATCTTAAAAAAATAATTGCCAAAAGAGGCCAGGTTTTCTGTCGTGTAACGTAGCCACAGGCTGTAGCATGGTTATTTGGAGCTAGGGCTATTAAGAGAAGAACCATGCACAGCAATGCAGAAGTGCATAGGCATCTTCTCACAGCTTAGAAATTAACAGGAAGATTCATTACCCATCAGGTGGTTAAGCAAAGCAATATTAAAAGTGTCCCTAGGCAGTCATTCCCCTGCAGTTTTGCACCAGTCACTCCTGTTGTAAATGTAGACCAGCCTCACCAGGGAGGTCTGACCAGTGAAAATGCAGTAAGAGGATGGTTATATGAGAGCAGGTTTATTATCGTGCCTCTGCTGTCTGAAGTGCAGATCCTGGCTGTGTTCCATTAGGACACCAGAAATAACAGTCCCATCACCTTGCTCCTGTGACGGAATCTCATCCTTTTACTTCTCCCTCTCAGGAAAATGGAACCAGGAAAGGAGAGGCTGGTACAGTCCGCTCTGCGTTGCACTGGTGGCTCCTCCTCAGTTTGCAGTCTCTGGGCTGTCCTAACTTGCACTCTGGACAGGAACTACCCAAGAGGGAGGAATTCTCAAAAATAATTAAAACAATTCTCCTTGCTATCTCTTGCTGTTTGCTGAAGCACAGCTTGATAGCTAAGAAGTCACAACCTATAATTCACGTATTCTTTCAAAAGCCCCAGGGGGTTCAATAAGCTGTGGACATGGGTGGGGGGAAGGCACTGGCTTTGTAGTGTTCTCAACTTCATCTACACCTCTACAGCTGTGTGATCAGCGCTGTCGTGCCCTCAGGTGCTCTACCACTACCTCCTCTGAACTGTTCTGACTTGTAGCATCCCAAAGAGGACTGAGTCATACCGATGGACATGGATAATGAAATCTGCCCTGTGCCTGAAATATGTGCTGCCTTGGCAACTCTCAGAGGTTTTTCTCTCTCACTGCAATACACAGTGAAGCAGATGTATAAGTCAAAGTGAGAAATATAACACAAAAGCTACCTCCCTGTATATTTAAGTCCTGAGGTGGAGAGCAACCAAAATGATGGACCCAGATCATAAAACTTTCAGAAATGTGGCTTGAACTTTGAGCTCTAAAGCAGAGGAGCTTGAACCCTGCCAGAAAGTGATCAAAAATATTTCTTAGAATATTTCAGCATATCCATTGTTGCTGGAAAAATTACAGTATGCCTTATTTTCTTCTACGTCACATTTTTATACTTCCTGATAGGACTTGGGAGGAGACCATGAGAAAGAGTGCAATGCTCTGTGATATTCTAAGAGTGCAGGTGGCCATATGTTATCCTACATATCCCTGAGCTTGAATGTGTCATCCAGGTCTCACCAGGGTCTGGAACCTAGAGGGACATTGTCTCTCTTCCATTTTCTTTTTATGTAAAATATAGCACCATTTCTTGAGGCCAGTTTTGACTGTCAGTGTGTCCTGTTTGGAGTGGTTTTGTCAGCTTTAGTGATGCCTGGGTAATGACGCCCCCCAAAAGTTCTTGGCGTTGTAGTTTACAGAGCTTCAGGTGTGTTGCAGTCAGTTAAAATCTCCACACTGCATTTACCACGACTTCAAAATGAAACATGTCCAGTCATAAGATACAGATATCTACCAAAAGAAGTTAATATTTGCTTTTATTTTTTTGTGCAATGGCCCAGAAAAGTACATCTTTCCCCTAATGCCCCTCAATACCGGAAAAAAATTACCACGTCACTGGTAAGCACTGGCAAATACCAGAAACTTACACCACCATATCCATGAGGCAGGGACTGCTTTTTGAGAGACTTGCCCTTACCATTTGTAAAAGAAATTGCATAGCCAACCCTGACGAGAGAGTTGGGAAGTCTTTGCCTTGACTAATGTAGCTCCATGAGTGAAACCCCCAACCTGGCCTGTTGGTTGTTGGTGGCTGTGAGATGCTACTGCAGTTGTGTTATCAGAGGAATTTTTTCAGAGGCAAAGCCAGGACAGTGACCTGGCCATCATATGCTTCCATTTCTTGTTTTCAATTCTGGGGTCGCCCCCTGAGGTGGAACATGTTTGTTGTATATTTAAGCTAACAGCAGGGCCTGTAGAAATCTTGTGTTCAGATGGAGAAGTCGTGGTTGTTACCAGGTACATCGACACAAGTGACACAGCTGTTTTTTTCCACCTCACAGTGATGACTGGTTAGGGTTGAATGCCAATGGAAGGAGGAAAGAAGCTGTTTGTGGTTATCCAGAAGAGATGGAAACCAGACCCAAACCATCAGTAACAGCTGTGGTAAAGTGTGACACGGGAAGGTTCTGCTGTACTTACCCTTCTTAAAAATTCAGGAGAACTGAAGTATGCAGTTACATATTCTTTTCCTCCTCACAAGTTCTCTCTCCTACACCTTGGACTAAAGGGGGTAGTGTCACAGAAAACCAGGGATAATGTTACCACGCCTGGGAGCTGCACTAGAAAAGGGAAAAATTAACCTGACCCTTTCTGTATGAGGAATTAGGGTTGGTTTTAGAGTTGGAAAACAATTGGGTTTATAGCAGAAGGTTGTCATTTGTGATAGCCGTCCTACTTATGCTTTTACCAAAGGCATCCTGGCACAGGTGCCAGAAGATTTCATGTCTGGGTGTTAAGTGGCACATCACTTCCTAAGCAGCAGCATTGGGGTGAAGCTAATAACCGGCTTTCCGAAAAGCTGCCCCATTCAAAAACCAGTGTGGATGGAATCAAAGTCCAAGAGAAAGATCTTACCTCAAACCATGTTGTATCAGATAAATGAAATACTGAACTAACATACTGGATGTCCCAGGCAAACCCTGAATTTCTAAATTCTTCAGAGCTTAGGTGACCATGACACACTGACCTTGTTGACACAACTAGGGTGATAATTCAACAATGAATCTCTCCATTATGAATGTTGGCTAATATTTTGAAAGTGGTAACAATAGAGGCCTCTCTTAAAATTCTAATTTGTGGATGATTTAAAGGAGCCTGGTTTTTAGAGGACAGTCCTGAAAATCAGGATGCTAAGTTGTCTGAGGATTGACCAGAAACTCTTACATTTGTCAGCTATTTCTGGAACTTTTTTAGTTTATAGACTTCTAGGAACATGAATACAAAATTTTGTTTTGTTTGAAACACACAAAATACCATTTTAACTCAAGGAAGAAGAATACAGGAAATTTTTATGGCAAGTACATTTCTGCATACAGTTCACTGAGGGTAATTCACAAAGTACTTGCTTTGCACAGTAGTTTCCAGGCATTTAATTGTTCTAACAAGTGTACTAAATGGAAATGCTTATTATTACTGTCTTTAACTATCAAGTCTTTCTTTGGATTTCTCAGCAGCAGGTGGTGAAACAAACCAGGCTCCTGCTGTATTTAAACAAGCAAAGGAAAAGCTCTCAGTGAGTAAAATCATCTTATTGTTCATCTTTATAATCTCCTTTTGCCCTTATTTCATATCTTTTTGTGTTAATTCAGTAAGTAGTTATGTGTTCAATTTAAAATTTGTTTGCCATACTCATTATTCATTTAAAAGCCACCTTTCATTAATAACCTTTGGAGTCTAGTCTCAAGTGACAGATGGTGACAGTTTGCAGATCCATAGAGGGCACACAGACTCCAAACTGCAGGAGTTGGAGTCTGGTCAGCATTTTAAGCCAGGCCATTCTGTGGGATAAGCTGCATATCTTGGCCCTTCCTGCAGCATCCAACTTACATTGCCACCTTGCTCAACTGCTGTGTAGGCAAAAGTCCTCTCCCAGGACTGCTGGATATCTCCTGGTGCACCATTCCATAGCCCAGTGTTCTGCAGAGGCCGTGCCTGTGTAGTAGTTACTGGCCAGTAGAATTTATATGTGATTCAGTGCTTTCAGAATAGCCAGTTCCTGGGCCGCTGTCTGTGTTATAACCTGTCAGATTACTGCCTTGCCTTGCCTTGCCTTCAGCTGCTCTACAGCCTGTTCTACTTCCTGTGTCTGGCTCTCTTAAGCAAAGACTCCCTTGCTCCTTACTGGCCCTCCACTGTTTCCATCTCATCATTACAAAATCCCCAGCAAACCAACCTCCGTTCACTCTCCCCTATGCAATTATTTTTTCCATGACAGTGACACATGCTAATTCACATCTGCAGCACAACACTTTGTCATTGTTATCATAGAATCATAGAATATGTTGAGTTGGAAGGGACCCGTCAGGATCATCAAGTCCAGCTCCTGGCCCTGAGCAGGACCATCCCCCATAATTAACAATTTAGAATTTCTCTAAATTTCCTAATATATTTTCTAGTATATTCCATGGGTGACTTCTTTCATTTATTAAACCAGACTCTCAATTCTTTGGGGAACAAAAAGCTATATCACACGAAGTGCTGCACATTGTTTATGAATCATAAGAAACTGGTAGTGCTGAGAGCAGCATAACCAGTTGGAGACTTTGGAGGAACCATGGTTTTTCAGGTCTGACCCGTTCCAGCTCATAACTGGGAAACTATTAGAGCTTCTTTACAAGTACAGTTAGTAGGATCTGGGCAGGTTTCTGGGCTGAGTCTGAGCATGTTTTATTACTGTCTTTTCTTGACAGACCATCAACACTTGCATAAGAGAAACCAATACTTGCCCATTTTCAGTGTTTATGGAATGCTTTAGTACAAGCACTGCAAAATCATTCTGTGAAATTATCTTTCTGAATATCTTTCCTATTCCTGCCCCTTATGTTATAGCATAGATCAGAAGGCTGTCCCCTGCTTACTTTCTCTCCATGTTACCTCACCTCTCTGGTTGCCACACTCACATACCTCTTGGACATTTTCTCTTCTGTGCCTTGCCTTCACCTCTGCTTTTATAAAGATCTGTCCCTATTTTTGTTGTTTTGTTTCTTTGCGGTTTTCAGCTTTTATGTCCTTCAAGTGCAGCCTTTTCCTCTCCACTGGTAGTGTTAGATCATCCAGCCCGGTCAGTTTTGTTATTCATGTTCAGACTGCAGTTTACATAGGACAAGTTCAGGAAAGGCTAAACAGTTCCATCTGCTGGAAGCAGCTGTGTACCTGCAGTTCACAGTTAGATGATGAAAACATGTGCCATCTGTTAGGAACACCTTGAAATAAAGTGAGGGTTCTGCATCCCCACTTCAGCAATCCCTGAGTTCCAGTGAGACTTGCATAGGTCTTTGTCCTCTGGACAGCTGACCCTTCTAGCAACATAAATTACAACAGAGGTCAGGGGTAATATATTGCTAACAGAGAATAAGAGTTTTCCTGCAGAGATTGAGATGTGGTTTCTTCACTTACTCAACCACCTTTGGGCAGATTCTGCTGCTATTACTGATGATAAAAAGTGCCTTGTTACCTAAATAACATGGAGGGAATCTAGACTGTGATAACCAGAGCTGTGCAGTAGCTCAAGGTCATGCCTTTTCCCCATTTGTTCCATTGACAGATCTCAGTGTTGTCCATCTTTAGCATCCACATTAGATTCACAGAGGACCCTGAGCAATATGAGTGAAAAGTCTTTGCACTGTGACTAGAACCTTAATCTGTAAGAGTTTTCCAGTCTCATTATAGGGGTAACTTCTTGCATGATCCACAAGTTGAAAATGGTGAAAACCACAGAATGAATACTTGGGCCTCAAACAACGTGTGCTTAGTTCTATCTCTAGTTCAGAAAGCCACGTGAAAGGTGCTTGCAGAATGTCTGCTCTTTGGGGCTACCCAACATAGGTACCTTGCTTCCATGGAGTTTCAGCATCAATAAATACCTTCATGGATTTCTAAACAGGATCCAAAGTTTCACAAATGGATGAGACCCATAAATTGACCTATGACCAACCAGTCAAAGTCTGGAAAAGCCTTTGATTTGACAGAAACACATATTCCGTGGTTTCTGTGTAAATAATTATTCACTGGTTTTATTCTGTTTATTCTCAGACAGTAAAATAATTATTAAAAGAAAGAGGCATAATTATGTTGCAAAACTCATTATGGGAATATACTTTTGCTAGTAAAGCGCTTCCATCCTAAATTCTTGTCTTGCTATTTGGTCTGGAGGATGACATCCAATAGAACTTCTCTCAGTGCTATTGTAGGTCTGGAATTGCTTGTTACACAGTTCTGCAGCTCTTAATCATGAGGGTGATGTCATGGATGACATTCAGCACACCAGATTCAGTTTTGCATAGGCTGGGTATATAGCCTAAGCCAGAGACCTGTCAGAGCTGGACAGCCCATTCTTTTCTCATTTTCTAACAAGACAGTGTAAAAAGCAACTCATGTACCTTTCCTGAACATTGAGAAAGTCTAGGGGATTGATTGAGATCAAATGCCAAGTTTTCTATGGCTAAAGTTCAGTACAAATCCCAGAATGACAGGCCCATTGGGATTATTCCTATGTGTAATTCCATGCTAGTATGACTATAGAGAGAATCAGGCCTACCAAGGTAACCCCTTTGCAATTGTAGTATTGGTTATACCTGTGGAAGAAAAGTGTTTCTTAAGCAAGTAGCCCTATTCTATTTCAAGGAGATTCCTTTTTGTAAAGCAGTAAGGTGCTCCTAAGTATTAATAAAGATTTTCTGTCTGTTCTGTTGATGTTTAATTGTTCTTTCAATGGGATATTGTTGTGATTCGGTATCGAACAAGTATTTGTTCACAATAACATACCGTGTCAGCCTTTCAACCATAAATGGCTTTCCTCTTCCCAGGACTCCATACTGTCAATATAAATTTATTAATTTCTCTGGAGTGATACAAAACGCACAGGGCAGTATCTAGGGTGTGTTAGGGATTTTGTCTGTACACAGTGGCAAAAGAAGTAATACTGCCTTATCTCTTGGTGCTCCTGTAGCTTTGCACTTGCTTCTAATGCAGCCAACCAGCAGTTGTACCAGTTAAATGCCACAGCTGACACCATTTTTTTCCTATTAACACAAGACCAAAATGGCATCTGCAGGAAAAGGTACTTCCTAGAATCAGTAACTCTGTCCAGACCTAGGTGGTCTCAGTTAAACAACACAAAACTGAAACTTCCATGGTTGTCAGATCTGCATAGACCATTACCAGACACAGGAAAAGTATTAATTCATAGCTTGGCTTTTTTTTTTGGTCCATGTTGCATGTATTTTCCTTTTGTCCAGCTTCATGTTGTGTTTTGTTTGTTTTCTCATGACTAGACTGCCTGTTTGTCAAAGATTCCTGCCTCAAAGTCTAGAGCAAAGTCATTGCTTCCTCCAAGACCCAGCTCAGCTTGCTCATTAACTACTAAAAGGGCCACTTTTCTCGATACAGACAGTTATTTTGTTCGGCCCTCCTCTGCAGGCCCAAGAGACTCAAAATCAGATGCTAAGGTAAGGTAGCAGAGTTGGTTAAGAGAGTTAGAGATGCACAGGTGAACTCCATGAAACACATTATCTACCCACGGAATCTGAGTAATTCTCTGCAAAGCTCCTGTGGGATTACTTACATCCAGTGGCAGGAAAACTGATTAGCAGGCTACAAGATCTATGCTACAAAATGGATAAAAATGGAAATATTCCAGAGGAAACGTAAGTGAAATAAGTTATAACTAGAAAGACCTGTCTTCTTTCTGTTGGTCATACGGATGCTACTTCATTAACTGCCAAGAAGTTACAGGCATTTGCAAGTGGGTAAGTGGTAAAGAACAGCTGGATTAATTTGCTTTCCAAGTTTAAAAAAAAATGTAACTTTTGACGTGTTAACATTCTTTGAAATCAAATTCAGTCTCCAGTGTAGGAGGGTACAATTCTAATCACCAGCAGTAGGTGATAGAATAGGGCAGAATCCAAATGCTCAAGGAACCAAATTTAGTCAATGCATAGGACTTTGTGAAGAAGTTGCAGGATAAATTTAAAAAGGTGTTTAGCAGTCCACTCCAGCTTCTCCGTGTTTACATTTCACTTATGTTTACATTAAGCTGAGTTGACTATGCACATTTAAAAATTGGTTTTGCCATTGACTTACATTTTTTGTTTAATGCCATACTTGGTGTGTCTTTACTGTTTGGGACCATCATCATTTGTCTTTAGGAAGAATGTCTGCTTATGCTGGTCTGTCTTTGGCTGCACATCTCATAAGCTCAAAAATATTCTAACATACCTGTCCATTGCCTTAATGGTAAAGAGAAGGTATGCACTGATTTCAAAATGTAAACATTTTATTATACAAAGAATTAAAACAACAGGATTTATAATCCCGCCCTCGGGGGAAAAAGAAAACAAAAACAAAACAACAACAACAAAAAAAAACCCCTGTAGCTAAAAATTTATCTCCGTAAGAAATTTACAAGTTAGTGTTTGAATATACAAAAATCACACGACACCTACCAATCTAGCATATGGTGTATTCTGGATATGAGTAGTGCAGTTATTTTTCAGGTAAATTCACATAGGAATTTCACACTTGAGTTCAAGAGAATTCTTTTACTTTCAACTTGTACTAAAAAAAACCACCTTTTTACTTAGTAAGAGCCAACTGTGGGATCCAGCCATATTTAGGTCCAAGAATATCCCTATGTGTCTTGGGATGGTCATCAGAAGATGTTTTGATGCAGTAAAGCAGCACCAGGGAGCTAAAGTAGAGCATGGAAGGTGACTGATCCCCTCAGGTTCCTGTGTGAGGAGCAAACTGGGCCATAGGATAGGGTTTCCCTATCCTATGTGTATGGATGCAGGAAATCATAGCCCAAAGAGTGAGTTTTGAAAACTAAATCTTCCTTTGTTATTGTGCTGCTATTAGGATGGAGTAAGCAAGAGCCCTGAGAAGCGTTCATCTCTACCAAGACCTTCCTCTATCCTTCCTCCTCGACGAGGTATATCAGGAGACCGAGACAGAGAGGAGAACTCCCTCTCCCTCACAGCTTCTCTTTCCTCTTCAGTACGACGGACTACCCGTATGTTGTCTTTTTTTTTTTGCATATTAACCTTCTCCTACTGCTGTGGGTGTCTCCGTCCTCATTAGATTTGTCACATTGCATAGTATAATGTGTCCCTACCTTTGACACAGAGGAGTGGGTCTGGGGTGTGCTGTTGGCGACTGGTTTTGTTCATATGCCTAGTGCCTGAAACCAGGGATAAAATGCACCTGCAGTGCCCAGAGCCAGGACTGCTGCCCAGACTGACTGCTGATATTAGAAAATGCCTTTGCAGGGGGCTCAGAGCTGGGTGAGGTGTTTAACACAGAGCATTTACAAACAGCAGCAAGAAATAATGAGTCAAAACTAAAGTAGGCAACCTGAAATATTCTGATGGATCTTGGAAAAGTGAACCTGATGGTTAGTCATTAATTTGCTGTTTTCCAGTAATTATCTCCCTGTGCTCTAATCCTAGGGTAAAATCTCTGCTGAGAATTGAGATGTTAGCTAGCAGAGTGACTCACTGGGGGCAATCAAGATAGTGAACCAGCTAGGTTCCTTTTATGAGGACCAAAGTCATCAAATCACAAGTCAAAATAAATTACAGGACTAAGACAATTTACTAAATAACCCCAGAACTTTTAGCCAGGCCTTAGAACCCACATGTGGCTTCCTGCTTTCCAAAAGGAGTTCCTCTGTCTTCTCTCTTTAGAAACCAATCTCAGCCTTTTTAAGACAGCTTAAGGGGAGTAGATGATTAAATTCTGCAAAAAAAGTCCTTTGAAATTCATAAGTTATGCTCCAGAGGTAAAAGAGAGACCCTTTGAAAGCAGAGTGACCTCCAGCTGCCACAGCAGCCAGCTCATTCTCCTGACCAGGAGTGAGAGGCCATTAAGCATTTGGCAGTGTGGTGAAGAGCTGAGAAATGAAAAATAAATATACCAGACTTGCAAAGAAGTGGGAAAAAAATAATTCCCTTTCTGTCTCAAATGGTGGAGTGAGAAGCTTTAGGGTTGGTTTGGAAAGAAAGAAACCTGTTTAGGGAAGTGGTAGGTGAGTGGTGTGTGTTCAGTCTGCCTAATGAATCATGTAGAGCAAAGAGTATCTCCTGGGCCCCAGGGGCAGGAGTGCATTGGGTTTGGACCACCATCATTGCATAAACAGAATGATTAGCAAATACATTAAATAAGAATTTGTTTAGTCCCACTGGATACTTTAGAGAGGCCCATTGGATTTATAATTTCTGAAGATTTGAAGACTGAAAATGTATATGCCCCCATTCAGCATTGGGGTTCCCAGATTTTGAGAGCTGTTTTGGTCTTTCTCTCCATAAGTATTCTCAGCAAAATTTTACTTTGGAGATATCTCAGCTTCTGTTTATTAATGTTTGAGAGTTATGAGCAGAAGCACTCTTGTGTTACAGGATGCAGAGCTCAGTCACTCTGGGGGCCATAGCCCGACCTCACATGGTAAGGTAATTCCTGGCAGGTTGATTAGCAAAGTAAGACACAGAGAGGCACATTCAGGCTGCTGTTCCAGTTGTAGCACTGCCGTCTTGAGAGCTGTGTCTCACTTGGTACACAGGGATGCAGTTTTGGTAGTACAAAGGGAGGAAGAGCTGTACTTCTGTGGCTCTAAAGCTGGTTTTTTTCTTGAATGTAGGATCAGAGCCAATTCGTAGCAGAACGGGAAAAAGTGGAACTTCTACCCCCACTACTCCTGGCTCCACTGCCATCACTCCAGGGACACCACCAAGCTATGCCTCTCGTACCCCAGGCACTCCAGGGACACCCAGTTACTCCAGAACTCCCCACACTCCTGGGACCCCCAAATCTGCAATACTGGTACCTACTGAGAAAAAAGTTGCTATAATTCGCACTCCTCCTAAATCTCCAGCCACTCCAAAGCAGCTTCGAATTATTAATCAGCCTCTACCTGATCTCAAGAATGTCAGGTCCAAAATTGGGTCAACAGATAATATCAAATACCAGCCTAAAGGAGGGCAGGTAAGGATTCCACTCTTTATGTTCATCCATATGTTATTTACTCTTACATGTGCGCCTTTGTGTGATAGGCATGGGAGGAGCCATTTTGAGTTGCCTTGTAAAGCTACTTCTGTTCTTCAAATCCCTTGTTTGTTTAAGTGATGTTAAATGGGAAGGACAAGGACAATCTTCAGAAACTATCTTGCCACACGAAAACTAACAGTCTCTAACTGAGATCCATTAAAAAATTTTAAACGGGAGTTTGCACTCCATGCCATAGATACATTTCTGCCTGAGTCTCAGCAGTTGCTGCTTACTTAGTCTTCATCAGTACAAACAAATAAGACTTTTGTTTAATTCAAACTAGTTGAAAATCAACCCACATATATGTTAACAGGATTACACAGCACTTTGCCTTTTCCTGTGCCATTTTTATATGATGTGCTTTGTGTTGGGTGAAGTTAATGAGGGTTGCAGCCTCCAACTTTGTAAATGCACCCCACAGTAAAGATGGGGGAAGGGGGCAGATATTAGACTTAACTGGTTTTCTTGCTCCTGGGTTCAAATAAGCCAGAACAGGGTTTAACTGTATAAACTGGAGGGTATATGTAAGTGTAACACACATAAGAATGTGTTGTAAGGTAGATCAGGATTTTCTGTTCTCATTGAAAGAACAAGAATTCCATGACATCTTGATGTGATTAAAAGCTGAAAAAAGAAGTAATTTCATACCTTGCAGTTATGCAATGAAGCACATTTTCATAAGGATTGCTTTCAGCTGAAGACTGAACCTGTGTGTAGGGTGGCGAAATCAAAGGATCTCAGGATGCTTTGGGTTAAAGTTGACCCTGAAGATCATCTAATTCTATCCCACTCCCATGTGGCCTTGAACACTTCCAGGGATGGCACATCAACCAACTCTCTAGGCAATCTGTGCCAGCGCCTCACCACCCTTACAAGCAAAAACTTCTCCCCAATATCCCATCTAACCCTTCCCTTTGGCAGTTTGAAGCCATTCTCACTTGTCCTGTGACTCCAGGCCCTTGTCCAAAGTCTCTCTCCAGCTCTCTTGGAGCCCCTTTAGGCACTGGAAGGCACTCTAAGGTCTCCCCAGAGCCTTCACTCCTCCAGGCAGAACAATCTCAATTCTCTCAGTCTGTCTTTGTAGCAGAGGTGCTCCAGCCATCTGAGCATCTTCGCAGCCCTCCTCTGGACTTGTTCCAGCAGGTCCATGTCCTTCCTATATTGTGGATGCAGTACACCAGGGGGGTGTAATGAGAGCTGAGGGGCAGAATCCCCTTCTCGACCTGTGGATCACTCTTCTTTGGATGCAGCCCAAGACATGGTTGGTTTCAGGGATGCAGGTGCATGTGGCCGTCTCATCCACTAGCACCCCCAAGTCCTTCTCATCAGGGCTGCTCTCAATCCGTTCTCCGTTCAGCCTGTATTTGTGCTTAGAATTACCCTGACCCACGTGAAGGACCTTGCACTTGGACTTGCTGAAATCCCCTGTTATTACAGACAGAACTCACCAAATTTTGGAAGGGGCAGTAAAATTGGAGGCTTTCATGCTAAGCAGAAGCCTTTGGAGACTGAGGGAAAGTCAGGTAGGAAGTACCATAAATCTTAGAGATACAGTGCTTATACTTTCCTCTTCAGAGCCTCTGCTTGATACTCTACCAAGCAGAGCCAAAGCCAGAGCTGGAATAGTCTTCCCTCATTTTTGAGCAATGCAGGAATGCTAATACAGATGGCATTAAAAGCCAAACTTATATCCAAGCAATTTCTTTTTCTTTCCATTTGGAAGAACTATTCTAGCTTACAGGAGGAAGCCATCCATTCTGCTAATGTTTAAGGAGTTATAAAACCAATAATAACCTGATAGATATTCTCTGTGATTTAGCAACAAAGAGGCTGAAGGAGGAAAAAGAATACAGCTTACCAACATTTATGCTAAAAATATGGACAACTCAGTCTTGTGGGTGTAAACAATAATGTTTAAGTATTTTTTGTAAGGAGTAACTGTGTATTTCATATTGATTCTAGACAGAACCCTACGGCAAAAACACCCAGAGCCTTCAACTCCCTTTTACTTCCTGAGTTACAGCAACGGCAATGCGAGTCCTTTATGAAAGGTTCATTTCTCAGCTGCCTCCAGGGACAGGACATCAGGGTGAATAACATTCTTCCCATTCGGTTGTCCTGAAAACAGGACATTCCAGAAAGCTGGGTTACACAGTGTTTCCAAATCAGATACTTACATATATTTATATATATATATGAGTATTGGAATTGATAGCGGAACTTACGGAACAGTGAGGTTTGCCTAATGCTGTTCCAGAAAAAAATAATTAATTAGATCAAAACTTCACATTGCAGTCATGTGCCTGCTGCAGGTCTTCCAGAAAAAAAGAACAGGCTCATATTTTAAACAGTTAGATATCTCTAAGGTGTTGATCCTGTTTTCATGGTAAATTAACACATTCAGTACTTAGCAGGATTTGGACAGTAGCCATTTACTCCTAAAGTCAAGAAGATAATTCCTCAGCAAAGGTACTTCTGCCTTTATTTTGACAGGTGTGATTATTTTGCATGGGAGCTCCACTCCTTTTGACATACTGTGTAGCAGACACAGTCATCGTGTGCAGGGGCTCCAGCAACACAAGTTCAGACTATGCTTCTGGATTAACATTCCTCATACAGGCCCAGCTGTTGGACTTAGGGCTCAAAACCAGCACCATGGCAGCCTGTCCTCCTCCTCTTTTTTACTCTCTCTAGAATGTTAACAATTATACTAGACCAGGGGCCACAGCAAATTGTATTTCTTTGTAGACACCATACCTAGACAGCTAAATTTCCTTAGCAGCTCTAAAGAGATGCTCAGCATCTTTGCTGAGCAGTGAAGAATGGCACAGCAGCTGGCATTTCACTGCTGTGGGCATCACAGGGGAAATCTGCTGGGTGAACAAAATGTCACTGAAGCTAAAGCATTTTTTAGTTCCAATGGTATGTGGCCATGGAGCTGTGGGTTGGGCAAAGAGAAGCTCACTAAATTTTTTCTTTATATCTCCTTTATGCCGTAGTTGTTCAAGAGGTTTTGGGATAATTCTTTTCCAGTTTCTATAGCTGAATTTTATAGGGTCTGTGAGAGCAACACATGAAAGCTAATTTCATTTCCTTGTATCTGCTCAGTTCTTTAATGTCTGGTAGCAGTATTACCCTGGCTGAAATGAACTGTTATCTGCTATTGGCTTTAGATGATGATACATGAAACAAACAGAAAGCTGCTTTATAACCTGAACTGGAAGTGCTGATAGCAATAGCCACAGGAAAAACATGCAGAGAAAAACCCAGCATATACCTGGGCAAGTTAAGTACATAAACATAACATGCAAATCACTAAAGGAATACAGATACACAGCCCAAAAGTGTCATTTGGAGACAGACTATCTATTTACCAGCAGTATATTTAAACCTGGCACAAGGACTTCTCTTAACTTCAAGGTGTTCTAGAGAAAGCTGCACTCTGAAACTGCCAGAGGCTGGTGTGCAAAACTGAAGAAGCTCTTGGGGATGTTTGAATGCTAAATAAATCAAGAAGTGCAGTTCTTCAGCCTGGAATTTTATCAAAAGCTCATCAGAAAGCAGACTGATTTTACTTCAGGTCTGACTTGCCAGCCACAGAAACAAAGAAAAGGGTAGAAATCATTCCACCTGATGGGGGTTGTGTGAGTGTAGTGTGTGAAGAGAATGCTTTTAGGGGAAGAAACAAGCTAACTTTGCACTGCATTAAGTTCCTACTAGGAAGAGATGGCTTGAGATATGTTTAATTGGTATTCTACAGTGGGGAGAAATGAGGGCTTCTCTGCTCTGTGATACAGCCTGGTGGCAACAGGTGGTTGTCTGGTTTTCTCTTTATGCTACAGTGTGGTGAAACGTATCATTATTGGCAAAGCTCAGAGGCAAGTTGGTATGGGTATGTCTGCTGGGCTTCAGCTGTGGAGGTAATGCTGTGCTTTCAAAACTAACCCATTTGCATCTGTTATTTTTCAGACAGCCCAAGGGAAGTATGAGGAGCTGGGAGAAGGGGTTGGAAAACTGTTTCAGATGTCAAGACTGATTTTTTGTTGTGTTTTTTTGGTTCAGATTTTTTGCTTTCTTTTTGAAATTCTGTCTGTGAATGTGGTTGGTACCATATCAGAGTACAGAAGTGCACTAATTGAATCTTCATTTCTGGCAAGGCAGACTATTTATAATGCATCATAGGCCAACAGCCAAGGATGAAATTAACCTAGATTTCTTTTAATTTTCCCTTAAAATGTATACCTAAAATCTCAGCCATGGGCAAGAACTTCAGTGGATGTGACGCAGCAGAGCTTTGTCAAAGTGAATGGAGCTGCACAGACTAGAATTACATGCATAAGCTTTAAAATGCTACTAATTATAGTGACAGCCAGGCACCTTGTAAGAAGTAAGATGACACATAGAAAAATGAAATATTCCTTGAAGGTTTTTAGGAGGATTAAGGAAGAACTTCACCATCTTCCCTAAACTGTAGAAAACAGAGTGCAGTTAGTAATGGGTCAGAAAGTTTGAACAAGTTGATGACACCACTATTCAGTAGATGCTTTCCAAAAACCACAGAAATGCTTGCAAAGAGAATAGGCATCTGTGTTAGATGATAAAATAGACTGACACTGGGAAGACATCTCAGAGGTGGGCAGAGGAGGAGGCTTGAATAAGTATCTTTTATTAGCTTCAAAATCAGTATGGATTGATGTCGAATTGATTTTTTTTGCCTTGTCTTCTTTTATATACTCTCTCTGTATTCTTTACACGTATATTTGTAGCTCTATAGCCTATTACTGTGTTCATAGCCTAGCTCCAGTACTTTTCTTTACCCTACCTGATAAGTAGACAAAACACATTCCAAAGGTTCCAAGCTGGGGGTCTGAGGCTCCTATACTATCTTGGTTCTTCCTAGGAACCAAAGTTGAGACCAGCTCTTTGAGACGTATTTTTATAAACAGAGTTTAGTCCCTGTCTAGAGGAGGGGGAATTCGAAAAAGAGTTGAACTGGGGGGTTTACCTCACCAACTATGCTTCTAATTGGGGATCCTTGTCAAATATGCTAATTTGCAAAACCTATAAAAGATGTATACACATTATGCTGTGTGTGCATCTTTGGGGTTTTCCATGTGGCAAATTGTGCACCTAAGGATCCTTATAAAGGTAACTCTTTATCACCATAACTGTATCTGGCTCAAGATTTTAGGACCAGCAAAAAGGCATCAGGATGGCAGGAGAGATTTTCCCCCCTCAACACACGCCCCAGACCCCCATCACAAGTTTACAATCCTGTCTGCAGAGAACAGTGGGCTTCTGGCATGTTCCCTGCCTCAGTGACAGCGTGCCAGGGTGCAGTCAGTACAGACACGGACAGGTCTGGTTGGTGCACCAGAGCTGAGCAGCTCCTGGAGAAAGGCAGGTCAAAAGTTCTCAGTTAAGTTCCCCTTGAGGTGGCATCTTGTAATTCCTCCTCCTTCTGCTGTTTCCAATGTCTTTGAAATGCTTTATGAACACTCATGACTGCCCAAAATCTAAAAGTGTGTGAGCTATATACTGTTGGTACAATGGCTGCTGAAGAGTGTCCAGAAAGGTGATGGAGAGCAGGGCTTCACAAGACATGCAGTCTGAGCTGTTGCTGGATCCCACTCTCCTTCCAGCACATCATGTGCTTTTTCTCCAGTCCATTGTGATCTGCAGCATAGTTGAGTCAAAACCACATAGGCCCAAGTTAAGATGATGTTTCTGCACAGGCCAGTGATGAACATAAATGAGCTTATAAGGGCCAAACTCTATGCCTTCCCCAGCCAGAGGCACATTGAGGCAGCTGTACAGGGAGGTGTGGATTGACATGGAGCATGGCTGTTGTTACATGATGTAGCTGAGAGACTGGGAGGCAATTGTTTCCACATTGTTGGCTGCACTCATTGGAATAAGTTTGTGCATTTGTCAACTCAACAGTTCAAAACTGTAAAATAAATTAATCTCTGTCAGTCTGCTTTTGTTTTCTTTGTACATTCCCAGGTTTGGGGATTTGCAAGATGTTTGAAGGGATTTGTTCTGCACTGAAAATTATAAATGGATTTACCCCTTGTTAATTGCAGGTCTACAAATGTGAAGAGAAATTAGGAGTTTCAGGTACACTTTCAAAACTCAGAGCTCAAACCTATAATTTTTAAGTTTATGAAATTTAGACTTTTGGCTGATGGTTGCAGATTGGACAGAAATAACATCTCGCAGCTCCTGTGTTCAGACTACACTTGTTGAAAGGGAGCCTTGCCTGAGTACAGTCTGTACAGTTAAGCCTTGAATTACTCCAGATAAAAAGCTAGGTGTTATTCCTGATTTATATTTTAGAAAATTTAAGCAATCCCTGCCAGCCTCTAGCAAGTTTCAGAAGGGCTTTTTTGAGGAAAGGTGTTTGGTTGCTAGAAATGAGCAGGGAATTAGGACTTCTTCTGTGGCGGTGACAGAGTGACATCACTGCAGTACCTAACCCATCTGTAAAATGTGCACCCTGCCTGTAAGGCAAACTGTGAACCACAATCAGGAGGCTCCCAAGCAGTCTCATGGGCTCTAGCCGCTAAAAAACTTCTACCCACTGCAGTAGCCATATGTCTCTCCATTTTTTGGAGGCAGTGAGCAGCAGTGCCTTGATTTCTGCCAGTCAGATATTCAGTCTAGGGCAGAAGGTACCACTCTCTGGACAATTCAGTATCTTTCCACCAACTACAGCTGGCAGCTTAAGCAACCAGTTTCAACTCTTAGCTGGCTAATGTTAGAGGAGTCAAATCCCAGCCATGATGTACCATGCACTATTCTTTCATTAATAAGTATGGGGAGAAGCTGTATTTTTTTTTTTCCTAGAGTAGATTGAAATTATCAGGATGTAAATTCCTGTGAAAGTCTGAGTTATCCCAGCAGCAAGCTCAACAAAGGAGATGTTCCCAGCTGAACTCTTGAATAGTCTAGATTTGAGAAATAAAATGAGAAAGGTTGTTGCTTTGGGAAAAATGTTCAGGCACTATGTAGTCTGGATCAGAGCTGTTTCATCATATAATAGTGTTCCATTTTGCATGGAAAGGTTAGAAGGTTTGTTTTGTTAGACAGGAAAGGGCAGGAAAGAAAAGAATAGAAACCTTAGGTTTTATATTGGAAATTTGGGTTTGAACAATAAAGAGATGCTAAGGGACACATATGCTGAATGTTGGGAAAGCCAGCTTGCATGAAGAGATATATGCTAGGTTTTTTTGAACTTGGACTGAACAACCTAATTGTCTCCATTGTGCTGGAGTAAGGAAGTTCCAGATGTAGTGACTCAAAACTCATCTCTTCTCAAAGACAGAGAAACTGATTTGGAAACTGATACCTGATGCTCAATACTTGGTATTTGAAGCTAATAGTACTCTTTCCATGAGTAGGAACTGCTGTGTCTAAAATTTAAGTCTTTGACTCTGAATTTTAGCAAAATCTGTTAGGTTGTTTGTTGTTGGGGTTTTTGTTGTTGTTGCTCTTGAAGGGAGTGCTAAACCAAGGATTTTGTGGTTTAGGTGAATTAATTACACTCCCAGGATTTTTTTATTTGGTTCATGTGGATCTTCAATGCTTTTTTACAATTCCTTTGATCAGCTCCCCAGCTTTAGTGAGAAATGTGATAGCAGAACATGCTACAGTTCATCTGACAGGAATCTTGCACTTCCTTGAACTCTCTGTTAAATTCAGCTGTTGTCTATTGACTGTAAACTCTTTGGCATGGAAAATGGTCATTTCACTTTGTACTTCTAGCATAATTATGTAGACGCTCTCAGTATTTCTCCATAGGCCTTTCCTCCCCTTATTGGTAGGGACATGCCTAGTTCAGTATGGCCATCTTACTAATTACTTTAGTAATTTTTGTACAGTTATGTGCAAGTAGGTGGAAAGAAGCTTGTAAATCAGCCACTCTTGTCCTATGCAAGGATTCAAGACTTGGCTGAACACAAGATACCATTTCTGTTTTACTGGTACTTCCCATTGAAAGTATCTAATTTCAGTTGTTTCACAGTTTAACATTCAGGCTGAAATATCTGCTCAGTGTCTGCCTCTCAGTATGTTTTCAAAAGTCAGAAATGCCTGTACCTTGCTCACCCTTTACTAAGAGCAGGGTGAGAATGGTACATTATTTTGCCATGTCCAGCACAGCCTTTTATTTTGAATTTCACTAGCTTCTGGACTGGCAGCCTTGCTGATGTATGTATCCACTTATTCCAGGAGTGCAAAGGCTGAACATGATCACAAGCCCTGTCTGTAGATGTGGAAAATCTGAGGCACAGTTTTTCTCTTCAAGGACTGTACTACGCCAAATAAATACCCTCCGTCTCCCTTTCCTCTCCCTGTAGCCTCTGCCAGGAGCATGAAGACCAGTATCATCTGTCGTTGGCAGCAGATAAATTTGGAAGCACTTGGAACTCTCTCTTGATTCTAACCAGTTTTTTACCTTAACCTTACTTCCCATACAAGACCAGTTCTTGTCTCACCTAAATACCTGTGAACTTGGAGATCAAACACTGAAATAATGTCTAGTTCTCAGGATATAGTTCAGTCAAATTGCTGTGGTAAATAGAAGGAACCTTCCCTTTTTGATAAGCTGTTAGGAGTCTGGAAGCTTTTCCCAGTGTCACAGCTCCACAGCATGTTCGAACAGCAGGTAGAGCCAAGCTAGAGTGTTTTTAAATGCTTTAGGCAGTGTTTGTGGCAGAGCTTCTCAGAGGCCCTAATTGTAAGGCAGGGAGAACAAAAGCCATCATCTTCTTGGAAAATCTATTCAGAGCCTGTAATTTCATCAGCATCACAATTTTTTATTCTTCAAGTATCTGTTTCAATATGTACCAGTGTAGTGTGCCATAGAAGGGAAGCTGTTTATGGACTCTCTGCCCAGATGTTGATAAGTTAGGGGCTTTTCCTCTTCTTGTGAAAAGCAGCTGAACTGAATTATTCTAGGCTGCAGTAGAATATAATTCTCTCTCTTAAGCAGCTTTTGGACATTGATGCTGTCTTTAGCAGTGAACTAAACTGATAAACACAACTGAACTAAATTCTCTTAGGCATTTCTCTACCTTCCTCTCAGTGTTTCTACAAATTTCTGCTCATCACAAACACAGTGGTGTAGTACTGGCAGAGGAGGACCTGCAAACTGTTGTACATAGAGTCCTTGAAATCCAACTCATTTTCTGCTAACAGGAGGCATATATCTGACTGGAAGATTCACAAGTATTGTATCTCATAGCCTGTCTTCTTCTTCTTGTGCCAGCCAGCTTAACCCAAAACTATTCCCTGTGCTCTAGTATAAATGTTGCCCTTGGACCACAGTCCCCAGCTGTTCTGATTGCCAATCAGGCCACTGAAGGAGTAGGAAGGAAATTAGTTAACTCTGCTGAATGCAGAGCAATATATGCATAATCTAAATCAACTCTGAGAAAAATACCTTCAACACTTGTTTTCCTTGCAGGCTATGCATAAATGCTCCACATTGCCCAGAGCTCTGACAGGTAGCATCCAAACAGCATAGATGGTGTTGGAGTGCACTCTCCCAGTCCTGCTGGGGACTCTATGGAAGCAGTGTGAGTCACTGAGGCCGTACTGTGTGCCTGTTGGCACACAGTCTGCCTTGGGCTTCAGTTCTGGACCATTGCTGAAGTGTCATCAGAGGACAGAGTGAGGGGAAGGTCTGTGAGACTTCCAGGGTTTCAGACAAAAGCCAGTTTTCTCTTGGGCAATATGATTTTGTAGAATAAACATAGCATTGTCTGTAAGACTTCAATTTTCCACTGTGGTGTAATTTCACATAATTATGACAAATGCTGAGGAACCTCAGCTTCATCTTAATCAAAATACTGACTTCCAGGCCCTTTCCAACATACCTGGGCAAACCAGTATCACATCAGAAGAGAATGTAACCACTTCAGACTGGCAGGTCAGAGCAAAGGTTACGAGGGACTCTGTCAGGACCTTATCTTGTTGGGATGTTTAGAGAGTGTGAATAGAAAGCAGTCCTGTTTCTGCCACAGACTTTCATTTTGCCACAGACAAAATGTTCCCTTTCCTAAATGAGAGCATGAGCAGGCTTGATCTTTCATTTAACTTTCAGCACAATTGAAGTGCATATATGTGCATCCCTACCACACCTCCACCCACACACAAGATGTACATGCACATTCAGAACACAAAGAACCTTCCTGGTGAGTCATGGTGTTTGTGCTGTCTCAGTTGCAGGCAGCTGCATCATCTAATTCTTTTCATCAAGTGCCATCATAAAAGTTTACCATTTTCTTGTAGCTGTGCTCCCTCAGGAGGCAGTTCCAGAGCTTCCCTGCTCTGATAGTTAAAGATTTCCCTCCAGATGCCAGCTTCAAATGATTCATAGCCAGTTTACATTCTTTGTTTGCAAGCCAAAGTTTCTCTTTAGCCTAAATGGTTCCTGTCCCTTTCTTGTAAGTTCCCTCTCCTGTTTACAGTCTGATTTCTCAAATGAAACCACTCCTGCAGTCATACTGGCTGGCAAATCTCCGCCTTTCTCAGCTCATTTGGAACTTGTTGGCCAATTTCAACCAGTGCTGGCAAGGGAGCAGTGCGAGAAACACAGGCAGTCCTTCCGCACTGAGTGATAGTTGTTGACAGAGTATGAAATAGAGACTCAGTGTGACACCATCATTGGAGTAAAGGCAGTGAACTCAGCCCTTCCCCACAATCAGGGACAGCAAACAGTTGGCTGGTTGTGTATTAGCCTGTTTGCCCAGTCTAGCAGGCTTGGGAGAAAGCTTGGGACAAAATGCTGGCTAGAGGAGATAGGGCTTGCTGAAGTATATAGGATGGATGAATTAAGCAGTTTAAAGCCCTACAGGAAACAAAGCTCCATTCATTTGTGGAACACTTAATTACAGAGGGCAGTTATGATTTAAATATGTGCAGAGATACTGACACATCCCAGGAAAGGGTGACACAGATCATCAAGGAAAACCTGAATCAGTGCAGTTCTTTCCTGTGCCAGATGACCAGTAGAATGCATCCACATCACTCAGGTCTCTCCAGCCCTCAGCACAGGACACAAATGATGCATAGGTCTCCTGCTGGCCCCGCTGCACAGGGGCACATTTCACCCAGTGAGACAGAGAGGATAATTGAGATGATTGATTCTCTATATATATGCTAGCCAGGTCCATGGGCCACGAGACTCATAAACTGTCAGACTTCTGAATGCAAATCAATCTTTAGGCACTTGATCAAAGGCACTCTCTCAACTTTTCACCTTGCTTTGGCTCCATTTTAGGCTACAGGCCCCCAGTCCACAGAGCAGAGGTCTTGCCATGACCCCTGCATCAGCATTTTCAGAGCAAATGAATCCCTGTGGCCATAGCTAAGAGGTGCTGCTGACCCATCACTGAGACAGATGTGCTCAGGAAGTGCTAGGAAGGCTTTCTGTTGTGTCCAGATGTTGTGTCTGGCTGGAAGCTCTCTGGGAACCAGATCTGAATGCACATCTGATGTGTGTTTCTGTAACTGATGTGACATGTGTCATATAGTACTGGGGTACATTTTTAAACAAACAGTATATTGAGAGAAAGCACAAGCATAAAATTCCGAAGGCATTTGCTTTCATATTTCAGCGTACATTGGTTTACTTGGACAGATAAGCAGATGGGAGGGGGAACGACAGAAATCAGTTTGACTATTGAAGATGCCCTTCTGAAGGTGACCTACCAGTTGTGGGGTTTGCTGGTGCTGTCATCGCTGTTATTGCTGAGCATGCCATCACCACAGATCTTTACCGGTTAAAGCAAGGGTTTTGCTTTAAACTAAAGAGCTTAAGTTAAAAAGAATCTTAACATTCTAAATGTTTGATTTAGTTGTTATATATAATAAAAAGGATCCGTGAAACAGCTTGCTGCGAAGAACTTATTCATATTAGCTGCAAAGAGTGACCTTCTGAACATTTCTTCTGAGAGTTTACTTGGTTTAAGTTAAAGGAGCACTCCAGGTCCTCAGTACCAGAGGATTCAATTCAGTATCTAAATGTGCTGTTACCCCTACTGCCGGAGCCAGAAGGTACAAAACCTGATGTCCCTGTAAGAGGGTAAATAGCCTTTTCCTAGTCTGGAGAGGTGAGGCACAGAGGGAGTGATTTGTCTCAGATTTATCAGGGAACTTGGGGCAGTTTGGGGACGTGAAGCCAGGAAGCAGAAATTTCACAGGGTTCTGCTTCCTCCCACTGACTGCTTCAGCTGTTCTGCTGCTGCTTTGTGCTCCCAAAGTGGTGAGAAGCTGCGGTAAGGAACCCCAGTGTGCATTTCCCTCTGTCTTATCTTGATATTGGTTAGTCACTCTAGCTTTACCTACAACAGTAGCCAACAGGGCTGTGCTAAGTAATGTGTCAGTGAAGGCTCTATAAGTGCCATTTAGCAAAATGTATAGATAGTGACCCAAATTCTGTGGCTTTCTGTACAGGAAAGAGTGTAAATTCCTATTGTATATTAATACATAAAAATAAAATCCAATGTAACATTTGATTAAAGATTTCATATTTAACCCAGAGAAAGAATATGCTACATGGGTCACACTCTGATGCAAAGAAGGCAGGTGCAAGATTGGATGGAATCACCTTCTCACACACCTGAAAATTCTATTACTGATGAGCACAACCCCCTGCTCTTGCTCAGAAATAAATCTGAAAATTGTGTTAGTCAGGTGTGCACCCAGTTGTCCCTGCCCACTAGTAACTGCCATCCAGCTGTACCTCGTTCCCTGGGAGTACAATTATTGGTGGTAACTGAGCTCTGTGAAGTTGAGGAACTGCTTTGCCATGGGGGTCAAGCATGGGACAGCATGGCCTGCACTTTTCAGAGTTTGCCTCCAGGTACTGTCCTATGGCTGTGGTGCATCTGTGGCTAAGGTAACACATTAAAAATGTGGACTCCTGGCATGTGTAAGGGAGGCTGGCATCATGGATGGAAAAGCAAAAACCTTACCTTGTTGTGTGAAGAGACAAAAAACACAGGGGTGAAGCACAGTGCTGCTAGCACTAGCAAGTAATTGTGCCCAAATCTGTGGCCAGCACCAGAAATCAAAAAGCAGCGATAGCAGCTCTAGGTTTCCAGATGCTGTTGTTTTCTGCCTTGCCCTGCAATAGATGACAATAGAGAGAGAGAGCAGTAGAGAGTTCTGACTACAGTTTTAAGTAATTTTGTTGCTCCCCTTTCATGGGACACTGAGGTCTGTTTTATGTATGTAGCTGCTGTTATGGTTGTATGGTAGAAGGACGGCTGGAATACCTCAAGATTTCAGCCTATGCCTGTGCTGGCTGGATCTAGGATTTCTACATCAAAGGCTGGAGTGCTGAGCTGTGGGAAGGAGGATTCCCATCTTCTTGTGGCCAGTTCACCAGAAATACTGAACATCTATCAATAGAACCTAGGACAGGCAAGCACGGAGTTCTTTAAATTTTTCAGGGAAAAGCCACCTCTCATACCTCCCAGTATAAAACTATCCCCTTCATATTTCACCTCCACTTTGTGAGGTAGAAAAAGAGCAGCATAATGTATTTACAGATGCTATGTGAACATACTAAGCACAGGGATTGACAGGGTTTATGTTCTGACATTTCAATACAAGTGTCAGAAGAAGGAGTCACTGTAGGAGGCAAATTACCCTGGTTTCCCTCGTCCTGCACCCCGCCTGAGTGTGTGTATGGTATAAAGTAAGTTACCTCCAATTCCTTTTAGGTTAGGATTTTAAACAAGAAGATCGATTTTAGTGATATTCAGTCCCGGTGTGGTTCCAGAGATAACATCAAACATTCTGCAGGGGGAGGAAATGTAAGTAGTACGGACACCCTGTGAACAGGCACTTCCACTGTGGTGACCCACCTCACACAGCCGGAAACCTCTGTCTCCCTTCCTCTGAGCAGTACTTTCCTTCTCGCTGCTGTTTCACATGTGAGTTTGGTCTGGTAGTCATGTGAACCCTGTGTGTGCAGTGGAGGCCTCCTGATCTTTCCCCACAGAGTGCAACACATTTTCAGAACCTGGACAGGGAAAGGAAATGATAAAAGAAGGGTTATCTCTAAATGCCCAAGTGAAAGTGCAGTGTGAGCCAAAATGGTTCAATTCCTTTCTTTCATGGGAGCACCCCTAGAAAGTAATTTCCAGAGACTGCAGCTCACAGTGAGACCCCAGCCTCCCCCCTGGGCATTTTCTAGTGCACCAGTCCTTCCTCAGCTAACCTTTCAGTTATGGGCATTCAGCAGAGGGGAAGAAGAAAAATAAAACAGAAGGACAAAGAAAGCTCAGAGAAGAGGGTGTGATCAGCCAGCATGCTGAGTGCTGATGTCACAACATTATTCAAGTATAAGAAACTGAGGTGGCCCAGGGTTTGACCAGACACTTGCTGGTTTTATCGGGCACACTGGAATACCTTAAGGTGGCTACGACTGTCCTGATGGAAATGATCACCCCTCAGATGGGAAGAGCTGATGGTGTGAGCATGTCTGATCCAGACAGGTTCAACACAGCTGCCAGTGTTGGCGTAAGTCATTGGTGGTGTGGTGAGCAAGCCAGGGGCATTGCAGTTACCCTATAGCTCCTGTCTGGCCTGGAGGGCTGTGACTTCTTGGGGCCTGCCAGCTCAGTTCCTATGGCTGTGGGCTGCATCTTGGAGCTATTTGGGAGTGCAAGCAAGATGGGAGTGTCACTCTGTGGCTGTTCCCAAGCTGGGCTCAGCACAGCCATGGCAAGGTGGCTGGCAGCTGGGCACAGAGCAGCAGGAGGAGAGAGGGTGCTGGAGCTGCTACTCTCCAGTGGGCACTGGGCCACCTGGCTGAACCCCAGCCTGCTCAGGTACAGCTGCAGGAGGCACATGTAGATTACTCAGACTCTCCATAATGGATTGACAGGAACTGCATACCATATTTAGATGCAGAAAAATACAAAACAGATGGTAGAGAAAAAAACAGTCACCAAAATATCCTAGTTGCCAGGAAGCATAATCGAGACAGAAGCAAATGGGATGGGTTCTGCTGTGTGCAGGGCTTTGGAGTACCCACTCTGAAAGGATGAGATTCAGAAACATTTTAGAAAGAACCCACAAGATGATCTCCTTTATCCTCCTCTTCATTTTGCTAATAGTAAAGCTTAACCCAGCTCTGTCATCTCCCTAGGAGGAAAGTTTCCTCCTTTGTGGCTTAGCCTGTTTTCTACTAACCATTTCTCCTTTTCCAGTAGTTTGTAGAAGTCTCCCACTCTTTCTTTGCAGGGCTTGGCTTTTTAATTTTTTTTTTTTTTTTATTATTCTCTTAAGTCCTGTAATTTGTGCGTGTGTGCACTTTTGACAGGTACAGATTGTAACCAAGAAGATTGACTTGAGTCATGTGACTTCCAAGTGTGGCTCGCTCAAGAATATCCACCACAAACCAGGTATTGTAGGAATTTCTGGGTTGTGGGACAAAGCAAAGACCTGATACTGTTATGTGAACTCAAAATCATGGGTGATACCATTCTCTTTTATAGTCAAAGAGAAAATAAATACTCTTTGGTAATAAAAATACATTAAACTACTTAATGTATGAAGACATAAAGGTATGAGACCACCTAGTTTAGAGAGGTGATAAAAGAATAATGCCAAAAGATGGTGTTCTGGCAAAATACTGAAATACAGACTGAAGTCAGTGAAATACTTAAGCGTATGCTTAAATCCCATGAAAACCAGTAGGGCTGCAGCGCCTGCTTACAGTTCAAATATATGTTGAAGGTTTTATATTTTACTGAACATGCAGAGCATTATTCTGTGCTTCTCCAAAACCATTGATCTGAACTAAAAGGGAAGTAACGTGAGTGCGCTCATGCTTCAGGTCACACATTCTCCTGCACCATTTCAGTTTCTTAATCTGTGTTTCCTTTTGCTCTCTAGGAGGTGGGCGTGTGAAAATTGAGAGTGTGAAACTGGATTTCAAAGAAAAAGCTCAGGCTAAAGTTGGCTCACTGGAAAATGCCCACCACGTACCTGGTGGTGGTAATGTCAAGGTAAAGGAACAGCTGTCAGAGAAATGGCTCCCACTGTGCCCGTGGCCCAGTGAAATTACTAGAGCCATGTATTCAACAATGGCTCTGAAATGAGCAGGAAACATCTGTCTGTCCTCTTTCAAGCACACTCACATACCAGTTTGTTCCCTTTGAAATTTGGAATGACCAATCTTGCATCCACATCTAAGCTGAGAGTGAAATGCCATGTAGTTTTGTGCACTGTCTTTTCCCCTAAAGATAATCCTTGTTGGGACTGTTGGACAGCACAGGTAATGATCTGAGATGAGGACTCCATTGTGAAACAGGAGGAAAACATCCTGAAAGTAAGATCACTCCCACAAACATTTGAAAATACAGATTTTGAAAACAAATCACAGTGCCCATATAATGCTTATGAACTTTGTACAGCTAGGGACAATGGTACTTCTCATTAAAGCATCCATCAGAGACAGAAATGGTAAGAGAATATAGCATAGTAAGCCTGTAGCTATTAAACAAGGTGAAAAAATGTCCAGTTTCAATTTTCTAAGGAGTGAAGAAGCTTCAATCCTTCTAATGGTTTTTAAAAGTAAGCAAAAACGATTATCAAATGAGATGATTTGGTGAATATATAATGTGTGAAGTTCTTTACTTTCCTGGAGCAGATTGACAGCCAGAAGCTAAACTTCAGAGAGCACGCTAAGGCCCGTGTTGATCATGGGGCTGAGATCATCACACAGTCGCCAGGCAGGTCCAGCATGGCCTCACCGCGCAGACTCAGCAATGTCTCGTCCTCTGGAAGCATCAACCTGCTTGAATCACCCCAGCTTGCTACCCTCGCTGAAGACGTTACGGCAGCCCTTGCCAAGCAGGGGTTATGAATTTGCTCATTTTGCGTTGTATGAAGTAATAATATTTAGGCATGAGCTCTTGGCAGGAATGGGCTCAGAGCAGGTGTTACATTCATTCTTTACCATGTCTAAAACTAGGTTACATCCCAAGACTTGTAGTTACCGTACAGTTAAAAAAAACAGAAAAAAAAAACCATAGATGCAGAAATTGGCCTGACCTCCATTTACAACAGGAAGACACTGGCTTTATATGGGTATACAGCGGTATGTTACATTGGACAATTATTGTTGCTCTGCTCTGTCTTGCATGGAGTACACTACTATGATAAAATGCATTTTTACCTTCCATGTGCCTGAAGGCCATCCACCTATTTCTGAAGAGCCTTGTTAATATCCCAAGTTGCTCATTTCACAATTCTTTTGATAGATGGGGAAATAAAAAAGAAAAGTTGCCCATTGTAACTTATTACAGGTTAATTTAAGAAGTCTGCTTAACAGAAGGAAGGGCATATAGGGAAATTCAACTTTTAATTTTTAAAAAAAAGTTACTTTGTATAAATGAGTAGTAAAAAAGTTGAATTAAGTTATTAACTTTTTTTGAACATGGTTAATTATGTCAGTGTATAGCTGAAAAGCCAATAAATTATTTAACTAATAACTAAAAATACTAGCTGAAAACATTTGAATCGTGCTTTGGGAAGTGACATAAAAAAGCTGCTGAAAGCAAGCACTCATACCCCAACAGACTTGTGCCTGATTAGAAAAGTTGGTTAAGCAGCTAGATTTGTGTGCATACCACCAGTTTCACATCCTTTCCATGTTTGATTCAGTATTATAGATATATATATTTCTCTGTGGCCATTTGTGACACACCCTCCTCATATACTTGAATATTCTACTTCTTTATTCACAGTATCTGTGTCTCTTGCACCCTTTGGTGTTGCAATTTTAGGTATGTAAAAGTAGATGTTAGTGGGGGGGGTTTCCCTATTCATAAGAATACATTTTAAAATTATGAAAATTGTAGCATGAAGTTGCTTTCTGTAACAACTAAAAGCCGTGACCCTGTTTTAGTGACAGATGCAAGTCTATTCTGTGATGCTAGAAAAAGGATTCCTTCCCTCTTCTCTTCCCTCCCTTTCTTCATAAAGGAGTGATTTTTGTAGGGTCCAGATGTTTTCTTAAAGGGTCTTCAATGATGGCTGAGTTTGGATTATGGATTTTTTTAAAATCTGCAATAGTTGGATTCTTTCTTTCTCTTTCTTTATTTCTTTCTTTTCTTTCTTTCTTTTTCTTTCTCTTTCTTTCTTCCTTTCTCTTTCCTTCTTTCCTTTCCTTCTTTCCTTCTTTCCTTCCTTCCTTCTTTCTCTCTCTCTCGTCTTTTTTTTTCATTCCCACAGTAACAATGAATATTTGATTTATTTTTTTTCTTTTGCTAAAGTTGAAACAGAGAAAAAATATTAAGATGTTATTTCCACTCCTGTAGTGATGTCTCACATGTACACTCAGGCACTCAGATAACAGTGATAAACATAGCAAAGATGCCTATAAATTACAATATGTGAATAAATAAAAATTAGCTCCCTAGACTGGTTGCCATAGCGATTCATCAATTAAATAAGGCTCTTAAAATCTGAGTAAAGTGGGTCTATATTGACTATGAAAAGTATAAGAAAAAATGCATGAAAGATGAAAGGCAGAGATACACAACCAACCCATCTAGTGGAGTTACCTGAGAGAACACTGGCACTGAGAGAGCACTGGTGATGGGGATGATCCTCAGCAGCAGATAATCACCTGGTGGTGCCCTATGTACATGAGACATTAAGAAATGACCAGTTTACATTCTTGCAGTTTGTTTTATCTTTTCCTTTTGAAAACTCGTAACTAAACTTTGCACTGTCAGTTGAGCTATACTTGATGTATGTATTAGGTTAATGATGTGTTTTGGAAACCCTTGATCCATTCTTTTTTCCTTCTTAATTTTTATGTGTGCGTGTGTGTTGGGGTTTGGTCTGCAAAGACTCACAGGGATTTTTTTGTCTATGGAGATTCTAATAATTAATGGTACAGGATTTCCCATCATTACGTTCGAGTAGTAATGCAGTTATTGGACAGTAAATACTCAGTGGACCAAAGTGGGGTTTTGGCTAAGCTGCTACAGCAGTACAAACACAAAGCAGAGTGGTTAAACCTCTCAAACTTTTACTGAATATGAACTTCTGACAGCCCCACCCATGACATTTCAGCTCTACAAAAAGCTTTTTCACACTATAAAGTACCTAACACTTTAAGTCAGTTGCTTCATACAAAGGACAGTGAGTTTAGAACCATCTGAAGTGCAATTGGAGGATTCTGATTTCTGCCTTGTATTTGTTACAGTTTTGCTTAAAGTAATCCTAAGAATTCACATGAAAACAATGTCAACTGAGGTGCATTAAAATCTTCTTCCCAGTTTTTCAGAAAAACAACAGACAGAAAGGAAAACCAACAGTATTTGTATCACGTTGCTCTGATTATGCTATCAATTAATATAAATTAGCCTTGCAGTGGTTTTTTTCTCCTATGCCTTTTGCCAGTGTAGGAGAAAAACTATGGTATTACTGAACCTCTGCTCTCTGAAGCTGAGCAGTATCTCATGGGAACAGTATTAACCTGAGACTCAAGTGGTTTTATTCTGCTTTTTAAATTGGCATACTCTAGAAAATTAAGCGTAGTTAATCCACCTAGCATGTCCAAAGTTAGAGTGGTGTAACACACCAAGTCATTTATTTCTTGCATTAAAATGAGCTTTCTTGTCTTGACTGAAGCAAAGACCTTTGTAATCATTATCATCCTTCCATAGAAAGAATCCTAGAATGCTGTGGAGTTAGATGAAAAGAAATTAAGATTTTTGTGCTTTTAAATAATAATAATAATAAAAAAGTTATGTTACATGACTCTAGATGTCCACTGAAAAGCTCATATTAATCTTAACTTCCTCAAGAAGACTGTTCGTTTTAAAAACAACAGTTTGTAAATATATAATGCCCACTAAAGAAGATGGAGCCAGCTTCCTGGAAACTGCATCTGTTGCGTTTCTTTTCCACAGGCATGTTGAGCCAGCAGGTTTGTTGGGTGCCTGAGACCCAACTCTGTAACAAAGCAGAGATAATCCAGACAGAAGGAATGGTGAAACCTTGTTTGGGTACCTAGGGGAGCACCCCAAATATAATAATCCATTGGGTTGTAGAGATGAAAGAGTGCTTCTGTCTCATCTGCAGAGTTTTTTTTTCTATGTAAGCACAAGCTGAAATAAAAGTTGAGCAAACTTCTGTCCAGCAACAGTAAAGGAAAAACTAATTATGGTGAGGGAAATTATGAGCCTACAAAGGCAATGTATATTTTCACTGTACAGCAGTAAATAGAATTATTCATTCAGCCCTCTGCTATGGTACAATAGTAACCTTATCATGATTGCTCACATATCTAAGTTTGCCTAAATACATGACTCAAAGGGGGTCAAAAGGCAGCCTGTGTTGACTACCACATGAGCAGAAGTTTTTTCCATGCTGGACTAAATACTATTTGAAACCCAAGTACATGTCCCTTCAAAGGCAAATGCCTTGAATAGTAGATTACATTTACTGTGAAAATCAGCACAGGTAAATTTCCAGCCTAGGTGTCTGTGAGTTTACTCACTAGTCAGATTGCTAAAGCAACTCCCTTTGGAACTCCAGCAGTTCCCACTGCAGGAAAGTAAATTAGTTTCACACTGGGAAAAGTGAAGCTTATAAAAGCCACTTCAACTTTAGCAAATAGAAAAAGCCAACAAGTAAACATGCTGTATGCTGGGATATCAAGGAATACAGTCTGCTGTTACAAACCTGTGTTTTTTCTGATAATTATAGAGCCTGTTACCATAAAAGAGGCAATTCTTGAATGGCTGGGTGGTAGGTAGTTCATGTTTTTCAATCCGATTTGCAATTGTATTTGTTGCTGTATAGTGATTGTTTTGCAAAATAAACTCGCTTGTCATCGGATTGCATGTGTTAGCTTCCTGTGTTTCTGATCCAGCTCCTCCTGAATTCAAGCCCTGTGCAACCAGCACCTGCTGATACTGCCCTCAGTCTGCCCAGGAGCAGTCGCACTGGATCCAGCTGTATTGTTCAGCTAATCTTTTTTACTTTTAAACAAAAGGATTGGTTTTTATGGCTTACATCCTCTTCTGCAGGTCAGTATCTGACTGCTGGGTGCAAATTTCTTCTCAGAGAAAGTGACAAGACACTGGAACTGGTTGCCCAGGGAGGTGGTGGAGTCACTGTCCCTGAAGGTGTTTAAGGACAGCTTGGACGTGGCACTTGGTGCCCATAGTCTGGTTGGCAAGCTGGTGTAAGTCCATAGGTTGGACTCGATAATCTCAGAGGTCTCTAGACGATCTTCCAACCAAATCGACCCTGTGATTCTGTGGATGGCAGGTCCCTGCCTGGGGGTGCCGTGTAGCAGCGCCCTGCACAGAGCAGTGGAGCCCAGTCACCGCGACCCCTCAGCATGGCAAAGCGGGGCCCCTCGTGCGCTGGGGAAATGGCGGCCCAGGGCTCCGAACACGGCACTGCCGCCTCCACCCACCCTCCCCACAGATTCCTGTGGCCCGCAGCCAGCTGGGCACAGCGGGAACACGTGGATGGTGCCAGGGGGGTGAAGGTGATGGGAGCTGGGGCATGGGGGTGAGCCTTTGGGGAAGTCTTGGAAACTAACGAGGAAACACCGTGGATTTTGACGGATGCTTGGAGTGTGTCATTATGGATCCACAGTGGATGCTCAGTCCCAGCCTGAGCTCAGGCTGAGGGGAGTGCAGCTCTGTGCTGCGGGTGGAACGCAGAAATCATAGATGAGTTTGAAATGGGACAGTTTGGAAGGACCTGAAAGCTCATCTCATTCCACCCCTGCCACGGGCAGGGACACCTTCCCCCTAGACCAGGTTCCACCAAGTCCCATCCAACTTGGCCTTGAACACTTCCAGGGATGGAGCAGCCACTGCTTCTCTGGGAAGCATTCTACTGAGCGTACTGCTGTATACAACATAGTACTGAGAGTACTGCTGCTGCTCTGGGCAACAAATACTGCAGAGAATGTTTGTGTGCTGGCACAGACTACCCATGTGTGCTGGGTGCCTGCTCAGGACAGGGCATGGTGTAGGAGAGAAATACAACTGAGTAGAGTGCCTTAAGTATCCCAAACCTTGAGCAAACTGGACTTCATACACAATGCTGCAATATTCCTAAATAAATGCCGTCAAAGGACCTGGAGGAATAATTAAGTGCCATTAATTATTCAATAGAAGCACCCTTCTAGGCATGCTTAGGTACAAGGCAGAACTAATGCATCTATCTGTGGAAAGGGAAAGGATTAAGAAGCTAAGAACAAAAGGGTAAATCACGATTTAAGCATTCACAGCTAGAACAATGGTTGAGGACAGCTGGTAAGAACCTGTTTCTCCCTTTCAAAGTGAACAATGAATCAATTTCTGTGATTGTTGAGTCTTATTAGCAGCATGTGGTAAGTGATCTATTTTATAATTTGCTGGCAGACTATGGTGTTGGAGCATTGAGATGAATACAACTTGTGAACAAAATCTTGATTAACAACTTGTTATTGAAAGGGAGGGAGGCCCAGGAATCCTGCTACAATGTTTGTTAGATGTACAGAGAATCTGTCCTTCCTATGCCTGTCTCAGCTCATGGAGTGTTCCTTGCATTGTACAGGAAGATGGTAGAAAGTGAGTCAGAGATATCGATAAGAGGCAGAAGGCCTTCCACCTAGAGGTGTTTGGCCATGCAGAAGTCCCAGTTGCTGGGACTCAAAGATGGTGTGGCCCTTGTGGAGGGGCTCCCAAACCTGGTTTAGTGTGAGCACCCTTATTCTGGATGGAGAAGCATGTTGGGGAGGCAGTGCTCAGCTCTCTCTGAGCAACAGAGAGAAAGGGATGTTTAGTAACTCAGTGGAACAAGAGATCCACACTTTCTTCTCTTGGAAGAAGGTAAAAAAGGTTGGGTGGGGTGGGGTTTGAAGGGAGGAGGTTTGTTGCCCTTTTTTTCCCCCAAAGTTTTTCAACTACTACCAGAGCAGTCAAATCCCAGAGCATGGTGTGAAAAACGAAGTTCACGTCTCCTGTTAGGATTTAAAAGTTTCATCATAAAAGACAAAGATAATAAAGCAAAAGATACAGCGCGCCGGGCACTCTTGGTTCTCGGCCAAGAGCACACCTGCTGTTTCAGAGACACCCTTTACATACCCTTACTATTGCATCAGACTAGTACATATTCATAAACAATTATACATATTCAGAACTGTTTAGCATGGCCCCTCCTCGGGTCCACCTTTTTAGAGCATGCGTATTTCTTGGCTACAGTCCAAGTTGGCTTTTTACTGTCACTTCCAGATGTAGTCTTGTCCATATATCCTGCAGATGGTGGTTCCTGATAGCTGGCATGTTCGTAACAGGGATGTTCATCATATGTTGGTTGGACGTTATCCGGCCAAGCAGACAGTTCAGTTAGCACAAGCATAACTATATCAGTAATTTCAATACCATGTGTAAGTCTAATACAAAGCATTAGTTACTGTTACAAAACTATATCTTCATAGTTAAACTACTTTAACATACAGCACTTACTTAAGCATCTGCACAAAGCCAATATTATAATATGTATTTATCAAAATGGGGAGTCCTGAGCCAAGGGGTGATACCCTAACAATGAAAGCTGATTTTTTTTCCCCCCAGTCTCGTCCAGATAACCACCCCCCATGTCATCTCCAGGATTTTGTTCCATTCTGTCTTATCTAGCTGTGCCTGTTATGTATTTAATTGCAGTTAAATGTCTGTGTGAATATGATTTGTTGCTTGAACATTATGCAAAGGCAGTAACTTAGGGCATAAGGTGTGGAAGGTCTGTGTTTCTGCTCTGTTTTGAAATAAAAGTCTCATGTGCAGAAGTGCTGTGCCACTCCACTGGTTCCAGCTAAATACGGCCCAGGGATTAAATATCTAACCGTTCTTGTGGAATCTGATCCAGCTGAACTGCAGTCCACTCCTGCCCAAATTCATGCAGCAACAGCAGTAAAATTTGTAAATTTAGGGGATCCTTGCAGTTTTAGGGATTGTTTATCCTTGTTTCTGAACACAGTTGTGCTGTGTTTGAGCAGGGGTGTGGGAAGAGATGGAATGGAGTTGAACTGTGGGCTGTGGGACATGCCTGCAGAAGCACATGGCAGCACAAAGGAGCACATGGCGGCACACAGAGGTTTGTCTCCCCCAGACCCTGGAGGGAGGAGGTGTCACATGGCAGAGCCTTACAGAGAGGAGCCTGCCAGAAGCTGACAGGCGGGTGGACAGTGCGTGATCACCCAATGGAAGGACATTTAGAAAGTGCATTGCTGATGTGGCAATATGTGATAGGTTGCTTAGTGAGAATTGCCATGTAAGGAAATACTGTGCCTTGAAGAAGTGTATAAAACCACCTTGTTCCTTTGAATAAACGATTCAGATTCCCTGCCAGTCTGGGTCCATGTTTCAATCACCGACCTAGGGCTAGCTAGAAAAGCTGTGTAGGAGACTTCTGAAGAACCTTAGTTGAAATGTTTTCATGCTGTTTAAAAGCCCTTAAAGAAAAAACAGGGCTTTCCTAAGCTTCTCTAAATTTTTACATAGCTTCTACTTGTCAGACCCATATGGGAATGGGTAGAATGAGTGACATCCATCAGTGCTAATCTTCTATGACTGGTTGTCCCAAGAGAGAAAGGGTTTTTCTTCATGATGGGCCTGTTCAGCCAGGACAGAAGCCTGCTGGCAGCCAGTGAACAGTGAGATCTCGAGGGTGTGGCAAATGGTTTTTTTCCTGCTCTGGGATCTACATTTAGAAATTGTTTGCAGCTTTGCTCTGGGAAAGGCTGCTGCACAACAGAATGGCTTGACATACCCTTGAGAGCCTGGATTCTGCACAGAGACTGCAGATAAATAACGTGTGAATTCTTAGGAGTGTGTATGGCAGGGATTGATTGAGGATGGGAACTTGGAGAGTATAACCATGGAAACAAGTGCAAGGCAGTGAGGTTTGAGCAGTTCCCTGCTCTGAGCACTCCTGTGTAAAGTGGAGGCTTCATACTCGGATTCTGCTCCATGTTCCCACTCTGTGCTATGCTGTCAGCCTTGACTGTTACTGGATCAAGACTAAATCCTACTGTGGTGGCTTATAAACAAAACTGTCTGATGAATAAAGCAGTGATCAAGTAGAATCATGTGATCCAGAGGCATGTCAGACTCCTCCTGTCTGCAGTAAGAGAGGAAATGGGTAGATAGTGTCACGGGCATCTTCTGCGACTGATAAGTTGCATGGGCTAGGAATTGTTGGAGTAGTGCAGAGCTTTCTCCATTCTTCTCTCACCTGCTTTCTGAAAGTAGTGATTTCAGGTAGTCTTGATCTTTTTGCAGACAGACCAACCTGTGTTTCTGTGCCAGCCCAAGATGCCAGTGCAGCTTAGAGAACAGAGCACAAGTGAATTTTCAGGACACTTTGCTGTTATCCTACTGTAATGGCCTCTCTGAAGAGTCTACTTGTTTCCTCTCTATCCCCACTCTAAGGGAAGGCAGGGGACTGATTTCAAGGACTTTCTCTTCGTAGCATCCCCTGTAGTGTTAGTATTTAGGTGCAGTCAAATGCTGACTGCAAATTTGAAAGCCTCTGCTGCCAGAAGAAATTCAGGATAGAGATAAATAAAATCTTCCAGGTGGTAAAATTCTTTCTTCTCTTACACATGCAATTCGTTTCACTTACAGAGATATAGATTACTTCAGCTTTGTGTGCCCTTTGTGGTGGTAGTGGTGGGCATTGTCTCCAAAACAAGGCAAGAACAAAACTTGTCTTTAGCCACTGTCAAACTTAGTGTAAACCACCTTTGCCACCCCCTGGGTTTAGTGCTGGTTGTGGCCTGGTTGGATTTGAGATCTGCGTCTTCATGCTTGCAGTTTTTGTGACAGTGCCAGCTGTTGTCAATATTTTTTTTGTTCTCTGATTTGTTTTGCATCAGAAGTTCTGTAACTTCAAACCTCTGTACAAACAAAGGGATTTATGTGTCTTTTGTGACTGGGTGTAGTTGGAGAGCAGTATGCTGCACTCGAATGGCAAGCTTGACTAGTACTACAATTTGCAGTTATATTTTCAGTTACTACAAAATAATCATAAACAAAATTCCAAGTAGTGAATTAGTTTCCTCTCAGTGCTGGGCTATGTGACCTCCACTTGCTAATGGCTTGTGACAGGGCAAGGCACTGGCTATGCACAAAGAAAGAGTAAGGAAAATAATCCTGAACTTCAAAGCTATTTGTTTCCTTGAAAGAGTCCTTCAAGGATGTAACAGAAAGCCTGGTAGAGGTACTGGTATGTTGTCCTCCTGCTTTCTGAGTGATAGCTAACACTGACAGATGTGGAGCTACTGTGCAGTTGCCTTGTGTGTGCCCTACTCCTGCTCTTCTTCGGACCACAGAGAGGCCATTTGGATTCCCCTCTGGAGGCTCAGTGAAGTGCTGCTAGTGAGCTCCTCTGCTCTCTAGGACAGCCTCTGTTCAGGGCAGCAATTATGTTTACCTGCGTAGGTTTGAAACTGACAAATGCCATTGTTTTCCAATAAAATTTGGTTTTGTTTGGGGTTGTTTTTTTGGTTTTTTTTTTTTTTGGTGGAGTTTTGTGTTCACACTTACATCCTTTTCTGTTTACTAGGGAGCTGTCCTGGACTGACCACACCAAGTGCCTCCGGTGTCCCTGTCAACCAGGAGAATTCCTAGGAGATTTTGGCTGTAGTCTGGAGCAAGCTGCAGTGCTCTCTTTTGCTCTTGGGTTTCCTGTTGCATAGCAAAGCATGGAAAGAAGAAGCTTAGGCTTAGAGAGACAAACTGGAAACTATTGTGGCTGCTTCTTGAAATGCAGGAATAAAGAGAGATACCCATTTAAAATTAAACAAAATCCAGATGAAGCACATCTGAACTGTGCTTACCAGTTACTAAGAGAATGCAATTGTCTTAAGGTAGGTAAATATTATTAATGACTAAAATGGCGCTAATTTTGAGAGTGAGATTGTAAAAGACTTGAAAGAACATTCAGATAAACCACCCCTGGCCTGCAACCCTCTGTCTAAGGGATAGCAATCCTTCTACCTGTGGGAAAGCTGTGAGTGCTAGTTAGTGCTACTGCCAATATCCATCAGGAGGATACTGACCATGCACTTTTTGAGGCCTCAACAGCTCAGTTCACTAATTACTTGCAAATAGCATTAAAACTTTCTTTGTCTTCATACTTTTCTTGGAAGAAGAGGGATTTGCCTGCTTGACAATTGCTAAAACTCAAAAAAACTAGACCTCAGAATTCTTGCTGCATAACAGGCTATGCTTTAGTCAATAATTTCATAGCACATTACAGGACTGGGAAAAACCTAATTATTTTAATAAGTTCATTACTCCTACTGCATAGTGTTTCACTGCTGACTATTGAGAGACATTCTGGAAGAAATTAAAGCTCAAATTTACTTTCCAAACTGCCCAAACATGAAGACAAAAATCCTGAATTAATTTCAGGAGGTGTAGAGTGGGTAAACTTAATACATGCCTCGCATTTAGAAGTCATTTGTTTTAACTATCTTCTCTCTATATTAGTTCTTACAAAATTTTAGAAATCAAGATAATTTGGCTCCTGTCCAATCGCACTTAATGGAAGGAAAGAACATGGTAATTAAAAGCTTTCCTGTCTGAACAAGGTAATCATATTAATGAAAAGGTCATATTTCTGTGCACAAGTTACTGCTAGCAAAGAACTCTGCCAGACAATATGAACAAAGCCAACTGGTTCAGCATTTCAGTGCTAAGGGAGATTAGTGATTTTAATTATACAAAACTTTTTGGTTGTAAACATTTTTATTTTATATAACAGATAACCTTCTAGTTAGTTGTCTTAATAGTCCTTTTGTTCAAGAGCGGGATTTAAACAAAATGTAGATCACAAGGTCCTGTTCTCCCTTACTGAGATCAAGACTCACCTAAGTCACTGCAAGGAAGTATTGTCTTGCGCAATACAGAAAAAACATCATCCTAAGTGGGAGTAAATTCAAATTATCTAAGTAGTGGCACTAGATTTTCAGCAAACCTCTTTCTTAAAAGTACTCCTAAGGAAGTAAGTAGGTGGTGTTCATCTGTTCAGGTCCTCTACCAGGAAGGAATGATCTTGGTGAATCTGTAGGTGCCTAGCATTAAGTAGGAAGATTGGTTTGTTGGAGCATCTCTCTAAATTTTCAGTATTTTCATATAAGCAACAGAATGCCACTTTTTTTTTTTCTCTGTGAAAACTGTTTGGGATGAACTTGCATTTGTCTTTCATTTTATTCTATTAATTATTTGTTGTATTATACTATTCTCTGATACCCTTAGGTAGAGAAGGGAAGCTAATCTAACAGTGCTTGAGAAATATTTCCAGAAAACCTGACTCGAACATAGACTTGTATTAGTCAAATCAGTATGGTGTCTGATTGGAAACACCACTAAATCTGCTTTGGCATTTCCCATCCTCTTCACCTCCGTCTCGGCTCTCCTGTGTAAGAAAAATCTGTGGAATAACTACCGGAATGGTCCTTCTGCTCCCACCACCAATCTTCACTTCCAGAGAGGGTTTATGACTAGCTTCCCTTCTCTCCCCGTTTGGGAAGGAAGGAAGGGAGGGAGGTAGAGAAGAAGGAAGGAGGGAGGGAGGAAGACGGCCGGCCGGGGAAGCGAGGGGGGGTGAAGGAGAGGGGGTGGAGGGAGGAAGTCGCTCTCCCGACCCGGCAGGCTCTGGGATGCTCTGCGAATCCCTCTCGCTGCGGACTGGCGGGGCTTCCCAACTTTGCGGCGGTGGCGACGGGGAGAGGCGACAGCAGCCCTGTTGCTGCGGTGCTTGTTGTTCTCGGCATGGTGAGGGAAGTTTGGCGGGGCGGTGCCTTCGCCGCCTCCGTCACCTCCGCACCGCCCGCCCGCCTTCGCTCCCTTGTCACCGCCCGCCCGCTCTGGCTCTGGGCACGGGGAGCTGTCCACAGACGGAGGTGCTGAAGGCAGGGAGGAAGCTGAACGACGCGGACATCTTCGCTCTCCCTAATTTCCTCCCTGCCTTCTGCAGCCATTTTGCACCAGCAGAGTTGAGGGAGGGGTGGGCTGCAGGGAATGGAGGAGAGAGGGTAAATAGTTGCAGAGAGCGAAAGGCCGCCATGAGAGATCCCGACTGGCGTGTCTGTTGAGAGTGCAGCAGCTGTCATCAGCATCATGGTGAAAAGGAAAAGCTCAGAGGGCCAGGAGCAAGAGAGTGGCCGTGGCATCCCTCTGCCCATCCAGACCTTCCTATGGAGGCAAACCAGGTAAGAGCAACAAGCCCTGGGCACTTGGGATACAGCTGCAACAGGGCAGTGGAGGTGCGGAGGGGGGTGCTGGTCCGCTGCTGCCCAGTGGCAGGGAAGATGCAGTTATTACTGCAGCTGCAACATGAAGGCGTGAAAAATACAGGGTTTTGCACTCATTATAGAGCAATTTGTGTGTATTGGGTATGGGAGGAGCTCTCAAGGCAGCTTAACCTAGTGGCAGTCCCAGTCAGCTTCTTGATTTGACTTTAAAGCATCCATTACTATGTTTGTCTATGCGCCTTTCCCTTCTTCCTATCCCATATCCCGCCTCCTATCCCCCATCTTTTAAGAGAACTCATGGAGCTCTTGTGCCAGAAGCAGCATCCATCAGTGCTGCACCAGTCCTGCAGCTTTGCTTCTATCTGTATCTGCAGCCGTCCTGGAAGTGTCATCTATGCTTTGAGAGGTCAACATGCAGACAGAGATGTCAAAGTCTCATCTTATTTCACAGGATTGGAGAGTGAGGGACTAGCTGAATGTATGGCTGGGGCTTTATGTTCCTTGT
Organism: Oreocharis arfaki; assembly: GCA_013398015.1. Lineage (NCBI taxonomy): Eukaryota > Metazoa > Chordata > Aves > Passeriformes > Paramythiidae > Oreocharis > Oreocharis arfaki. The sequence goes on from VZRR01009429.1 coordinate 233,642, forward strand.
GAATCCTGTCAATTTTCTGTCCTAACAGAATTCTAAACTGAAAACATTGTGGATGCAGTGGGGGAGGTTGGAAGATTTGAACGTTGTGGCTCTAATTTAAGGCCTCAGTCACAAAATCCCCTTATGCTACAGTCAGTGTCCTTCAAAATAAAATTTTAAAACCCAAAACAAACAAAAAAACCCACATTCAATAAGGTGACCTGATTATTTTTTTAATGTTTACTCTGATCTTATTCCGGAGGAGAATGATAGCAGACGGTAGGTGTTCTCTACATGCAGCATACAGGCCTGCACTTCACCCTAAGCCTTCCACGTCAGCAGCTGTGCAGAAAAATATTTAATACAGAGCTGGCATGTGGATCTCTGGCTTAAAATAGAAGCAAGGCAAAATTCAGTAATTAACAAGTTTAAAACAGAATATGTTGAAAATCTTTCACTGAGGTAAAATGGCTGAAAATTGTCTGATGGAAGATTTTATCCCTGGGAGCTTGTGGGCTAAATTAAATGCCTCTTGACATATCAGGGTGGGCACTTTTTCTTCTGGAAAAGATAACAGCATTTATCAGATGTCATCAACAGGTATCTGAGTATAGTTTTGGCTTGTATCTTCCCTTACATTAAGTTTCTCAGCCTTTATACAACCTTCTGACATGAGAAAAGTCCTAAAAATAACTAAGAAAAATACACTTTCGTGTACTGGGTCTCTAATGCTTCTTCTCCTTTCTTTCAGTGCATTTTTAAGACCTAAACTGGGGAAACAGTATGAAGCTTCCTGTGTGGTATGTACATGTGTCTCTTTTTCAACTCTTGTTGGTAACTAACTTTTCATGCAAATCAATCTGACCAGAGTGGCTGATCAAACGCTTCTCAGCTTACACCAGAATTGGATTTAGTTCATTCAGCTTCATTTTTCACTTTTATCGCATGAAGGGTTTGAAATTTTTCCCATCTAGAAAATTTGCATATCATGTCCATCTTCAGACACAACAAAAAAAAATTATTTGGATATTAGTAATAAGTAATTCATTAGTAACATTGTAGTAATTTAATAAATAATGACATAGATAAACTGAGCTATGACAATCTGGGTCTAACCTTGCAGTTCATTCTGTGTGGATGTACTTTTGCATGAGATTGATGTCATTTCAGTTTGCAATTGCTGAAGGTTTTTCAAGCTTAAAATGTAGAAAAGCTGAACAATACTAACAGGCTTTGAACAACACTTTTAACATTGTGCAAAATTTCCAGTTCTACTGGAAATTAGAGAGAGCATATTTTATCAGCATGATTAAGGAGAGGCTATTATGCAGATCCAAGTAACTCTTATTTCTAGATATACTTCAAATAAATCCTCAAGTTACTGCCAAAAAGGAGGAAAAAGGGAAGACATGAAGCAAGTTCAACTAAGATGGGTATTTAGAGAATTTCGGAATTCCTTGAATGATTGCTGGTCTTTGGATTACTTAAAATACATTAGTCAGTTGCAGCCAAACTTGACAGAGTGGAAAAATTTGCTCTGTCCATGTATCTTAATAGTTTGAAGTCTTTAGGTCACTCTGCAGCAATTTTCTGACTTCCTTCTCATGAGACATTAGGCTGGAGAAGCTTTATCTGTTGCTGAGTCATTTTCTTCTAAGAAATCCATTAATTTTTTAGGGTTTTTGCTAGATACCAAATAGAGATAGAGGAGTGCTGGCTAAATGTGTTGGTGAGTAAAATGTATTTCAATTCTAGCACATGCAGCAAAAAGCATCATCACTAGTTAATGCCCCCTGACAGTTCCTGGTTGTTAAAGGCTGGAAAATGGAGCTTATTGCCTTATGTCCTTTACCAGGAGCCTCAGCAGTGTGCAGGAGCCATGTCTTGGAGCACCTCTAATCTGAGGCTGTGGCTTCATCTGTGGGCTCATACTCGTTATTGTTGGGTGGAGGGACAGAGCTTCCTTCTCTGTGCCTTCTCTATCTATCTCTATCTATGTCTATCTCTATGCCTATCTTCCTTTGCTTCCTGCTGTGCTGTTGGCATCAGGTCCCCAAGGCTAATTCTAAAGCACCTTTCTTCTGTGAGCACATACCAGAACTTACTAAGTGTAAAAAACAAACACCCAAAAAACCACTAAACTGGGTGACAACATAAATCCCACGCTTCAGCCAAGATAAAGGGAGCTCTGAAAAAAGGCATTTCATAAAGATCCAATAAATTCCCACCTCTTGGATGAAGAACTTGATTCTTCTCCAGTTCTTAATATAATCATTAAATTGTGGTAGAAATTTTTCAAAGGTGGAATGTAGTTTTGAGAAATTTGTGGGATACAGCCTGAACTGACACATCTGTTGCCTTCTGCTTCATCTATTTCCTCTACCTGCTGGTGCACAGGAATGTCTGCCCACATCAACACATTCTGTATTATCCATTGGGGCTGCAGAGTGCTGAGTGCATGGGTGAGACAGGGTTTCTGGAACCTGACAGGTACTTGTCTTCTGAAACCTCCTGCTGACTATCTAACACCCCTGTATTGACTAGTGTGCCTAAAAATACTGTGCATGTGTTACATGACCTGTTCTTTTATAATTCTCTAGGCCAGAATTGTTGTAGGCATGTCTCTAGTCTGTTAACTGTGTGGCAATGCATATGACACAACACTGTGCAGTATTCTATTATTATTCTTGGCTCTAAACTTGCTGCAGTAGAATTTGCTGTATATTGTGCACTGAGGAAGCAGATGTTGGAGGCTGAGATTCAGTGAGTACAGCACTGGTCTGGTCTGCAAGAGCATATCATATTGCTTCTTTGAGCTTTGCTTTATACCATAATACTTGAAAAAAACTGGCCCTTTCATTGCATTTTTGTCTTAACCTGAACCATCAGACTTACACACTTATTTCAATTGGTCTATGAATAATTGCCTTTAAGCTGAAGATAAATACCCTCCTCCCATACATTGTCTTACAGCATCTAAATATGTTTGTGCCTCAGTATGGATTTAATGTTCTTCCTCTTCCCCATTCTGAAGTTGTTCTGACACAAAGCCATTCCTAATGTGCATGAGTCAAAGCTGTAAATGACTTCACAGGAATGCCATGTGAGTGCTGTACACAGCTAATGTATTTTGGGGGTGATGGTAAGTAACTCAAAGATATGTTTAAATTCTTCTACTCTGGATTGCATTTGCCATGGAAGAACTCAAATCTTTTCTGGAGAACCCTGCAAATTAAAGGTTCCCTCTTTTCTGTTTGTTTTTTGTTGTTGTTGTTTGTGTCTTGGGGTGACTTTATGATGCTGTATCCCCTATCACCTGCTCTATGCCAGACATGAATCCTGTACCTTTCTGTGTCTTTAAGCTGTATCTGAGAGAAAGGGGGGAAAAAAAAGAGCTGAGCAGTTTTGCCTTCACGGACACACACACTCTCCTGCGTTCCTGCTGCTACAGAGACAAAAAAAAGCACCTTCCTGCTTTTAGCCAGCTTCTGGCTCTGTTTCTCAGGAGAGAGACGGAGAGTTAAACTTCTTTGCTTTTTAGCTAGCCTGCTAGCTGAGGCAAGAAAGTTTTTTTTTTCTCCGGGATTTTGGCTTCTTCTTCTTCTTCTTCTCTTCTGGGCTGTTTAGCAACACCAGCACGTCACTGGGAGGTCCTACGCCACGGCCCGGCAGGACCCATGCCAAAGCCCAGCTCCAGAGAGAGAGAGCAGAGCCACGCCTACAAAGGACTCTGAATTTACCCCGTTTTCTCCACAGTGAGAGGATAAAATTTATTATTTAACATCATTCTTTTTTCCATGCCTGCGTGTAGTTTGCTTGTTAAATAAACAGCTTTTTTTTTTTTCCAGTTCCCTGTGAGGAATTTCTTTCCAAACCTGGTGCGGGAGGGGCTGCTGAAATCTGCCTTCTAGCAGAGGGACATTCATTTCGGATGTTTTCATCCAAATTTGTCTCAAACCAAGACAGTTTGATTGGGTTTTTTTGTTTGGTTGGTTTTTGCTTGTTTTTGAAAATGTAATTACATGTTTTGTTGTTATTATTAATAATTAATAATTAAAGTTTAGATACGTAACAAAGTTCAGAAAAAGGCCAGGTTTATATTATCCAGCCAATGGACGTGGTTGCAGAAAACTGAATTTCTATAAGTAAAATGTTTGGCATCTGTGTTTCATTACTTGTGAGTATTTATATTGCTGCTATGTTTAGTAAACAACAGAGCTTTGCCATCCCTTGTGCTATGAACACCTAGGTTCCTAGATCTTTCTAGGAACTCTTCCTTGCTCAGTGGACCTGCCCCAGACTGACAGTACTTTCTGCCTGCACTTCCACATCTTTCCAGTCAGTCTGAAGTGACTTCAGCAGTGGTCTCAGCTTTCCTCCATGTTGCAGACTGAGCTTTGGAATGACAGGGCAGTAAGGTCCCCACCAAGGACACAAGTCCAGTTCAAGAAGCACTAACCCTTTCTCTGTGTTTCTGCCATGGTCCTTCTGTATATGCACTGGGCTGAGCACTGGGCCCTCCTCTTTATTTATTTTTTTCTTCTTGTGCAATCTTGTTGGGATACTCCCTGGCACTCTCACGAGGATGTAACAGGAGATGCTGAGCTTCCCAAGGTAACCTCTGGGAACCCCTCGCAACCTCTGGGCACCCTCTGTCAACCGCTGGCCGACCTCCTCCTGCCTTATGCAATTCACTGCAGGTACAGCTTCCCTGGGCTTAGAGCAGGGGAGGTTCATGCAACTCAAGCAAAGCTGTTTAGGAAACCGTGACAAAGCCAGAATGCTGCTGGAATGGGAACAGATAGCCTGAAGTTGCCTAGACAATAAGTACAGGACAGAGCAGACAGTGACACACAGGCTGATCCTGGTCACAAGGTTATTTGGCAGTGCCTTTGGTTCTTGGTGGAGATGAAGGCAAAAGGAGAACAGCAGCAGTGGGAAAGCAGCCAGACAAGGCTGGCTGCCACTCCCTGTGAAAACAGCTGTCACTACTAGGCTAGAAGTAAAAACCCTTGAGTAAGTGGTCCTGAGGGAGCTGAACACACACACAGAGCACTGCTGAAAGGGACTGTTTCTCCAGCCAAGGCACTGACTTCCCTCACTATCCGCTTGGCAGATGTTCTTCATCTGCCTTTGGTGTGTGGCGGGTATTGCAGGCATGAACAAACCTGCTGTAAGTAGGAAGCTGTTTTCCGAGCCAAGCTGCAGCCCTGAGCCCCGAGGCTGTGGGTCTAGGCATACCCATAGCATGACAGTATCTGTCTTCTGATTCACTTACAGGGAGCTTGTTCAGACATTCTCATTGAGCCTTCTTATTTAAGCATGGAACTCCTCTCAGCTGTAGCAGCAGTTGCTTAGTTCATGTGGGGTGAAAATTAGGTCTTCTTCCCCAGTGCCTATATATTCCCTGTAGCAGGTCCTGGAAGAGTAGAGCCATAGCAGACCAAAAAGGAGGCTCTCCAGGAGCAGCACAGGACCTTGCATCTTGAATATCTGGTATAGACAGAAGCTGCACTTTGTGGACATCTCCAGGCAAATTCCACAGGAACGCTTGTCCAAAGAACTGCATGTTCCTGTTGGTTTGCTTGTGACAGTTATCATTGTGAGGCTTAGTGCCAATTAGTTGGTGTGCTGACAGCACATCCACAGTAGCAGTTTTGTACCAGGCAGTGCCTGTAGCAGGCATGGACACTCAGTGATTTCCATAGAGCAGCTTTTGTGTATGCATTTTTCTGGCAACATCCAGTACTTCTGTCTCAGATGCTTGTGACCACATAAGCTATTCCAGAAGCTAATCTTTCAGCGTGGTACAGAAATATTTAGCTTTCTGCTCAGGCCAGGAAAGAACAGAAGAATTTGGTGGCTAACCATGTAGGGAAATCTTCACGAGGGCTCAGAAGCCCAAAATGTTATGATAAATACAAGCCTAATCTAAAGATATAATTGCGAACTCCTTAGCTGCCTCTTGAGTTTCTGAAGCATGCAGACTATGGGTCAGAGCTTGCAGAAGGCAAATGCTGGGGAACTTTCTCCCTGGTGCCATTTAAGTACCCAGGAATGTAGACCTTGAATGGAAAGCCAGGGAACAACAATGTGTCTTCTGTCACACTTCAGAATAGTGTTGGTGTTCGCAGTGATTTTTTTTCTCCCCTTGCACTGCAAACTGAATAGCTTTGTCAACTCTACTAAAGTGTGAGCTAATGGTTTGGCTTTTGTACTGAAGGTGAGATCATTCAATTCAATAAGCCTCGGTCAGCACTGGTGCTTGGCAGGCCTTTTGCTGAGGTGATTCAGCTCACTAACCTGGTAGGAACCACTTACCTCTATGCTGAGGGCTTTCTTTTGGCTTATGTAGAACCTTGACTTGGCTGAATGAAGGATTCAGTGAGCCCCAAAGCTGATGGATGAGTGGAAGTAGGAGTGTGTGGGCTGGAGCAATGAGTAAGGAGTGGTCCCTGTCCCCTTTCGACAAAAATAAATAAAATGTCATGTTTTTCACTGACTCTTTCAAACTTCGTGGTATTTCTAACCATGCACCTCTTGTTCTGCTTCTGAGGATACTTTGATGCTTTTGTTCCCCCCTTTTGTTATGTTATAATCCCTTGACTGGGATATTGATTCTAAACCTCTGTTGGCTTTATACTAATGCACTCTCAGAGTGCTAGAATAGTCAGGCCTTACAATGGGTACTTTGTTTCCTGGCCTATCCAGACTTTCAAAGCATCAGCTGTCCCTTCATTTTGCCCCCGTTACTGAGCTGATAGGATTGAATGGAGGAGACTGTTTTCCTTTCAGACACTGTAGCCCCCAGCAGATCTCTGTAGGAGTGACTTGAAGCATCGCTTCCCTGGTAGGCAGGTTATCCACTCCTGGTGCTAAGAAACACAGATTGCTGGAAACATGATCCACTGCACATGATTTTTGACTGATCCTCAGGAAGCCAGTGTTTTTTCCACATATTACAGCAAAAGCCCTCCAATTTCAGTCATTGGTCCATATGGAAAATGTATTACTAGAAATCTGGGATTTCTAGTAGGTGGGCAGTGTGACCTTCTCCACACTGATATTTGTAGCTCTGATGGTTATTGTCAGCATTTCAGTATGCACTATGCTTGCATTAGGACACCTGGCCTCTTGGTAAAGGAGCTCATGTCTGCCTGCACCAGCAAACAAGGCCACAGACCGAGAGAAAAAATGTGCCCAGCTGCTGGGACAGGCAGGAGAGTGCCTGTTACCACAAGTTAGCATGCCATGCTTGAGAGTGGTTGCTCATTCAGGATAGCATGTTTTGACATGCTCTTCTTTGTAACTAAGTCTATTCTTATTACCACTCTCAGTTTTACAGGAAAAAATTGATATGACTAGTGTTGCAGGGTAAGCTTTATGAATCTGGAGTGAGGGCCTTAGAAGCATCTTTTGGGCAACAGTTACTTATTTGCCCAGAGCTTGATAAACTTGGTGAAACAGCTTGTGAGCAAATAGATAGCCATGAGGCTAAGCTGGTTTTTAGCAAGGACATGCATTGTCATTATCTTTGCTATAGGTGCTGCAGTGAAGGAATATAACAGCACTTGTGACCTATAATGAGATCTTTGTATCTGATCAGAGCAACAATTTATTGAAACGGAGGGAGCAACTAGCAATAAGGAGCTTCCTTAGGGATTCCAGAGGCAGATAGCCTTATTTTGTGTTGCTTGACATGGAAATAATGAACTTGCTGCAGCCATCAGCTCTGTAAGTGTTCACAAAACTATTACATCATAGCTTGACAAAAAATTTTGTACACTGATAATTTTTTGTGACAGGGTGGGAAAACATTTCCTAAGGCCCATATGCCTTTAGTGGGTTGCCTTTTATGTTACGCTAAACTGAAAGAGCATGTGTGTTTAAGAATATCCAGCACTCAGCTCCACAAATACAGGCTTTCCTAGCTCCTGTGACTTCTAACAGGATTACTGGCATGCCCTGCACAACTGTAAGTCAGGATTACTGGCTTTACCCAGCACAGCTGCAAGTCTGGCTTGATGTTAGCACTTACTTATTAGTAAGAGATGATACTTGCTTCAGTTCTCTTCTATTGCAGAAAATATATTGTGTGGTCCATTCCTTTCGTAGTCAAGTATGTCCATGTGTCTACTTAGCTTAAGTTATGGTCTGTATTTTCAGGAAAAATATTATAAAATGTGCTGTAGTTATGCAATAAGAGATTAGAGGTTTTTAAAACAGGATGTTCATGTACTGGAAGAAATGTGCAGAAATAGACACAATGTCTTTTTTTCTTTGTTCTTACTTTCAGTCTTTTGAAAGAGTTTTAGTAGAAAACAAGCTGCATGGCCTTTCTCCGGCTCTCTCTGAAGCCATCCAGAGCATTTCTCGCTGGGAACTTGTCCAGGCTGCACTCCCTCATGTGCTGCACTGCACTGCAACATTGCTCTCCAACCGGAATAAGCTAGGTTAGTGCTCATGTGAGGCTGTTTTCCATTACTGAAGTTATCAGTTAAAATGTGACAGATTGCTGCTCAGGGTGCCAACATAGTCTAAATCCTTAGAATTTTAGTTAGTTTCTTCTGTCTCTCTTGACAATTGTCTTTCTCATTTATAGAATGATAATCTGTGAAAGCTTCCCTGGTGAAGTTAGTGGTCTGATGAGCTAAAGAGTCAGAGTAGTTCAGTAACATTTTGCTAGTTAATTACCAGCAGTAACAGAATTTGCTTTAGCCCCCAGCAGGCATGGGTTCCTTGAAGGAATACGTATTTCTTTCAAGGCATGCTGCAGCGGTCTGTTGCATCAGGAATTTTTAATATCCTCAGTTTGGGGGTTTTTTTCTTCCTGTTTTTCTTTTTGTTTAGACCCATGCATGTGACTCTCAGCAGATAGTCAATCAGACAATAGAGAGGCAAATCCAAATCCAACTTACTTTACTTACTTTTGTACAGATTTTGGCAGGATTTTGCTTCCTGGGATATACCAGTAGGGAACATTAACAAGATACAGCTTGAACACCTTGCAGTGCTCACTGGCATTTTGTCTTCTTCAACAAAGTCAAACAGACAAGACTGTTGAGTTAGTCTCTTTTGGGACCACTCTATGTCCATGCTGCTGTCCATGGCCTGCGGCTGACATTGCAGAGACTGAGCTCCAAATGCTGTGAAGTAAATGGAGGCTTCTGATTTAGGAGATTTCAAACATAATGAGACAGAATGCTGGGGCTTTTAATGGTAGAATTTTAATTTTCAAATGCTTATCTGGGAGTTGGATGTCCAGCCTCCAGTGCAACTCTGAAACAATCTCAGCAGAATCATTGATTGAAACCCTGTTAGATACTGTGATGCATTTTTCCACACAGGGCATCAGGATAAGCTTGGAGTAGCTGAAACAAAGCTTCTTCACACTCTTCACTGGATGCTGCTGGAGGCTCCTCAAGACTGCAATGACCAATTTGGAGGAGACAGAGGGTCTAGCTGGGGAGGGAGCAGTAGTGCCTTTATCCACCAGGCTGAAAACCAAGGATCACCAGGACATCCCCGGCCCAGCATCATGTCTGATGAGGAGGAGAATAACAGAAGAAAGTTCTTCCAGAATTCCATGGCCACAGTAGAGCTATTTGTGTTCCTCTTTGCTCCTCTCGTCCACAGGATTAAAGTAAGTGGTACACTGATGGGGTTCTTGTGTGGAGACAGCTCTGAGCAGGAAAGGAATGATTCTGCCTTTGTTATTTAATTCAGCCTACAGTGCACACTGGCAATTACTGGCAATGTTTTACCAAGCTGGCAGAATACTGCTGCCATTGGGAAGAAATCCTTCCAGTGACATGAACAATCACCACAGCATCAGGCAGCCACAAAGACAAAAAAAAATACAAAGTGAGCCGTTTTTAGCCTTTGGGAATGCCAAAGATATTGTGGCCCCTGTGAAATCTCTGGGATACTGAAAAGTGCAGAAAGAATAGTGAGCTTTAACTTGCGCCAGTGATTCTCAAGCATTGCTCAGAAAAGCCTTGCCAGATTTTCAGGAATTCCACCGTAGGGCTGCCGCTGGGATTTGTTGTTGTCATTACTAATCATCTTGATGCTAATTACCAGGACGGTGTTATAAACATGGCAGTGGCAAACGCAGTGGAGCATTCCTTTGCTCTGAAGTGTGAAGCAGGCTGCAGGCCTCCTGTCTACTGGGGTTTCTCTGTTGATTTTATGCTGAGTTCATCAGTTTTGCAGAGTTATGTGATGAAAAGACATGTTCTGCATGCTCTGACTCCTGCCTCTGAGAGGCTGCCATTTAGCCTTTATGTTTCCAGCTAGGCCTCAGAAAAGAGTAGGTTCTTGAAAAAAGGACTATAAAGTCATGAAGTGATGGGGCTGTTATCTGTTCTAATCCTGCCTTCTAAGCTGCAGCAGTTCAAGAAGGTAGGAAGGAACAGGAGATAAAGGATAATCTTTTGATTAAGGCAGGTAAAAGCAAGACTGGAGAACTAGATTCTTTCTCTACTTCTGCTACTGAGTTCCTGTACAGTAGTGTTAAATTTATTTAGCCCAGATTTTTCATACTTGTTTGCTAGTTCTCTGTAGGCTACTGGGACAGGACAGGAAAAAATACTGAATTCTACAATTCAATTTACAATTTACAAAATTTACAAAAAATTCAGACTGCCATTTGAATAAATGAAATTAAACTGGAGGTAGACCTTTGCTATTAGAGATTGGAGTTCCAATTTTTTATAAAAATCTTTCTGATGTGTCATTTACAAGATGAGGTTAATAACAGTATCTCAAGTTTACCTTGAAAATCTCTGAGATCTGTGGAATACTCTGGTGATGAACATTGAAGAACCCATTAAAACATTCACATTTCTGTCATAGAAATGAAGTGCAGGACAGGACTTACATGAGGCATGTAACTGGTTCACTAAGTGAGCTTTGTTCCCTCTGTGTCACTTGTAAGTTTCAGGGGAAGGATACTACCTGATCAGGTAACCAAAGTAATGCATGGGATCAAGGAAGATGACAAATGTTTGCATAGACAGACCTAAACTATTGAATTCCTAACTTCTGGGAGGATTTGTGTCTTGAGAAATGTGTTTTTAAATCAGGCTTTGGGGGATGCATGTAATTCTGTAACTGCAGGTAGAAGTGTTGTCGTGTCCCCACAAGCTAGGGATGCAAAGTGAAAATGCAATATTACTGCTACCAGGTCTAAAAGCCTTGCAAGTCACTGTTAGTAAAAACACTAAATAAAAGCAGGCTTATTTTAAGCCAAGCTTGTGAGTTGATTATGATGAGAGAGCACTAACAGAGGGTAGGGAATAGAAGGGCTGGAGAGCTACAAGAAGTCAGTTCCTGGCATTCCTTCAGCTCTGTCTGCATCATCCATTCCAACCGCCAAGGTGTCTGGGGCTGTGTCAGTAGGAGAGTGTTGGGCACCTATAATTATGCCACCAAAACTGCTGTTACCATGTTTGTTTGCCGGATGGGGATAGCTGGGGCTATAGTGTCATCTATGCCTCCTAATGTAGATCTGACCTTAGATCAAGTAAGTGCATTGCTGCACCTTGATCCTGCTAAGATTTACTTGTGAACTGATTTATATGATTTTAGCTGCTTGCATGTGTAAAACAGTGATAGCACAAGTGTAAGTAGTACCAGTGTCTCTTATGTATTGACAGAGTTCAGGTACTAACAATGCTAATGATAACAACAGTAATGTATACCACTACTTCATAGTAATCTGTTACATGTTTCCTCAATTTCTAAGTAATGCTTTAATATTTAATAGTATTCTTATTCTTTTGGGGAAGAAGTTCATCTCTTATAGTGTAAATCCTAAAGCTGAGCTTGAATACTAAACATAAAGTGGTTATGTATAATTAAAAGGGATACTTTGTGACAGGAATGGCCTTTTCTATTACAGCTTAGTGTCCTGGGAAAAACAGGGTTCATTAACTAGAATAGAAATTTCATTTGAAAAAAAAAATGGTGTGTTTTTGTACTGAAATTTCCGCATGATTTTTTGCTAGCCATAGTTGACATGTATTGAGCCTGCTGCGTATTGTCAGTAGCCCTTGAGTTAGCATATACTGACTGGGCAACTGCACATGATATCACTTATTTCTGTGCATCAGAGAAATGACAGTCTTCATAGACTGGAAACAACTGGAAAAACATGTTTTTCTTTTTAGGAGTCTGACCTGACATTCCGGTTGGCTAGTGGCCTTGTTATTTGGCAGCCAATGTGGGAACACAGGCAGCCTGAAGTTTCTGCCTTCAATGCTCTTGTAAAACCCATGAGGAACATCGTTACAGGTCTGTGACTTTGCTATGGTAATGTAGCTCCTGAGACATGGGAAACCTTTCCCTTTGTTTGCCTCATGCTGCCCTTCCATTCTGTAGCCATCGTATATGAAGGAATATCTTGATCCTGCAGGAACTAGTCAAACGTTAGAGTGGTTTAAGGTTGTCTCCCCTCAGAGTCAACTGACATTTGCATAATAATTAAATAGGAGATGGGAGAACCATCACAAATAGGAAATTAATAACTTTTCAGTAGAGTTATCATTTCTGTCAGCCTCATATAATTTCTGTTAGCCTTATCTTCCTTAGTTGCTAAGAAGGTCAAAGACAGTATCTCACAGCAGCCTGACATGAGCGAGGAAATCTTTCCCAAACTAGCGCTGGACAAAAATGAACAGTGAAGAGCACACAGGTCATTCTTCTGCTATTTAAAATTTGATTTCCAGCATGTTATGAAATTAGAAAAGGTAGTTTCAAGAGAGTCCAATGAAGGCCTAGGTTGTAAATTCACTTTTGCATACTGGAAAGAGTTGCTCTTCCTTTGTGCTTCAGCCATAGTGAGACTGGAGTTGGGTGCTTAGGCTTCCAAGGCTTTGGCTTCCAAGTCTTTTTGTCTGGCCTAGTCCTAAAGAAACTTTTTTATGACAGTAAAAAGTATTGTTTTAGACCATAGTGTTTTAAAATTCCTCCAAGGTGGCAAATTGAAAGTGAGCAGGTATACTGCTGTAGCATTGCTTCCAGTTCTCAAAAGCATGGAACTGTAATTTTCACCATAGTGAAAATGTAATTCACTAAAATAGATTTTTCTGATAAAAGGTCATTTTGGATGTCACATTTCGTTCTGAAGACTTTGTAGACCTACTGGGGCAGTCCAGAATTAAAACGATTCAAGTCTTCCAAATGATTAAAAACAGTCTTTGACGTCATGCTCTTGTTCCTCTGCTTCAACTTCTAGAATTAAAATATAGTATTTCAGCCCTGGCACTAACAAAGGGAATTAGTCCTAAGTTTTCTTTGGCTATTGGCATTTTTTCTATAGGTCTATGTGTGGTAAGAAAATCCCTAAAAATAACTTCAGGAATAGGGTCTGAGAGGAAAATGCTCCATTATGTTTTGAAAGTTTTTTTCAGCAGGATAGAAATACTAATTGGGATGAGGTCTTTTATGTCTAGGAAGATGCTGCTATCTTAGCATTGTCTCGAAGTGGAAAAAGAGAAAATGAAATTTACTTAAAATTTCCTTCAAACAACAAATTTTAAAAATCTAATGAAGAAGCTTTGCAATATTTGTTTTGCAGTCAGTCTGATTCAAAGTCATATCTGCACAACTTTCAACTTGTTATCCTAGTCTGTGGGATGCCTTTGGTCTTCTACAGTATTACAGTATTACACAGTATTCTGTGTGCCATCCATGTATTTCCTTTGCTGAAGGCATTTGGCAAATTGGAAATCACAATACACTGAGTGATGTAACCTAGAAAAGGACCTGAATAAATGTATAAATGGGATGAAGAACTCCAAAATAAAAGTCACTAGTCTGCACAGGAAAATACAATGGATGGAAAATGGATTTGGGATTAAATTTATATTCAGATTTTATTTTAAAGAAATAGAGATTTTCAGTAGACAGTATTGTTGACAACACAATGGAAAGAACTGAAAAAACTAAACCAGTCATATTTTCTTTTTATGGCTGTGACTAGTGCCTAGGAGGTCTGCAGCAGATAGATGTTGGTTTTGTTTTCTGGTTTATCCTTGTATTATAATATTTCATAAAAGTACATTATCATGTAGGAGGCATTTTCTGAAATGTCCTGCTTTGACTTCTTTTCTCAGCCAAGAGGAGTTCTCCCACCAATAATCAGAGCGTGACTTGTGAATCCCCTAATCTGGATAGTGGACATACTGAGGTAAATTCTATGCTAAGGTTTTGACAAGCTTGAATAAGGTTCTGAGGGAGGGGGGAATAAATATTGAAAGAGAACTTCCAGTTTCCACCATAAAGTATTCCATCTCCAGAAATTACAGTTATTCACAGCTCTTCACATCTAAGGCTCCCAACCTTGTTTGCTGTGGAACCATAGAGTATAGCTATTTGGATCTCCTTGGCCTTATCCTGTCTTATAGGATGGAAGCCTGATCTTGTGTATGACAGGAGGGTTGGAGCTTGATTTCAAGGTCCCTTCCATCCCAAATCATTCTCCTGGGCAAGAGCCTTGTACAATGTACCCTTTGACTGTACAATGCCTTGTATTGAGAAGCCCAAGGCTTGATCAGTTTTTCCATGGTATTATGGTGTAAGTAACGGTCATGTCTAAGCTCAAACTGCAGTTATGAAAAACTAATATGGGAGAGATAAATATATTTATATACCTATTTTATTTTTTACACCTATCCAAAGGGACTGCAGGTAGTCTGTGAGACAATGCAGACAGATTCTCTACCTCCAAAGACTTCTGTTTCAGCATGTCATCCTGGAAATTCCTTGGATGGAAGCGTATCCTCCCAAACCTCTCAGGAGAGAGGTACTGCACATCCCAGGTACAAAGACCTTCAGGAGAAACTTGGGTTCATGCGATTCAGTGGTGGAGGTCACACAAGTCCTTTATCTTGAATGCACTCTTGTCTGTACATGCTGAGGGTGCTGGATGTTTGTATCAAATTCTTAATTCAACAAATCTCAGTTTTGGGTGATGAAAAAGGTGGCAGCACTTGTTACTCAGTGCTGCATTCTGTGGAGAAATCTCTATCTGGCCTGTTGGGACAGTTTCTTTAGTCTTTTCTGGAATGTTCGTTTCTTGTAATTAAAGATTGAAAATATAGCCAGCAGGTTCACCCTTCTAGGCCGGATTCAGCTTCAGGCAACTGGTATATTTTCTGGCTTCCTTCTGACTGGATTTTCTTTCCCCCTAGCAAAGAATTTTTGCAAGCCTCTCTCTCTTGCCCTCATTATGCTCCCTTTGCATCCTGCTGCATAGGTGGCTTTAGAATACTGACCAAAAGAAACAGACTGACAAAGAGGTACAGCCTTGCAAACATGCTTCCAGCTTGTCCTGCAGTGCTCAGGCTGTGGTTTATTCAGCTTGGCACCAATGAATTCATCTAGATTTGGGCACACAAAGGTAGAACTAGGTTTTCAGTAGTGCTGAACACTCAGTAATGCCATAAAATAAATCAGGGTAACAAGTAATTTCAGAGATTTTGGAGAGGGAGTGCTGTAATTTTAAGTCTCTATTGATTTAGGAGTGTCACTTAAACTTCTCCTGAAAACTTTGGTCCTGTTGCATCTCCTTTGAGAAATGTCATATCCAAAACACTGCAGTTTTAAGAAATGGCTTCATTACAGTGACAGAAGAGGTATAGGATGGAGTGATTTTCTGGATATCATCTAGGAACAGCTCTGATCTCTCAAATGGGAGCTCAGGGCATCCTTCACTGGTGCAAAGGAAAAAGCTATTTGTTAAGGCTCTCATCCCATAAGAAAGCTTCCCTTGGGATTTTTTATCAAGCTTGTTGTCAGGTCTGTATCTTTATTTAATTTGTATTAATGTAAGCCAGTAAAACTGAAGGTGGAGACAGAGCTGCCTTTCTGTATGTGAACACTACTGCTCAGAGAGTACGCAGCTGTAAAAAAAATAAGCAGCCTTTTAAGAAGACAGAATCAGGTGATCAATTTGTCAAGCAGGGTCTGGTGGTTGCCATGGGGATGAAGCTTCAGACAGGCTTTGAGGAGAGCATCATTATGCCTCCTCATTTCCAGGACTAATTGATGAGTTAAAACTGTACAGGGAGCTTTGGTTGCCAAGCAACAGACAACTGGGAAACAAATGTTATTTACTCTGCTTACCAACAGCCAAAGTATTCCTTTGTCCTTGGCCAGGGGTTGAAGGAAGGCTGCCTTTCGACTTTTCCTGCAGTCACAGGCAACCAGGAGCTGATTATACAAGCACTAGATTTTCCTCTAAATGAAGTACAGAGTTTAATTTCTGGTTCTTCAGAAACTGTTTAAACATATGGTTTGTTCTGATCCTAGCTAAGTGTCCCTCCTCCACTCAGTGTAATTCTCCATATAGAGATGACACAGTTTGACCCTGAAGCAAATACAGCCACAGCCCTTTATCCAGCTGCTACCTTGAACAGGCTGCCTGGGAAATAGACTTTGCACGAAAGACATTATTTGCAAATATTTCATAAGGAGAGTATGCCTTGCTCCAGCCTGTGTCATGCGTCAGGTCTGCCTGTGCCACAGATAGGGGAGCATGAAAGACTGTTTAGCCCCATGCACTGCTCAGGGTCTTGCAGAGACCAGGGAGCAATGCATCACCTTTCACAATTGCTACTGGGATGCCGAGTTTTATTTCCTTTGCTGGGATACTTTGAGTATACATCTGGGTTTTTGCAGGCTAAATCTATGTGACTCAACCTAGACCTTGACAAAAACACCCTTCATATCAGATTTATGGGGAAAATGTTATAGTATATTCCCATTTTGCATTGTTTTCTCCTTCGTAATTCAGTTTTTCAGGTTTTTATAACAGCTCATTTCAAAGTTGTCGAACTTTCAGCCTTTTTAGCTGGAATACAGCACTAGTGGAGAAACTTTGAATCTGCGTGTTTCATATAGTGTGGCAGATGCTGACATAGGCAGGCTGGTCTGTAGTCAGCAAGTGCCTCCAGCATTGGCCTGTGGGGCTAGCAACAAACCAGCTTTGGCAGGTTTGAGCTCTAGATCCATACATTGATCCAAGCCCAGCCTTTACACCTCTTCCCTGTTTCCAAGCATGTAAGATGGAGCAGGGGTCCTGCGATTCCAATTGGTGTCAGTGTTCAATGCACACTTCTTTCTCCTATGCCAGTTTCAACCTGCCTTGGATGCACAGGGCAGAGATCCAGCAAAGCGCTTAACACATGCACTTCACTTGAGCACTCAGACGTCGCACTGGTTGGTATCACTGCTGTTCTCTAAGGCTTTTCTGGACTGTGGCCTTGGACCTATCTGTTCAGAATGAACCTAGCTAGAGGTGGGGATGTCCTGTCCATGCTGTTTGCATACTGTTTTGAAGAGTTGATAATAAAAATGGCTTTTAAAAAACAAAACACTAACTTGATGTTCTTTTGATGATTCTCAAATGCCTGAGAATATAGTGCATGAAAGCGTTCTTAATTTGTATAGAATCCCAAAATCTCAGAAATAAGCATGTCACAGAGGTGTGTTTCTAATACAGAGTGGAAACATTCAAAATGTGTATTCAGCAGAAAAAAAAAAAAAAGATTTCCAGAGAACCTGCCCTGCCCCCAGGATTTCATACCTTCTCTTGCCATGTGATTCTCATTCCTCTGACTCCCTTTCACTTGCTTCTTTTCTGACAGATTGTCTCGTGACAACTAGTAGTCACTAGTTGTGAGGTACAGAGGGTACAGTTGTGTGTACAGAGGGTAGATCAGACCGATTGTATGCTTCTGAGAGAGAAAGGGTATAAAAGATTAGGAATAAAAAGTTTGGGGCATTTTATTGCAAAAAGATTGGCTGTGGATGACATATGATGCCTTTGAAATCTGAAATTTCTAGATCCTCATTTTTGATGCTCGCTACAGATGTCTTGCTTTTGTGTATATCAATTTCTACAATACTTAGGAAATACCATACTAAAATCCATCGAGAAACTAATAGGTCAAGAAAATTATAGTGAGGACTTAAAAAGGTCCTTTTGTCTAGAAAATCTCGGCAAAGAATGTCCATAATCGTAACTTTCACTTATAATAGGCATCAATTTAATTAGCTTAAAGGGTTAACTAACTTAGCTGCCCCGCCTGCTTTTTCTTAAGTAAGGCCTGACAGGTGCAAATGTAAACCATTTCTAAATGGTTTACATACATTTCTAAATATGTATTACTAGTATCAGAACAGCAGATGCTCTAGGGTTGTCTGTTTCCTGCTGAAGAAATTATTCAGTTAGCACAGTTGCTGGAGGCTTATCTTCAGATCGCAGTTTAAGAAAGCAACCCTATCGAAGAAAACACTTAACAGCATGTACTGGAGTCCTCAGGGGAGCTGAAAGCTAAATATCCACTTACGTGTCTTCAGTTACGCTTTCGTCAGTTAGGTGCCTTAGTCCCAAAGAGTCAGTTCTTTATGCAGAGAGCTAAGTATCTAAGAAGGCCTAAGGAGTCTGATAACTAACATTCTTACTCCTGCTTTTTGGAACAGGGTGTCCTTAGTGATTCCACCATGCCAGAAGTCTCGCTATGCTACGTACTTCGATGTGGCTGTGCTGCGCTGCCTGCTGCAGCCACAGTGGTCTGAGGAGGGCACGCAGTGGTCACTGATGTACTACCTGCAGAGGCTGAGGCACATGCTACAGGAAAAACCAGAGAAGCCACCCGAGCCAGAGATTACCCCTTTGCCAAGGCCTCGCAGCAGCTCCATGGTGGCTGCCGCACCCTCTCTGGTGAACACCCACAAAACCCAGGTAAGCAGTTGCCATCAATAAGAAAATAACTACATTTGTGGTGAAGCTGCAAAGTGATTGCTGAACAAGTAGTGATAGGCACAGCTTTGGTATTGACTCACTTGCACAGAGGTCAGATACTTGCATTGATTCAAAAATAGACCCTGAGAACAATGAGTGTTTTGGAGGCAGAATCTGATGCAGAGGGTCAGAGCTGGTGACTGCTGAAAGCTGGAGTGTTGATTTGGGATAATTAATCTAGGGTGAACTGGGATAATACCAGTTTTTAGTGTGAGAATGTACTAATGTAGTTGTCAGAAGAAATGGTTACCAATGCCTTTGTATTACAGTGTAATGGTCACGACCCTCTGAGCTTCTCTGGTGTACTCCCTCAAATGAGAGAAAAGGAACTGCATTTGCTACAGTATTGCACACTCCAGACAAACACTTGTGTTAAAATATTGAATTAGACTTGGCGAACAGTGGCAAGTGAGCAAAAGCTCTCCATGTAGTTACTTCTGCTGTTATTCTTATTGCATAACTTCTATATTTGCCAAAAAAATCTTAGTAGAGAAACTGTCCTAATAGGTGTCAAGTTGTGCTCCCTGTTTGCTGGACAATGAACCCTGTACTCCTGACCTTGGTGTAATAAAGATCTTTGTGTTTGAGCTTAAATATTTTTTTCCTTTGGGTTGCTCACCTGTTCCAGGGATAAAAATGGGATGTTGTTGCAGTTTCAGTTAATCTCCTTGTGGATTTGTGCTACTTTTAGATTATGCCCTCTTTTCCTGTCATATGGGCTTTCAGCAGCAAATGCTGGTTTACTTAGTTGATGGAACTGCCTAACAAAATTTAGCAGAGGTTTTATTTTTGCCATCCAATTTTATGACACACTTGAGTAAAAGACCTGTTCATTTTGTTATCAAATGTCTTTTTGTGAGTTGGAAATCTCAGAATTCTTGGTGTTTTTCTTAAAATCACTGCTTTTAGGGGTCTGACAGATTTTGACTGGAAGGAAATATCTTTTCTCCAGTAGAGCCCAGATGCTCAAAATCTAGAAGACATAAACTATATAAATATTGCTACTGTTAGTTTTAGATCTCAGGACTTTATAGACATTCTTATCATTATTATGAGAGCTGGAGAAGGTTAGAGAAGAGAAGGTTACTTGTGGTTCTAAGGGCTCAGCAGCAGCAGTATTGTTTAAATGGTATTATACTTCAGTGTCATTTCTGTAACATGTTTCATCCATGTAAAAGCTTGACATAACTCCATTAAGGCCAGATGATAAGAATCTTAATCTACCTGTGCATGGAGATTTTATAGGATTGCTGTGCGCGTACAGAAAACCCTCTTTGATATCATCTCCTGGAGGGAAAATTGAAATATATTGCTGTTGATGTGTTTCACTATTTGCATGCATGTTCTTTCTCATAACAACCTGGTTGTTTTGCATATTAGGAAGTTTAGCTCCCAGTGCAACAGGGAGTGCAGTCAGTAGTTTACAGAGGCAGTATGAATGGTGTTGTCTTCCACAGGCACTGGTTGCACTAGTGTTGCCCTGGTTCTTCTCTTTATGCTGTAAAACACTTCTCTCCTTTCACACACTTGGCTATGTCTTGCTTTTCTAGGCTGTTTCGCTTGCAGAAAACTGCTTTGCAGAAGACTCCATTGCTCTTTTCTAATATTTTTTTGTTAAATCCATTTGGCAATTCCACTAGGCACATTGTGGCTGTTAAAGTGAGCACTCTGTCCAGGGCATGTTTCTCTCTGAGGCTGTTGGATTATGTTTGTAACCTCTGTGTCAGTCCCATGTATTTTTGCTGTACTCATCAAACCCTGTTCCAGGGTTCCGATTTGTTATGCAGAACAGCTGTGATGGAGGAAGTGAAATGGTCTTCTAGGCAGCAAAACTTACAACTCATGCTCACCGTCTTTACAACTTTGAGAACTGAAACGTGTGCAACACACAAAAGCAGCTGGGTTCTGGTTCATCCGAGCCAACTCAGGATGTAAAGTTAGGAACTTTACTGCCGTTCTTATATTAAGTGTCATCACACAAGGCCCTCTGCTAGTTCAGAGCAGAGAATGCCTCCCAAAGGCTAGGATTTGTCCTTTCTGTCAACACGAGGGGTTGTGTGCTGAGCCTTCATAAGCTCATCTGACACAGAGTTATGCTTAAAGCCTGTTTTTTCAATCTAGATCTGAAATTCCTTACACAGTGTCATCGTTTTAACTCAAAAGTTGATCAATAACTTCTCAAAAACATTGACACTCTGTGTTTCAGCAGGATAGATTTTAAGTGGCAGGCAAAAACTGAGCAAAGAAAAACACATCTGCCTGCAAATCTCATCAAGGAGCAGTAGATTTTTGTGGCAAATCAACATTGTTTCTGTTGTTCTGCAGTTGATCAGGATAACTGGTAAACTGATGATCCTGCATCTCCCCGAGCCTCAGCAAAGCTCTCACTCTTCCTGTTGGGTTCTGTGTCTGAAATCACATCTCCGATATAAGCTTTGGCTAAAGCAGTGGGGATTGAGAGGACGTGAGAAACATCCTCCATGTACTGCCTAGTAAGCTGAACAGCAAAGTAAGAAAAGATTCAGTGCAGCATTCTGGCACTCCTTGTTGCATGGGAAAAGGGGGTATGAATGGAGTGGGAATGAAATGAATGCTGTCTGCCTCTAGAAAGTGACTATGGTCTCAACATGTTTCAGACTGGGCAACATGTGATAAAGGAAACCTGCATTGCACTTGTATGCAGTGAATTCACTACAATGGCAGGTGAACGACACAGAACCTTCAGATGTTCACAAGTCTGCTAGAGTCTTGCACTTCCTTTACAGGGGGAGAGACAAGACTTAAATCAATCATGGCACCGATGCAGTTGTAGTGCTGCCTGCAATGCTGATGGAAAGCCAAGAGTCTCAAGTGTGGTGTGCGGAGAGCTGAGAGAAGTACTAATGAGCTGGTACGCATAGTCATGCAGGATGAAGACAATAGAAACAACAAAATCTAGAGGAGCAGCCCCCAAACTGTTTTGCTGTCTTAACAATCTTAGGCTTGTCATAATTGCCGTGTAGTCTACTGCACAGAATAGCCATGTTTTTAACCAGTCTTCGACAGGATTGATTCATTAAAATGCATCATATACCACACTGTAGATTTAAAGTAATTATGTAATTTGCTTCTCCAGTGTTGTTTGCTTGATACCTACCTTGAGCAAATTTCAAATCTGGGACTGTGTCTGTGTGTTTGCATGGCTTGTGTCTCAGTAGGCCCTGACCCTTACTCTGTCTTTTGGTGTCTTTAGGTGGTCGTAACCCACCTGCTAAAATACTGATTTAGTAACCAACGGATAAAGATACTGAATCCAAAATAAATTCATACGATGTTTTATAGCCAGAAGAGGCCAGACAGCTATAAAAGCTAAGAAAAAAGCTGTATGGAGTACTTGCTGGCCTCACTGTTGAGAGCAGCTAGGGTTGAATCCTGATTTGCTCTGTATTCGGTTTTATATGTGACTCCTCCTCTGAATCTTTAGTCATATATGCAAAGTGGTAGATAAGCATACCTGTACTACAAACAGTGGTGAAGAGGAGCCTTGCTGCTGTGTGTCTCCTACATTCTTGAGTTGATAAGAGGGAGGATTTAAGTCTTTGATTAGTCTGAAAAGTCTCTGGAAAATGTGTGATCCCCAGTATTTGGTACTGCAAACACTGTAATTGGTGTTAAAGACTTCAGCTGCGAACACAGACACCAGGTTCTGCTGGACCTTTTTGTGCATAAAACTGCACACTTGTGTACTGCAGAAGCTGGCTGGCTCTGCAATGTGCAGTCTGGCTAGGCAGAATCTAGACCTCCTGTCACAGCAGTCACTTCATCTATCCCTGTCATACAGCTATCTCTGCATTGAAAGCAAAAAGGTGTTCTAACATGACCCACTTGTTCAGCAGAATATTTCTGGCGGGACAGCAAAGGAAAAGAGCATTCAATTGGAAACAAGCTGATATTTAGGCAGAAGAAAATTACCCTGAGGGAATTCGGTCAGGTCAGCTGCATGAACATCTAATGGAAGGTGACATCAGATCTGTAATGAGAGCAGATGGCTGGAAGCTGAGTTTGTGCCACTTTCCTCCTTTGCAGCAGACAGGTATAGCATGTATTGTTTGATGCAGAGGTGAGTTCAGTGAGTTTTACTGAAACTGGGGTGAGTAAGCCTCATGGTTTTTGCTGTTGTGGGACATTTTGTGATATAGGAAGGGGGGAAGTTTATTATGAACAATGATTGGCAGGGAGCCCTGTTATTACAAGCAAAGGATGTTTACTGATTCAGAAGTCTTAGGTTTCTTTAGCGAGTAAATAATTCTTTTGAAAATTAAGTTTCTTGAAGGGACAGCACTGCTTATTGCAGTTGAGTTCCAAAATACATATTTTAATGTGTATGTTATTAAGGACATATTCTCCTAGGTCTTAAATGAAACACTTTGCACAGGGTAGCCATTGCAATTGCTCACCAATATAAACCAAGACCCCAAAGATGTCATGAGTTACTCAGAGTCATACCTGGGATCAGAATCAAACTAGAGAGGAACATGTTCTTCCATGCCACCAGACAACGCTGACAGCAATGCCTGAGACTTTCCACAGTGTGCTGTACTTTTTTCCTTTGGTGACTGAAAGGCTAGACAAAGTAAATAATTCTGGAAGTTTCTAGATTTTGCTTTGCTTTTTTTTTTTTTTTCTTTAAATGTGTACATTTTTTGTGCAATGAATTGGAGGTCTTTTTCCTCTACAGTGCTCCTATGACAGCTCTAGAAAGTAGCTCCATTTTAAAAGCTGATTATCCTCTCTTATGCATCCTATGATTATCCTATCCTTATGCATGTCTTCTTTTGGGACCTGCAGGATCTTACAATGAAATGTAATGAGGAAGAAAAATCCCTAAGCACAGATGCATTTTCCAAGGTTTCACTGACCAACTTGCGTAGACCAGCAGTTCCAGATCTCTCTACAGACCTGGGGATGAACATCTTCAAAAAGGTGCGTGAAAGGAGGCTGCACTTTAATTTACCTATGATGCAGCACCTCAGTGTCCTCGTAAGCAGCTGCTGAAGGTCTGCTTGAACTGTATATTCATGGGGTCTGCTTGGAATATATATTCATGCCATATGTGAGATTATCATCCCTTTTCATTGGAATTGATTCTGAATGTTGTTAGGTTGGTTTTTATACGCAAATCCTGAACATAATGCTGAAGTCTTTATTATAATTGTCCTGATGAAACTGCATGAGAGGAGGCTACTCAAACGGTGCTGCATTTTAAGTGCCAATGCTTGCTGTAATTCCAGCTAATTCAGTGAGTTCTGATTTTTTTACCTTGTCTTAGCTCTGGATTTCCAACCATCCATTCCATACATCTAGCTCAAGGTCAAAGAATGTAATAAAATTATCCAAGGGCATCCATCCCAGCCTAAGGCAAGACTGGAATCCTTCAAATGCTCACAGGATCCCAGCATGCAATTAGATTCTACCATGGGAAATGCCCAAGACAAAAAGCTCAGAGTGCAAAGTTATGCTTGGGACATATATCTGTGTTATCTTTTTCCCTCAAGTGGTTGTTTTCCATGCCTCAGAGCTTCTTAACTGCTCCTATATCTGCTCCTCTTTCTGCAGTTTAAGAGCCGCAAAGAGGACCGGGAACGTGAGCGCAAAGGGTCAATTCCTTTCCACCATACTGGGAAGAAGCGGCAGCGAAGGATGGGGGTGCCCTTCCTCCTCCATGAGGATCACTTGGATGTTTCACCCACTCGCAGCACTTTCTCCTTCGGCAGTTTCTCTGGAATTGGAGAGGACCGGCGTGGCATTGAGAGAGGAGGATGGCAAACCACCATATTAGGTGAGATGTTGATGTCTCTGCTCCAGGTTCCATGTCATTTTTCTCATGGACATTCAGAGAACAACAGAGGTTATTTCTTCATCCAGTCCTTTTGTCACCCTATGTTTTTGGTTCTGTTTGCAGTATTACACATCCATTGGTAACTGCTCACAGCAGACTTTGAATGATTTACACTTCAGTTCACTTCTTCTCTGAAAACTACCATCTTTACTGGAATGATAGCTGCTGTGAGAACCTGTGATGATCTCTGTTCCACTTGAATACACTTCCCTGTGTGGTAGAAAGCATTGCACAAGTGCAGCTTAAAATAGATTCAAGGAATGTTTGCATTCCCTTCTTTAAAAGAGAAGTCTCTGGAGAGGCAGCAGTATCATTAGTATGATGATTGTTAGCAGCAGTGTCGTTAGTATCATTAACAACGTCATTGGTATGCCAAAAAGTTCTATTCACTGTTTTCCTGGAGTGCATTGTGAATACAATATAAGTAGGATATTTTCTCAGTGAGGCTTATACTGTCTTGATACTGCAGAGATACAGTGTTTGAACCTAAAAATTTGCTACTTCAAGCTTTTAAGTTCACTGAACAGTATCTACGCATTGTTTCTATTTCACAAATTTACTCCCAAGGTCATAGATTTTCATCCTGGCACCCTTTCTTAGAGATGATAGGCAGCAAAATGAACTGTCAAGCTAGAGCATTGTCATTTTAACAATTTTAGATTGCATCATTTTCGTAAGCTGTCCATGAAAAACATGTCCCTCTCTGGGACATGGAACAGTGGTCAAGTAACTTCTTAAAGACTCATGCGTGTTTTGTTAATGGTTAAAATACAAACACCTACAGATTTGTACAAGAATAACAAACTTACTCTCCAAAGCTTCCTTTTCATACTTTCAATACTTTCAGAAGTTAGTTAAAGTTTGATGTAATGGGCTCCAGATTCTTGTGGCTTAACCTACAGTTTTTTGCTTTCTGATATCTCAGTGAAATCATGTATTTCACATCCAAGGGGCAACAAATCCTGACAACTTCAGAGAAAGTTGCCCTCTTTCAGTAAGTTTTTTAGAGTTGTATTTTGTTGTATTCTTGAAGAATTTCCTTTGCCTTAGCCCTCCTTATCCTAATATACTTATTTTTGGGGGGCAAGAGGAGAAGAAAATAAATTCCTATAAGATACCCCAATGGCTGGAGTCATACAGTGCTGACCAGTCTTATTTTCTTGAAGGTGCTGGTGGTTAAGAATGCTGGTGTCAACTAAATCAGTCTGTGCTATGGGGAAGAGCCTTGCAGAGAGTTTGGACCCCTTGGTCTCTATGTCAGCGAGCTCCCATGAGAGATCCCACCATAATGTTTGGTTCTGCTTCACAGTGTGATGAAAGGCCTTGATTTTTACAGACTCCAATTTTCAACCTCAGCTGCTGTCGCCAACCACTTCTCAGATAACTAAACAAAATACCCACTTCTTGTCGTCTCCCTAGGAAAGTTTACCAGGAGAGGGAGCTCTGACACAGCGACGGAGATGGAGAGTCTGAGCGCCCGGCACTCGCACTCTCATCACACGCTGGTCTCTGAACTGCCAGACCCCTCGAACAGCCACGGAGAAAACACTGTCAAAGAAGGTAAATTTAACATATCAGAAAGACGTTTCACTGAAATATAAACCCCAATATCAAAAAGCGAAGAAAGTGTTACTGTTTCTGTGTATGAGTATGTGACTAATTGATTTTTCCTGTTTAGTTTCCATATCTATTGAGGGGGTTTTTTGTACTGTGAAGAGTTGCTGCTTGCATAATATAACCAGTCTATCGCTGAGTCATTGCTTATTGAATGTGTTAGATGTAATTATTTTATTAATTATAATATATTTAATAACCTTAGGAAGAGGTTCTTTGTTATTCTCTAGTCCTGTTACTGTACTGTCTGGCAGATGGTGGTCTAAACAACCCTATGGGGCACCTAGGATCTTTCTAGACTCGAGGATATATAAACCCACTTACAAAGCACTAAGTGTGGGAAATTACTAACACCGTTGCCTGGAAATCAGGATGAGTTGCAAAAACATGAGGTGTCCTTGATAAAAATTTGTACTTATAGCCAGCTTGCTAACCTGAGCAATTCAAAGTTCCTGTCTCTGGACACCATGAGCTTAAGCACTTCAGCACCTTTCTCATCAGACAGCTTTGCATTTTACACATGGTTTAGACTGTCACAGGTACTTTTTTTCAAGTGGTGTGATGAAATTTTTCAAAGTGTTGTGACTTGGAAAGCTGTTTCAAATTTGTGCTGCAGTTCTACCACCTTCACCCCTGCCTTCCAGCTGCAAAGTCCTTTCCCTTTGCCTTGTAGGGGCACTGCTCCTTTTAAGACAAGGGCGCTGGATTAATGCAGGGAGCAAAGCTAGCAAAATACTTTTGGAATAGATTTAGAATGTCTGAGTTGCCTGATCTACTTCCGTTTAGCTGAGATCAGCTTAAGTTGCCAGAGAACTGAACTGCTAGAAAAAGCTTGGGGTTGTTCTAATTTACACTGTCTTAAAGGAAGAAATGGATCTAGCTTTGATCCATGTATGCATGATAGGAATTAGGCACTTGTGTTTTCTTTTGGCATTACAAGCCACTTTAAGAGCTGCTCCCTTTAGGCAAGCTCAGCCTCAATCTTCCATTCCATAATTATGGAGATTGAAATTTACAGGTAGATGTTTTCCTCCCTGCAGTACGGTCCCAAATATCCACCATCACTGTGGCAACCTTCAACACTACCCTGGCCTCGTTCAATGTGGGGTATGCCGATTTCTTCAGTGAGCATATGAGGAAGCTTTGCAACCAGGTGCCCATCCCTGAGATGCCTCATGAGCCGCTTGCATGTGCCAACCTCCCACGGAGCCTGACAGACTCCTGCATCAATTACAGTTGCTTGGAGGATACAGATCACATTGATGGAACGAACAACTTTGTGCACAAGAATGGCATGCTGGATCTCTCGGTAATTGGCAAGGAACGAGGAAAGTTCCAGGTCCCTCTTCTGTCAAGATAGCTGTACCATTGAGATCAGGGGTTTGATGGGCTTTTCCTCCACCTCTTTATATGATTTCTCTCATCAGTATATAAAGGTCAGTCAGATACACTTGTGCATATCCTGAAAGTCTCCTCTGAGAAACTGCAACTCCTGTTACTCTTTTCAAGGAGCACATGTGCATGTGGAATGCACACATCAAATCTTAGATGGTATTACATAATGGCTGTTCCTGGAGCATGCACCAAATTCTGTATAAAATAGTGTAAGACTTAGTAGCACCTTTCTTCTAGCACCTTAAAACTCACCTTTTCCGCTTTCCCCTTAATGGTTTGCCAGCTCTTGGTGCACTGAAGCAGTGTTCTCAGGCTCACAGATGTCATCTCACGGTTTCCTTCTCAGCCTGACTATGCCCAGACTGTGGTTTCTTGTCTGACACCTAGATTGTAGGCTCTTGATATTTCGGGTTGTGTATCCTTGGTTCAGAGTTTGTACTGTGCCTGCTGTAATAAGTCTCTGGAATCTAGAATTTCCAGGCACTAAATGTTGCTAGGAGGGAAAGTAATTTTGACTTTAAATATGATGTTTGGATCTCTCAGGTAGTACTGAAGGCTGTTTACTTGGTTCTGAACCATGACATCAGTTCCCGGATTTGTGATGTGGCACTGAACATTGTGGAATGCTTACTGCAGCTTGGTGTGGTGCCCTGTGTGGAGAGAGTTCGGAGGAAGAGTGAGAACAAGGAAAATGAAGCCCCTGAAAAGAGACCAAGTGAAGGATCCTTCCAGCTCAAAGGGGCTGCTTCTGGTTCAGCTTGTGGATTTGGGCCACCTTCAATTAGTGGAGCTGGAGATGGAGAAGAAGAAGGAGGTGGTGGAGGAGGTGGAGGTGATGGAGGTGGTGGAGGAGGAGGAGGGCCATATGAGAAGAATGACAAAAACCAAGAAAAGGTTTGTCTTGCTTGCCTTTATACAATTCCAGATGTACTGCAATGACTGTTAAGATTGAGTATGCATGTGTATGCAACTGGCTTTCTGTTTTGCTCTGGTGCTCACTTGGGGTTCCTCTGAGGAAACATGATTAGCAATTCAAGTACTCTAACTGCTCCAGAGAAGCAGCTGCCAAAAACGGAGTTTGTGAGCCTGGCATTGACATTTCCAATATCTTGACAAAGTTTGAAAAGGGTTTGAAACCCTCAATCACAATTATTTTTTTTCAAGTTTATTACTCATACCTTGTAAAGGAAAAATGGAACCTAGTGAGTGAGCACAGTTTCTTTTATTTGATTACTAGAAGTCATAAATTTTTCAGTGTTGCTCTGAGAATTGAACAAGAGATGCTACATTGCTGACCTCTGAAGTTGCAATTTCTAGAAGCATAATGTCTAAAAGATTTTAAAAAGATGCTTGGTTTTCTACTCAGCCAAGGCGACTCTCTGTTTTTCAGGGAGAATTTTTTGGAGTAAGTTCTGGATGGTATGCATAGCAGCATGTAGGAACTTCACATTTATGGCATAATTTTTGATGGGAGCTGAAAGGGAGGAGGCTGGTCTCTGAACTTGAAAAATATTTGGAGTAAACACTTCAGGAATAACAACTCAGTAATGGAGTGTCTGAGATGAGAAATGGAGAGCAGTTTGTCAAAAGTAAAATGCTAAAAAAATGCCAGTAGTTGTGGCAGGGTTACACACCATCTTTCCCTCTGTGACCTTCAGGATGAAGGCCCGACTGTCAGCACCCATAGGCTGGCACTCACAATGCTAATCAAAATTGTGAAGTCCTTGGGTTGTGCCTATGGTTGTGGAGAAGGACACCGAGGGCTCTCTGGGGATCGCCTGAGACACCAGGTATTCCGGGAGAATGTAAGAGAATTAAAGCTCATTAAAGTGTCCCCCCTTGTACTTTTGACATCAGCTGCTGAGATCACTGCCTGCCCCCTCTGTAGCTTTCCCTATATTGACAATAAACGTGTTGCATTTTGCCCCAGCTCACAGACTGTGTTGCAGCCCAGCCGTAGCAGATTTTCAGCTATAGTGTTACCTTCCAAGCCCCTGGGACTCTCTAAGAGCACACCTAGGGTCCAGGGTGCTTCTGACCACCCCAGTGGATGGGTTGGGACAATACATGGGAGCAAATTCCATGTGTGAGCTGGCGTCAGTAATTTTTCACAGGACAGTACTCCAAAAGAGTATGCTATTTACAAGAGGTGCAGCTGTCTTGGGTTGCCCACGTAAATCCAGAAGTCTAAGGTGTAAGTACGTCTACCTTTCCTAATGGTGATTATGACTGATTGCTGCTGGGCTGCTCCATCAGCTCCTGATAGTTGGAGTGCACTGTATTTGCACTATGCTTGTTCTATTGTCCTGCAAAGGAAGTAAAAGAGTCACTCCTACCCTGTTGAAGGATATGGTAGGTCACCACTATTGATTCCTAACATTTTTGTTCTGCTCAAGTTAAGGCAGTGGAAAGTGCCCAGGATGTAGCCCAGATTCAAATTACTCCAGAAGAGTTTGTGTCCTTGAGATCAGTCCAACTCCCTGTTAAATGGGAGCCTTTCAAAGTCCTTTCTGAGCTCATGCCCCCTCCTCACCTTGTGTGCTTGCAGAAGGGAGCATTTTTCGTTACTATCACGAGAGTTTACTAGTCCCATGGGATGCATATGAAACAGATTCTTCTCCATGGCTTTAGTTAGCTTGAGCCATGCCAACAGAGTTATAATAAGGTTCTGGGATTTGAGGTTGATTTCTCAGAGATGGATTGGCTGCTTTGTATCCTTGCAGTGTTCTTGTGTTAGCTGGATTCCCAGGTACTGCAGGAGTGGACACAATTGGACAAGATTGGGTGAGAGAGTCCCGGTGGTAACAGTAGAAAGGTTCTTCACAGAGCACTGGTTGAACAGGTACCATATTTGTCACCAGTTCAGTTAGACTTTTCTGTTGGAGCTGAGCCAGCAAAGAATTTATGCATAACATTAAGTATATGCATAACCTATGCATAACATTAAGTATAAATGAATATGTCTATTGGAACCAAGGTTCTTATCATTGAATTGAGGAAAATATTTTCCTACGTGTCTGTGTCAGTTTGAGACAAGTTTAGGAGGAAACATCCTAAAATGAACATCTCCTCGTAAGAAGGCAGGTTTCAACACTCCCTCCCCCACCGATATGAAAGGAATTTCTTGGAGGAAAGTGAAAAAAACTATTTATTTAACAAGCAGTGCCAGCAGGGTACAGGAAAAAAAATTAGTAACATTAGATAATAAACCTCCTCGATGTGGAGAAAGCTGGTGGATTTAGAGTTCTGTCTGTAGCTGGCTCAGCCCCTCCTGAGGCCCAAGGGCAGGATGCGGCATCCCTGCAGCCTCCCTGCTGGTCCACGGGGTCCGATGATCTGGTTCTCGGATCACAGCTAGGCCAAACACTTCCAGAAGAAGAAGAAGAAGTTACCAGAGTATTTCAGTATGTCGGTATGCAGTCCTGGGAAAACTTTTTGCCTCAGCTAACATGCTAGCTAAAAGCAGGAATTGTAACTCTCTCCCGCTGCAAGGAGAGAGAATGCAGAGGAGTGTGTGAGTCCTTGAACACGCAGGGGAGTGTGTGAGTCCTTGAACACAAACCGCGCTGAAGAATTCACCCACCTTCCCCCCCCTACTCCTTTCCTTGGACCCAGCTTAAAGCTGCTGGACCCATTTCAGGGCATAAATCTCTGATAGGGGAATACAGTATCATCATAAAATCACCCCAAGACAGTGTCTAAGTCTGCTGCATTTTCTGTGTGTTTGTCTGGCCAAACTGCTTTGCATGCATCATTTGTGTTGACTGCGTGGACAATCATCTGAGTTTACAGGAAAGTTAAGCATCCCATTGTAGATATCAGGAGAGTTCATGTTTCCTATAGAGATAACATTACGGATTCTCTTAACTCCAGCCTGCACGAGGTCCCAGTAAGGATGGATAGTGTTGCGATAAGAAGTTGACAATTAATAGCTTTTAAGTAAAAAGTTAGTGTTTCGTATAATGTAAATTGGTCATTGGGTATAGGTGCATTCATTGGGTTGGGTCTTAGCTGGAGGCTGAAAATCAGATGCCTAAGGCTAAGAACCTGTTCCACCAGGGCACTGAGCATTGACAGAGGTGGTACATTCCCAGTTCATTTACATCCAGTGAGATTTTACTTTGGAGTTGGCAGAGGAAGAGAAGACTTGAGACATAGCTGGTAGTAACTTCATCACCACCTCAAGCAGGAGCACCCATACTGGTGCATTGTCTCTTTTGTGCTGAATTTCTTGTTGATTCCAGAGGTGAACCTTTCACCTTATGGGACCATTCAGACAGCACAGCACTGGTTAAGAGCAAAATTACCTTGCTCTTGCTAGCAAAACTTGATCATGTACTTTGATGTGATATGATTTGATGGATACTGTTGCAGGCCCAGAACTGCCTCACAAAACTGTACAAACTGGATAAGATGCAATTTCGGCAGACCGTGAGAGATTATGTGAACAAGGATTCTCTCAATAACGTGGTGGATTTCCTGCATGCTTTACTGGGATTCTGCATGGAGCCGGTCACTGACAGTAAGTATACCTGGCATCAGAAACTGTCACTTGAGTGTTCTTAAACTCTGCCATCAGAAAGAAGCCACACCCTTGTCCTTTAAAAACTACAAAATATGATTTGCTATTCTCAGAATATATGAACTGTATCCTTAGCCATTGGTGGTCAAGGGAGTTTGACCACTTTATATCCGACCACCCTGTGATCTTGTCTCAAGATCTTGTAGCACACAGTGCACCTGAAATTGAAGGCCTCCCTTTGATTCATCCTACCTCTTGTTCATGGCTCTTCACGGAAGAGATCTTCATTAAACGATTCCTCAGGCAGGAAGTTTTCTGCTTCCTGACATGACAAGGCACCAGGTGGAATGGCCTGTTTAATACACGGTTTATTCTGAATGGAGATATAATTGAGCTTTAAAACCCTCTGTGGTACCTCAGATGAGGCAGTAAGCAGCAAGAACGGCTTGAATGAACAAGAACATGGATGTACAGATGCATATGCATGCAGTTACAAATGTGCATGCATGTGTGTATATAGGGGGGGTTTGAGGATTTTTTTGAATTAGGAAAATTCTGTTGTGATATGTGCTACATTAGAACAATCAAGCATTTGTGCTTGGTTACTGCATGAAACAACAGTTAAGAGTTACTGTTTACAGAGTAGGACTAGCTCCTCTGAAACACTCGGGGAGTCTGACTAATCAGTTAGCCTGTCTTTGATGCCAGGAATTTCAGAGAAAGCATCAAAGAATAGTAAATAGCCAGCTTTCATTAGGAAGATGCCCATAGGAGGTTTCCCTTAAGTATTCATCAGTTATTGACTGGCTCATGCTTTGAAGCGTGGCAGCTCATGCAGCTCTTGAAAGTCTTTTCTATCATCTCAGGAAACCAGGATGTTTTCATAATTCATGTAAATCTGTAATTCTTTTTTGAGTCTTTCTGAAAGCTTGGTGTCCTTATGCACCTTCCAAGAAAAGCATTCCCATAGTTCAGAAGATTTTCATTTCATGGGTGTTGTCACTTTGCTGTTTAATCAAACATTTCTTATCCCTTAGAATGGTAACTAGAAAAGATGTAATTATTGTTCCAATTTTAAGCCTTATTCTGCACTTCTCTAAATGAGAGATGTAGATAAAATGAAACTAGAATTTTCCTGATATTTTCCATCCTTTTTCATAATACAGCTATTTCTGGGAAGCTTTGATACTTATCATTTATTTTACCCTTTGCTTCTGCTTTAATTTTGTGGGGTGGGATTGTGAGAACTGAGCATAGGACATTAGATGGGGTCTATTCCCAGCAAGATGTCTTGCTTATACTTGAATTTTACAGACAAGGCTGGGTTTGGGAATAACTTCACCACAGTGGACAGCAAGACTACAGCCCAGAGCGTAGAAGGTATTATTGTGAGTGCCATGTTCAAGTCATTGATCACTCGCTGTGCATCCACTACACATGAGCTCCACAGCCCAGAAAACCTGGTAAGCACTTGATACCATGTTAACAAAGTTACTTTATCACTTAGGTGCCACAAGTGAGACTTCATAGTGAATAATTTGTTCAGTTTAGCCAAATCCTTTGAGTGTAGCAAGTGATGCAGTCACAATTGAAAACCTCTGTAAATGTGATGTCTTTTTGCATGCCTGGCTTGGAACCTGGGGACTTAGGACAAAAGTTGTGCAGTCTGAATGGAAATTTCTTCTCTGTTCAAGCAGCTTCTGTGTTGTTCCAAATGGATAAGTAGTATAGTCTGGAAGGATTAATGGACAAGAAGAGCAAGGGCATTCTTGTTTGTATCAGCAATAGTGGGGCCAGCAGGTCCAGGGCAGTGATTGTCTCCCTGTACCTGGGCACTGGTGAAGCTGCATCTCAGAATCTGGGCTCCGTTCTGGGCCACTCACTAAAGAAGGACACTGAGATGCTGCAGCATATCCAGAGAAGGGAAATGGAGCTGGGAAAGGTTCTGGAGCACCAGTCTTATGAGAAGCAGCTGAGGGAAACAGAGTTTCTTAGCCTGGAGAAAAGGAGGCTCGGGGGAGATCTTGTTCTTTACAACTTCCTGACAGGAGGTTGCAGCAAGGTGGCGGTCAGTCTCTTGTCCCAGGTAAAAGTGAAAGGACAAAAGCAAATGGCCTCAAGATGCACCAGAGGAGGTTTACATTAGATATTAGGAAAAATTTGTTCAGTGAAAGGGGAGGTCAGGTATTGGAACAGGCTGCTCCGGGAAGTGATGAAATTGCTATCCCTGAAGGGATTTAAAAGATATGTGAATGTACAGCCTGGGACATGTTTTTTTGGTGGACTTGACAGTGCTGGGTTAACGGCTGGATTCAGGGATCTTAGCCATCTTTTCCAATCTCAATTATTCTATTATTCTAAGACCATAGCTACCATGGATCAACTTTCAGCAAAGTCAAAGGCAGTTCACTTGGTTAACAGCATGGCCCACCAGTGCCAGACTATGTGAATTACTGAAGAGCAATTTGGTAGATCTTCCCAAGGTTTAGACATTCAGTTTACTGAACACGTGGAGGAAAGGAAGGTGTTGCTTTTTGCTGTGTATATGCCCTCTTCCCAGAGCAGTCAGTAGGCTGGATGACATGAGCTCTCTCCTTCCTAATTGGTGCACTCTAGCAGCTAGTCTCAGGCCACCTCCTTTATTATCAAAAATTCAGATTTTTCATGGAAGCAAACAAGAAACATTCTTGTACTCCATCATTACAGCAGAGCTGCAGAGACACTGAAGTCCAGCTGAAGGGGCAGTAGTGCTCTGTGAGGGGAAGGGAGAAGGAGAAGGAAAACCACAGTAATGGCTTGAACTAGCACACTAGTCTACCTATGTCCAAGTCCTCTAGTTCTTATGGATATTCCTCCTCTGGAATGTTTCCCGTAAGAGATTAGGTGGTGTAATGCAGAAAAACATGCCCCATTATTGGACCTAGATTAGGAGCACCAAGTGTAAATTTTTCTTATGAATTTTGTATCTTTCTAGACCCTATTTTAGTTAGTGTGTAAGGTGAAACTTATCCCTAAGGGTAACACTGTTAATTGTGCCTGTGTGGAGAAGACAGCATGTAGAGCATGTGTGTAGATTTGCTGTTGTTTTGTAATTCTTTAAAGTCAATCTTGTGGTCAATATCTTACTAAAAAAAAAAAAAGCCTTAATCAGGATACAGGTGCAATTATAAGCTTGTTGGTTTTTTTATTTTGTTTTCCTTTGTTCCTTGCTGGGTATTTTCAGAATAATCCAAGGACTTTCAGGAAAGCTCACAGATCAAAAATCAAGTCCTATAAAACTGTTCCCTCCATCCCCTTCCCCTCACACATAGAGGTGATTTGCACATCATAGATGTGTATGAATGTTCAGAACTAAAAAGGGTTTTGAGTGTAGGAGGTAGATTGGGGAATGAGTGAGTCATTCCTCTCTCTTCATATGATGTAAAGCTCTAAAATAATGAAAAAAATTTCCCAAGACACCCACTGGTTCTGAAAAAAACATGCAATTGTTAGCACACTACATCCTCTCACGTACATCTTAGATATTTCATGCCTTTTAAGTTTGTGGTCTAGATGAATGCTATAAAACCAACTTTAGGTTGTCTTTGCAGCTCCCTCATCTCACAGGTCTTTTAGCCTCTGATACCTCCCCATCTGCTGTATCCCATTGCAGATCATGTTCCATAATAATGCTTCTCCTTGTCTCCTTCTTCTGAGTGCACTAAATGAGTTTCCAGCCAAAACCCACAAACCATATACCTGAAGAGTAGACCACACAACAGCCAGAGGAGAAGTAATGGCCTCGTGAAGTACCTCAGAAAGTATTGATTCTAAACTGCTTGTTTAGAAACTTCAGACTGAATTTGTTCTTTTTCATGGTGTCTTTCTACTCAGGGCTTGTACTGTGATATCCGACAGCTGGTCCAATTTATCAAGGAGGCTCATGGGAATGTATTTCGGAGAGTGGCACTCAGTGCTCTCTTGGACAGTGCTGAAAAGTTAATACCAGGAAAAAAGACAGAGGAAACAGAGCAAGACCCAAAACCTTCTGGGAGCAAAAGGTGGGTATGAGGCAGGAGAAGGTAAATGACTGATGTGCATATCACTATGACTATCTGTGGTGAACACAAATGTAGGAAGTCCAGGGGCTTGTTTTATCTTTATAGCATGCCAATTCTTGATGTACTGACTTATGCTGTGGCAGCAGCCTCCTTTAAAGTTTAATGAGCTGAGACTGCAATAAATTTGCAGAGAAAAGTATTGGCAGTCTCATACAAGAGGCATAAGAGAACAGTGCAATGGAGACACTGGGATAAGGAAAGGTTAAGAGAACTAAGAAGCATAGTGTCACTCCCAAAACACTCTGTGGATGTGCTTTTTAATATGCATCACATCCTTTGGGACAGATAAACCCTGGTATGTAAAACAAGTCTGAGAAGAAATCTAATACTGACATGTTTCTTTGTTAAAAAGAAATTTCCTCTGATGCTTTGAGGAATTTGTCTTGTTAAACTGTTGGGAAGAGGGATTGAGAAAGTTGAAAAAGTCCTGAATACCTTGGCTTTGCTGCTAAGAGCTGATGCTTTTTTTGAGAATAATATGTATAATAGAGACAGAAAGTTGATAAGGAGAGGGTATGTCTCTAAAACTGCTCTGCAGGTTTCCATATCCAGTTTTATGTGATGACCATGAGATGGGCCATCCATTTGCTTTGGCTGATGATTTGTCTTGTCTGTATAGATCTGAGGTGGGAAGTGTCATCCTTGAAAAAGGCCAGGCCTCAGCTGCCCCTGATGAATGCCGGAGTTATGTATCAAGCCGCCCAATGCAAACTCCAGAACAGTAAGTAAATATTGCATTGTTCAACATGTTAGTGCCAGAAGCTTCCTTCTGGAGTTAGTACAAATGGACAGGACAGCAAAGACTTACCTGTTTGGATCGTACAACAAGCTGTTGAGTGTCTACACAGGAGCTACTGCAAACAACCAGGTAATGCCTGTTTTCAATGTTGCCAACTGGACCCATTCTGGTTTTGACAGGGAAACAGCAGAGATTTTCAAATTATAGTGCAGTAGATTTGTCAATATTGCATACCATACTACCATAGCAGTGAATAGCATGTTAATTCTTCAGAGATTTAACCACAACTGTTCTCCAAGCTTTATTTCTACTCCTGGGGGATGATCCTATTAAATTTCAACTTCCAAGTTGTTGCTAAGGGTCATTAATGCTTCAGTGAAAGCCAGCGCATTCCTGACCTGCATTGGACACATAGTTTCCAAAGATTGCTGTAATTTCCTGTTCAGAACAGGGAATCAACCTGTTGTTGGCATCGTACAACTGAAATCTCTTATGTCTGAAGAATTCTGCCACTTACTGTTGAATTAAACTTAAACAATACTCTTAAGAATTTTAGAAAATTCCACAAATGGCCACAGGTCCCTAAGTAATTTTGGGCAAGTTATTTAACTCCTCTGAATACGTGTCTGTCTTGTTAAAAACCTTTGAGATGCACTGCATAAAGACATTGTTTGCACAAGGGCCCAGAGCTCTACGTCACATATTCTCCTGCCTTAACTGAGCCTGCAAAGTCTCACTGTTGTTGAGATAGCAAGGATAGCACAAAGCCTTTTACTGCTCTGCAGGATTGCAGCAAGTTGTTCCTCTCTGAACCCTGCCATAAGCATGGGAGATCTAAAGAATATAATAAAAAATGCTGTCCCAATTCCATTACTTAATGAGCAGGTTCACAAATGGCTGTCATGATGTCCTTAAGCTTTCTGGTACAAATACTTGTAGAAAGTACCAATGTGGTCTTATAAATATGGTTCATTTTGACATAAAGATTATTTACTTTCATGTGTAGAAACTAAAAATTGGAATCACCTGTTCAGCGGATGTTACGAATGGAGAGGAGGGCTTAAACAAGGACTTATATCTCCTTTGACTCAGATTTAGGGTAGTAAATCTTTTTAGGTGTGGCCTGCACCTCAGACTGTTCTCACTTTTCAGGTTCTTAATGATGGCCGATTAGGTCTATTACAAAATGAATTATTTATTTAATAGACACAAATTTAACAGACATAAGACTTTAACAGATTACTTACTACACAGAATAAACAAAAGAAACACTACTAGTAGATAACAATTCAGTACACTATAATAATAATAATGTACCTATATTACAGCTAGCAAAGAAATAGTATAGGTTAGGATTCAATGCGTCTTACCATTCAGTTTCTGATGGGGCATACATAAAAAACCTTTTGCTCTCCATTTCTGGAAGAGTAACCATGAAGGCGCATCCAAACTTTAGGAAGGAGCCATACCCATTTCCAGGGAGTGTGTATGAGACCTCTGCCTCCATGAAAATTTGTGTAGCTTTTATAGCTTTAAAGTAAAGTGTCTCTCAGTCAATGGTTCCTGGCTTATCTCTTTACATCTCATTCTCAAGGCAAGGGATGTTCACTGTCAGCTGGGGGATCTCATTTATTTGGCGCCAGAGATAACTCCCTTTCAGACATGTGTCCATACTGGGTTATCTCACCCATATGCACCAGCTGACGAGCAGAGAAGATAAGCTTTCTGTGATAGAGGGGCAGAGGGGAAGGTCGTGCCAGAGTGGACAAGCTCCTAAGGGTAGATAAGATGGTTATTTTTGTTTTGAACAATATTGAGTATGGTGTCAAGCTTGACTATGTCCCACTAAGAACAGTATGTTTGGAATTCAAAATTAAACAACCTCAAGTGATAGAGAGCTTAGGAGCAGGCGGCAGAAAGGAGTTCTTGTTTCCCTGAGCATTCAAATTTCACTGAAATGCAGTTCATGCTTTGCATACATTCTATTCCAGTGATGAGCAAATCCAAGGGGCCAATCTGGGACGTAAGGACTTCTGGCGAAAGATGTTTAAGTCCCAAAGTGCAGCGAGTGATACTAGTAGTCAATCTGAGCAGGACACATCCGAGTGCACAACTGCTCACTCTGGAACCACCACAGAGAGGCGCTCCCGCTCTCGCTCCCGACGAATCTCCCTTCGAAAGAAACTCAAACTTCCCATAGGTAAATGTATGTCTCTTTCTATTCTATATATATATTGCATGTGCAGAGAAATACAGCTAGATATATCTGTCTTAAGAAATATTGCAGCACAGTTCCTCATTGTCTGTATATTCTCCTGAAAGAAGCTGTGATTTGCTGCTCTCTCCATTTTACACATGTGGAACTGAAGTAAAGGGAAATGTAAGAAATTTGCTGAAGATATCCGGGGATATTTTTGTCAAAATAGATTATTGAAACTATACCCTCAAAGTAGTAGGCTAGTACTGTAATCTCACAGGCACTGTTCCTGCCTGTACAAGAGAAAGTACAAATTAACATTTGTTAGACAGAGAATATATCCGTTCCAATTCCCAAGACCTGGCCTTGCATGGTAGTTAATACACGTAACATGAAAATATTTTTCTGCTTTTCTCCCATTTTCCCACGCCTTAGTATGGCCACTATGGAGAAATATACTGCAATTGCTAAGAAACAGATTGTTCTAGGAAGAATGTTTAGATTTGTCCTGAGTGACTTATTATGTCGCAGGGAATTGGCTGAAGCGCTCCTCCCTCTCTGGTCTGGCTGACGGAGTGGAAGATCTCCTAGATATCAGCTCTGTTGATCGTCTCTCCTTCATCAGGCAGAGCTCCAAGGTAAACATGTCAGGCTGGATTACAGAGAGCTTGAAAAGGCAGGATCGGGCTAGTTATAGCTGCACATGGGACTATTTTCTTCAATATGGACTTGGCATCTAAGGGGACTGTCACAGAAATCTCCAGAGCAGAGCCATGGGAATTTGAGAGTGGTCTTTTTTACCTCATGGTGAAGACTAGGTTAAACTTACACTGTACTGGTTAGCCTGCTCTGGTGTCCTGAGAGGAAAGTGCAGGCTCTGTCAACACCCTTAAGCTTTAATTGTTGTTCACACTTCTTCCTTCTTTATCCTTTCACAGCCTCTCAACAAAGATCAATCCTTTAAGCAAAAAGCTTAAAAGATGAAGTGCTTCAGCATATGTAAATCTGTGCAGTCCCACTTGTGTTACTATGTTGACCCTTACAGCCCTTCTGTAGATGTTTATGTCTAACCAGTGAGACCAAGACCTCGTGCTATGGCACAGACTGACCAGCCCCTCTGTCCCTGCACAGGTGAAGTTTACCAGCGCAGTGAAGCTGTCTGAAGGAGGGGGGCCAGGAGGAGGCCTAGAAAACGGGCGAGATGAAGAGGAGAATTTCTTCAAGCGTCTTGGTAAATGGCGCACCTGCCGAAGACACCCATCCAAGCTTCATCACACAGAAGAAAAAGATGGTTAGAAATCAGGGTTCTCGTCTCCTTTTTTCTTCCTTTTTATCATTTTTAAAATATCTTTCTTTCTGTATTTTACCCCTTTCCCTTTTTTCCTGCTTTCTTCATGGTTTTTGTCTCCATTGTAGCCTTCTCCAATTTTTTAGTCTTCGTAAATGTTTTCTTTCCCTTCCTTTGTTCTTTTAATTTGATTTAGAAAAAAACTCTGGTAAATTTTTTTCTAAAAGAATCAGACTATCCAAACAAATTATACAATACAATATTTGGGCTTTTAAAATCAAATTACGTCTGGTCAATACACTTGAAAAATTAATGCTTGCTTCAGAGCACTTATTCAGTTCAAAATTAGGGTATAAATCTTCTGTTGTCTAATACAACAATGGATGTTCCATCAGTTTTTTTTGTTTAGTTTTGTTTTTTCAATTTGTAACTATTTGGCAGTTTTACCGAAGATCAGCGCAGAAATAGAAAACCCTGCACAAACCTTGTTATAATTATCTCTTTTCTTCTGTGTTTGCATGTCTAGTCTCTGCATACCATTTGTTAGGGATGCTGTCCCTTTTTCTTAGCACACAACATAATAATAAAAACACTCCTTTTGTTTCCTCAAAAGTGTATTTAATTGCTATGTATTTTCAAAGTCAGCAATGTCTAAAAAGTGCCTTTATGAATAATACAAAGTCATGGTATAGTCTGTTTTAAAACATCATGCAGTCATTGACATGCTCATGTCCTCAGCTCAAAGCACATCTTTCTTGTCAGGGAGACATCTTGTATCTTGAAGTTCTGTTACTTTTTTTTAAGACAACATAACTGGATTCCCAAAAACACACAAAAAGGAGTAAATTTTCTTTTTTAGCATGACTTCTGTAGCTTTACAACATGCTACATTTTCTGGCATTATATTTGGTTTTCTTCTGACATTACACTTCTGCATTGCATCCTGTGTATTTTGCCATCACCTATCCCAGGACTGCAGTGTAGTGCATGTAAGGCATTTCTCAGGCAAGTGATACTTGCAAAGTATGAGCATATCTTGTTACTGTAAACTGGTCATTATCTGCCACTGGTGAATGGTGGTGCTTTTCAGTTAGCTCCTAGATGAAAAGTATTGTTCCTCTGGGAGAATGCATCAGTTCAGCGCCCTGTTGAAGTCTGGTAGCATTCCCCAGCAATGGAAGGAATTAGTTTCTTCATCCACTGCTTTGTGCTGAAGTAGGTATGAAATACTTCCACCATATTTCCTCTCAGCTCTCACTGGTTAAGGGGCAATGAGATCTTTACAGACTGCCACAGCTGTTTCTGCAGTGCCCCTGTGAGATGACCTTCATATTTTGTTGTAAGAAATAGTTTTTATCTTGCTAATACAAAGGTAATAAAAGTTTATAAGGCCAAGTGTGACAGTTAAGGAAGTTATATCACTGTATCTACAAGGATTTCTGGTATGCAATGAAAGCCATGTAGCTTTAGCGAAACTATTAGAGTAGTTGTACCTGCCCTATGTATGTCTGTGCTTGTATGTGCACAGTGATATCGATGTGAGGCCCATTCATGGTGGGACAGTTTATAACCCAGGAGAACAGCAACAGTACACCGAGCCTTCAAATTTCTGGTGCTTCTCTGTCTTCCATACAGATGATAAGGTTTTCTGTGCTTAACAAGAAGAGAATAAAAGCCTTTTAATGGTGGATGGGCATACTGTTAAATCTCTCAAGGTCTGATCCTAAAGCATTAAATTGGAATCTCTCACTGCCTTCTCATTTTTGTTATTCATGGCACTATGCTATTACTTTGCTCATGCTTTTTCCATGTGGTGTTTCTTCTTGTGTTTTTGGCTTTTTTAACATTAGAAAAAATTTAAGAGAAAATGGATAAAGGAGAAATTAATTACATCAAAAATTATTAAATGTAAAGTAATTGTGACATCATTTATTAACTGTAATCTTCATTTTGATTTATCATCTAGATAAATCTGGAAATTCTGTGTTTTATATGTATGTAAG
Organism: Oreocharis arfaki; assembly: GCA_013398015.1. Lineage (NCBI taxonomy): Eukaryota > Metazoa > Chordata > Aves > Passeriformes > Paramythiidae > Oreocharis > Oreocharis arfaki. The sequence continues at coordinate 276,171 of VZRR01009429.1, forward strand.
CATACATATGTATGTGTATCTCTATGTGTGCATATTTATGCATATATGTGCACATAAATATATACACATTCATGTGTAAAAATATTTATTTTAATTATCTTTTTACCTATACTAAGAGCAAAGCATATAGACATATATACAGTTACAGTGCATTTACATGAGATCCGTAATGTTCCTTTGGGCACTTACTGAAGACGCTGTGTGTGACCACAGAAGTAGTCAGGGCATTCAAGTCACAGCAGCTCAGACTTGCTCTGAGGGATGAGCCCATAGTCTCAGAGGGAGCAACTGTGGGGCAGGAGCTTGTGTGTCCTGCAATAGGAAATGGTCTTTGCTCTTTGGGCAAGAACTTCTGAAGGCCTGAGTCACATGAATTAGGCCAGGGAGGGCTGCCCTGATCACAGCAAGGCTACTCCAGGATGGGCATAGCGAGGGACAGTCACCAGCTGCCTCTGAAGGATTGTCTTGTAAAGCTTCAACAAAATGCAAGGTATGCCACTGAGCTCAGATGGACAAAAGCTCTGCTAGCTCTTTATAGTGCAGGTTAGGGACATGTGTTACGCAGGTTTCTGTTCTTTATCTCATATAGGCACAGTCTTAACGGGGCCCTGAATAGGAAACATTTGTTTGTACCTCAAATGAGTTGGTGTTACAATAGTCATAGCAGGAAAGCTCAGATAAGATATAAAGGCTATAAGGAAACAGAAGGACTTGGAAGGATGTTTGTGACTGCTTGCATGTGTAATTGTTCTACCTGTTTTTTCTACTTTGTTTGATCCATTTCAATGGAATATTTTCCCAACATAGGGACATTTTGTTTGCTGGTAGCTAGGTACAGCTTCACTGGAGAGAAAAAAGCCAAGGAATTTGTTAAGAAGTCGCTTGAAATTTGATATATCTCTGTCTTCAAGGGAAAAGCGAACATCTACATTGTCATTTTCTTGTTGTGACAACAAAAAGTTGTGACTTTTTTTGTGGTGCATAAGTGCTTTCCAAGTAATTCTAGAGAGTGCATGCTCAAAAGAACTTTGAGTTTCAGCCATTCTTCTTTCCTGAAGTAGTCAAAAAGTCCTATAAAGATGTTTTTAATCTTCTCTTTCAAATAATCCATGTTTAAAGGCAATTTTGAATTCTCCACTAGTGTTCTCTTCTTCAGTGCTTTATGCTGCAGTATTCTGTAAACTTTCATACTTTCAGATGTAAACAGGGAGAGTATTATGGGCAAAGGCAAAAAGCCCAGAAGCTGACTATCCTTTTTTTGACTAGCCACTTTGGCCTTGAAACTGCTTTCCTTATTTCTAATCTGTATCTTTCTACCATCCTCTCAACTCTGGGTAACAACTGCATAATGATCTTCTGCATTAGGAGTGCTAATTGGGGTTAGTTGATTTATGATGTGAACTCTATGCACAGAGTTTAAAATTGTCCCTGAAGTGGGATGCCATCTTCATTTTTGAACAGATCTATAAGAGATTTTTCCATCTCAAAGAGTATAAGACACTTCAAGGGAGAGTGGCTGGAATGATGATACCTAGGAGCTGAGGCCAGTCCATCTTTCCTCTTTACTCTTGTGGTAATTGCAGATGTGCACCTGGAAAAAGGACAGTGCTTGATTTCCACATAGACTACACATTCACTACTGATTTTTCTGTCCTAGTAGATGATATATTACTTAATTTATCCATGAGGAATAAGGGTTATGCATGCTCCCCTTTAAAGTCAACTTAAAGGCAATAGAGGAGTAAGGTGGGAAAAAAAGACTGTAAGAAAGATGATCTGTGTTGAAGAGGTGGGGAGGAAGGACAACATCCTAGTTCACTGGTGCTGGAGTAGGTCCTGGGCTTCCACACTGACTATGAGGGAAATGTTCTTGCCAGACATCAGTATGACCAATACCAGAATCTGACTTGCTGTATATCTGTTTCATGGAAGTCATGAATATTGTAAAAATGCACCTATCTTCAAGATAACACAAGGAGAGAAAGGGATTTACATTAAGACTGTACTCATCAAGGTTTTTGTTCCCCATTTTTTACTGGTGAGAGACTGTGTTCCCTTCTCCCTACCCCTCCCTGCATCCCCTCTGTACTCTCTACCTCTTTAGGTTGCCATAGCTTTGATGATCATTTGACCTCCAGCCAAGAAGGAGGAAAATCCAAGAATGTTGTCAACCTCGGAGCAATCCGCCAAGGCATGAAGCGCTTTCAGTTTCTGTTGAACTGCTGTGAACCAGGCACTATCCCCGATGCCTCCATTTTGGCAGCAGCTCTAGATCTTGTAAGTCGTTATTGGTCTGTTGCTACCTACTGAGAGTATGTGCATATGTGATGGTCCACTGTCATTCATTAATGCTCTTTGTGTCCCACAGAAAGAATGTAAAGCATCACAGCAATGCCAGCTGGTGGTGCTGGTATTAGCTGGAGCTTTAGCATCTGTGACTGGACAAGTTTGAGGACAAAATAGATCCGTTTTTTATAACATAGCTCCCCATAACTATAATACTGACAGCGCAAAGCTTGTGTTGTTCACTTCATACTTTGCTCACAGACACACTGTTTCTGCTCCTAGTGTCAATATACAGAATAAGGATTGAAGATTGGATAACTACTTGGAGAGGCACAGGAATTACACTCTCGAGTTCTGACAGTTATAATTACATTAGGCAACACTGAACTATTAGTCACCAGAGCCAGTCAGTGGAAAAAAATTAACATCTTAGAGTGTGCATGCTTTTAAGTGTAGGTATTGTTGATTCGGCAATGCAAATCAAAGAAGTGACACAATTCAATCCCTTCTTCTTCGTATTTTGTATCTCCTTCCTTCTTATGTTTGCAGCTGTGTTCTTTAATAATCTTTTCTAAAGCTGTGGCCTTCAGCCTGTGATTCATGACGCAGGGGGGCTCTGTGAGGTGTTTATGTGACAAGCAAGGAGTATGACAAATACAACTATGAAAAACTAGCCAAATAGTAGCAATTTCTCTGCATGTTGCTTTTCTACTTCCTTCCATAAGTGTTTGGCTGTGTGCAAGCTGAAAAAAGATTAAAAGCTACTGCTCTTAGAGCATCCACATGCTCTCTATCCCTTTTCTTCCCATTCCCCACCGCTTACCTGTGTGTCTGTTGTTCTGTTTGTGCTTGAATTCAGTTTTTTCTCAGTGCTGGCAATGTCAGGCTCATGGACTCTCCCTTCCTGCTAGCGCTGGGCCCTGACCTTTGCTACATTGCCTGTTCCATCGCTGTAGGGATATTATGCTCTGTGCACAACTCCTTTGTATCTTCATCTTAACCTTGCATCCTTGGTCTGCAGATTCAAGCACGTCTGCATTAGTGTAGGCCTGGAGTTGTTGTTGTTGTCAGTTCCCATCTAGCTCCACTGTTTGGAGTAGTCCTCATCCATCTTCCAAAATACATGTTTCGTTCACTATTTCCCGTACTTCCTGACAGAGATTGTTGTTGCTCTGGCTGGAAGCTGTGCATGCAGTGGCTGATAGAATAGCCTATCTCACAGTCTCACAGTCAGAGGTGGCTCTTACAAGTCAGGGTTGCAGTGCGCTCAGAAAGTGGCTTGTAACCTGCTGTGTGTGCAGCACCCAACTTCAGTCTTCAAGGCTTCCAGGATGCCATCCCGTTGCAAATTCTAAACTAATAGGGTTAGTAGAGTGTAAGGTGCATGGGCAGGAAAGAGCTCAGCCCTAGCAAGTTTGTCACCAGGATCCTTCTGAAGATGCACTACTCTGTGTTCTAATAAATCACATGATAAAACAGGTGTTTGGCAATTATGTCCCTATCGCCTGTAAATGTTTTACTTAATTTTTAAATTTCCCAAATGCCTAAGTTACAGATCAGCTTACTCTGTGCCCATGCGTGAAGTCAGCTGGAAACTACCAGTCAGAGTGTACTGTTTGAAGATGTCTGACTTCCAGAGCTGACTTTTGCAAACTAAAATGTAACTGTCTCTCCATTCCACTGAATGATGCAGACGATTTCAGTATTAGAATTTCTGAAAGGTCTGCAGCTAAGATGAAGGAAGCCTTGCCCTAATTATAGACTTGGGAGACTCCAAGTACCTGTTTAGCTGGCATTTTGTCTACAAAGTACTGGAGATAAATAGAAGTTAGGCAGTCACATGCAGTGCCTATTTGAAAAGATGACAGCCTGTCATCTCACTGTATTGACTGATGGCAACGGAAAATTCTCACATTTAATATCAGTAGAGTACACCCAAAAGGAAGCATTCTGTTTTTTCTAACTTCTGTTTTCAGGCTTTTGAAGTAATAGTTTGAGTCAGGCCTGATGCAAATGAGAAGCTTCTTAAGTTGTTTTATTCAGCCCAGTTGCTAAGGCATCCTTTTAAAAATGAAAGGAAAACAGCTCCAGTTTCAGTTCTTCCATAATCTTTCTGAGCATGCCTTTTCATGCAGATTTGCAAAATTCTATTCTTACAATAACTTTGAAATCTTTGATCAGCCTGGATGTTTGTACTGGTTTGCCACAGTGATTTGAAGAAATTAGAGCAGTGAAACAGATGCTGCATCCTTATTGCACTAATAATTGTTTGTATATTAAAATGAGTGTTGCCTTAGGTTTAGCAGCTATGCAGTTAACATATTTCCCTAGATGCAGCATCCATCCTTGACTAAATTTTTAAAACTACAGTCAATATATACTGTGCAAATATTCAGTGATAACTGATATATTGCAGACAGTTTCATCTTTATGTCCCCAGCTTAAATCCAGACTTTGCAATAATAAAATTGATTTACTTTGGGATATTTCATCTATGCTTAAGTTTGTGCTGAGGGTTTTAATAAACTCCTGACTATGATTGTGTAACGATGTTACCTAAAGTACCTAATTAGACTAATGTAAATGACTCAGGTGGGGAGATACCAGCTTTTCTTTGACCAATATAACAGTGTGTGACACCTGTCAGCATTCCATTTCTCCAATAAGATGTGTGAGCTCATTTGTTTTAACATGTAAATATTTTATCCTTGTTGAAAAGCAATAGTTGTACTGTTTTCTGGTAGGATTGTGTTTGAGACGACCTGCTAAGTATTGGGACAGCAGAAGCAAAGTCTAAACTGCAAGAATGTTTTTCAATATCCTGACTCCCTGTCATCCTGGGTCTTAGGCAGGCTCTATTCTTCCCATGTCCCTGTTTCTATGGCAGAAATATTTCTCTGTAGAAGTGCTTATGATTGAGAAGGAAATCAGAGATTACTACAAACAGGCCCCCTGAGTAAAAGACTGGGAACAGAAACAAAGAACTGTGTCACAAATTGTATTTGACTTCAGATATAGTCTGAGACATTCGAACTAATTGAAACAGGTGATTTTCCAATACACTAGTTAATAATTCACTCGCAACCTGTCTTCATATACCTGCTAAGACAACTTTCATGTCAGACTTAATTTTGCTTAGACAAAGCAGAGCTATCCAGTCAGCATCTTTTGACAGTACTCAAATTTACTTTGGCATCTCTTAAAAGTATATTGGTAATTTGTGCCTTTTTTTTCTGTCTTGAATAGACCAGAGGAAATGAATTTTTGATCAAAGTGCCATGTGGACTTTAAGAAAGGACTCGAGGAAAATTACCACTGGTTGATTAGCATTGTAAAAGTCATTGTTCTTGAACACAAAACTGGACATAAATGCCCTGTAGTCATAAAACTCTGCAGAATCATGTTTACATGAACAATAATGTGATCCTGTGAAATTCCAAATCCATTCTGTATTTGGTTCCTTCCACCCAGGTCATTTGCTGTTTAGAACAAATCAGGTAATCTTTTGAAAAAAATCAGTGGATTTACTTGAATTGTTAACCAATTGGTGAATTCATGTCAATTTATACAGTACAAGAACAATTTTCAAGGAGCAAAACAATATAGTATGTCCAATGTTAAAACTGGACTTGTGAACAGTTGCATAGGCACAGACAGACTAGTTGAGAGTATTGCTGCTGTGTTCAGTTTTGACAGTGACCATGGTAACTTGTGTTCTTTTCAGCTACACGTCACCTGCCTGATTCATTTCTCTCCATTTGTGATGTGTTTCTCTGTTGTGTGAATCCATCTCTGTCCATTCTGTCACATCTTCATCTTTCTCTTGCTGCTGCTGCTTCAGGTTTCTCAGAGCCTCAGGTAAGTAATCACAGGGAGCTTGTGCCTTATGATGTTCAGAAAGTCCTTCATGCAGGTAGTCTTTTCAGTGATTTTAAAATAATACAGTGTTTTTTATTTAATCCTGCTCCTCCCCCTTGCCCCTCATCCTACATATTCTTTAATTGTGATAGTTGCATGCTTTCATAACATTTACAGCACGTGTTTTTACAGGATTCCAGTATGCTAAGAAATTTTGACTTTACGACTGGTGGACTAAACCAGTAGTAGAGTAAGGCTGGGGCTTTATGTCTTCTGGTATGTCTCCATGGTTAAGGTTTTACTTTGTGAGAATAAAAGAATAAAATCTTCACCTTCTCTATGTTCCATATTGAATGTGATCAACAAGTAGTTTGTACTGTTTTTCCAGGTGCTAGATATTAGTTTTGTTTCTGATTGTTAGTGAGTGTCTTCCTTCAGATTTCTGCCTTCCTCATCAGAACATCATGGCAGCTTAAATCTTCCTATTCAAGAGAATTGCTAACAGATCGCTTTTTTCCCCAAGATTTGTACAAATGTGAGCAAAAGCTGCAAATGGATGTTTTGTCAATAATTTCTTAAATCAAACTTTAGGAGCACTGGTCCAAAATTCCTTGCTTTCAATTTTTGATTAAAACATTCTTGTTTAATAATGTTCAACAGACCATCTTACAGGGTCTCAGTGCCTGTTTATTATTTATAGACCACATTTGACAGTCCCTTCTTTATAAGTAGATTCTGATCTGTTTAAATAATTTCATTAAAACTGTCAGCATCTAAAAGTGTGTAACACATGTTTGTGCTCTGTGAAATCCCTGTTAGTGAACCTTTTAAAGCCAGCCAGTAAACTGTAGGCATTGTTGTATTCTTAGTTTTACGAACTGCTGGCCGCAGGCGTTTTTGGTTGTGAAAATTTCAGAAAGAAAGGGGAAAATTAAATGGGAATTAGGAGAACCATTTGCTTTTTAGTCACTTTCTATGTCTGTAAGGGTGTTATTTTAGCAGTTATAGACTGCTGGGAAAAAAGCTCTACCCGAATCTACCCTTTAGGAAGCAAAATTATTGGGTCCCTTTTGAACATTTTAGGAAGTTTCAAGAGTATTCTTTATTGGTCTAACATGTATGCTGCTGGCTGATTTAATACAAATTAAGGTACACTCAATATAATTTCTCCCATTAAAATGATTCTTCCAAGCCAGGCACGGGAGGATTTTCCTCTGGAATCTAGTCAGTCCTTTCAAAACTCAGCCGCCGGTTATTTCAGTACTAAATTGCCTGATACTTGCTAAAGCCATTGAAATTTGGCCATTGAAATTTTATTGGCTTAACGCCAGAGTGATACATTTCTGTATCCACAGATATTTATCATAACCACAAAAAAGTGTTTTTCCTTGTTTTAACAAACCTCCATTAATGCTTTCATCCCCAAGGTTCACAAGCAGGCCCTAAAGTGACAAATGCTAGGATTTGTGTGGCCACGCTGTCATTTGCTCCTGCAATATTTGCAGCCTTAGTAGCAAAGGTGAAACTAAAATTTGACATGTTTATACCGTAACAGTGCTAGATTCATGCTTCTGCTTTTGCAGTTAGATAGTTTCTGAAGCAGGACATTACCAAGGGGTATAATGTTCTTTCTAAGTTTATATTGTGTTTCTTTCTGCCCCTCTAGTGTTTGGACTAAGCAAGACTGTTGACTGTTTATGAGCTTGGTTTTAGTAGCTCAAGAGGTGAGACTTATGCAGAGAGAATCTGGTGTCAGCATTTTATGGAGACATTGGTCATACTGTGTGACTTCTTGGCAAGCTTGCAAAGCAGCTTTTTAAAGCGCAGAATACTCTAATGTTCAGGGAGTTTTTCCAAAGTATTTTTGTTTTCAAGGTGATTTTTTGCAAACGTTTCAGGAAGCTCCTGTAGTGGCGCGAGCAGCCCTGTTCCTTGAGTGTGCACGCTTTGTTCACCGCTGTAATCGTGGCAACTGGCCTGAGTGGATGAAGGGCCACCATGTGAACATTACCAAGAAAGGCCTGTCCCGTGGCCGTTCTCCTATTGTGGGCAACAAAAGGAACCAGAAGCTGCAGTGGAATGCAGCTAAACTCTTCTACCAGTGGGGAGATGTAAGTGTTTGTTTCTTTTCTACTTGCATTAAAAAACTATGGCAAAATGTAAAGGTAACTGGGTCCTATACAGAATTTCAGTTCTTGCAAGATGGGGACTCAGAAGCCTCCCTCCCAACTTGCACTTCACAGCCTGCCAGGATCACCCCTTCTCCTAAGGGAAGTGACTTTGTGTTGCAGTTTGAAGCTGGCTGAGTGCCAGGCACCCACAAAAAAAACCATCTACTTATTTTCCTCTGCTATAGCTGAGCAGAGGAGGGGGAATTGAAAACTTCATTTTTCATGAGTTGAGATAAGGATTATTGAAAAAAGAACACTTTATGGCAAATCAGGTTCAAAACTTAAACAGTATAAAGAAGATTTATTATTAACAGAATTAAAAGTTAAAAGGGTAATGAGAACCAAAGCCAATCTTCAGAAGACCTTTTTTTCCCAGTCCCTCCCTCTTTCCACTGACTGCTCAAGGAAATATAACATGGGGTTTTGGTTAGTATTTCACTTCTTAAAAATCTTTTTTCAGTATGCTTAAGGAAAAGAGTTTCTTCTGCTGTGCCATGGGATCCTTCCCCCGGGAGAGAGTTCTCTGCGAACTTTTCTACTGTAGTTTTAACTTCCACAAGCAGCAGTTCCACTCGAACCTGCTGCAACATGAGTGCTTCCCACAGGCCAAGCAGTCTCCCCACAACTGCCCCTAGCATGGGCGTAACATTTTAGTTGATGGGGTTTAGTCTTTTAAGGATGAGCTGTTCTGGTTTGGAAGCGAAGGCTCTCTTCCTCTATCTCTAAAAGCAAGGGTCATCTCTCTCTGTTCGAGTTCCTCACTAGATTACAGCTTTTCAGTATCCATGCACTCCAGCGTGAATACTCTTTTTCACATGCTGCGCGTGGATCTCTGCACCCCACCATGCACCTCATTAATTATAGGCAAACAGTTTGTTGTATTATAGTCCTCACCACGGCTTGCAGGAGAATCTCAGCTCTGGTGCTTGGAGCACCTCCTCTCCTTTTTTTTCACTGACCTCAATGCCGCCATGTTGGTTTTCCTCACATGTTCTCACTTTTCCTTTTCCTCTGACTTGGAAGAAAGCTGGTGTCTGTAAGTTGCAGTTGGGAGGTTGATCTCGTCCAGGCTCCGCATCAGGGAATTGCTAGCCGTGTCTCTCGCTTCTGGCCACATGGTCCCTGCTGGCCCTGGCTGCATGGTCCTCACCAGCACCGCACAGGCAGCTCCAGCCTCGGGAGGGCTCCAGCCGCACTGTCCTGGCCTTGGGAGGGCTCCAGCCACTCATTCACAGGCCCCAGCGGCCCCCACTGCGATGGGCCCCAGCGGCCACCTTCACCACCAGGAGAAGAAAGAGAACTTCCACAGTTTTTTGTTTCTTAAATATGTCATCAGAGGTGTTACCAACTCATCTAATTGGGCTAGTAACCTGCCCATCGTCAGAGCCTCCAGCGATTGGCTCTGTGCCAAACATAGAAGTTTTGAGCAGCTTTTCTCCCACTCCCACCAAAAACCAGGCTGTGTTAAACCAACAGACTTTGTTAGGACGTGTTCTCTCCAAGGATCTGTTTGGTCCATTCTCCTTTTTCCAGAACTTGTCATATGTGAATGGCTAAGGAAGCATGAAAATGCAGTGTGTGATACCACTTTCTATTTTTCTTGCTTCCAAATACACTTAGCTTAGGGCTCCTTGAACTAGATGTGGTGCTGCATATTTAGTAACAGGTTTCTCTTTTGCGTACTTCTTCAATTTCTTTTTACACCCTCACGGACTGTTAGTGCTTATCATTCTTTGGCAAAGAATTCTACAGAGCTACTATGAGTCATGCAAAGAATTGTCTCTTTTTGTTTGGAGCTTGAATACTTCAAGTTTCATTTGATTGTGATCTCTTACCATGCAGGAACAAAGCAATTGCCTTATCTGGCCCTGTCAAAGCTACTTGCAATTTCCTTGTAAACTCCCCAGGATGTAATTGCTGAATGTCTGACATGTATACAGGTAATTTCTCACCATTTAAAATAGTGGGAGAAGTTCCTTTGACCAGTTACAGATATCTTTCTGAAAATGAGCTTTGTGCTTCTCACCTCTTCTAAAAAACAGTGATTTTTACAGTGATTCCCATCCTCCCTACACTTCCCCCCTGAAAAAAAGAAGACATGAAATCCAATGGTTATGGGAATTTAAAAATCATGTGTTCTGCATTGCTGACCTGTATTCTTGTAGGTTAAAAGAACACATGCTTCTCAGTGGAGCACAGTGTAGGGAACCTCAAAATAAAGCTGACCATATCAATATATTCCCACCACAGAACAGCCCGGGGGAAAATCCAACTTGGGCCTGAGAACCCAAGCTTAGTATCTTTGTAGATCTCCTCCTTCCATTTCTACAGCTAACTCAGAAACTGCTGCCTGGTCATCCTAGTCTCTGGTAAGGTCTCAAACACAGGAGATTATCTTAATAACACGAATACCAATGTTCCTTGAAAAAGTGAATAGGGTGAAGGTATTTGCTTCTATATTGCATGAAGTCACTGCCTTAGCCTGACTACTTTGAGAATTCCTTATAAGTGGAGAGCATAGGATTATGTAGTCATTGAATTTTTGCGTGCTTTCAGACAGCCAGGACTATCCATCTCTTTTGGTAGACACTATGCTTCTAGACATTCCTTTTGCTCAGATTCTAAAAAATGAAAACAAGCAAGACAGTAACTGTTAGAAGCCAGTTATATTCCCCTTCAGCTGTCATTTTTAGGAACTGATATACTTGACCTGGGAAAAGTTCAGGGAGGTTTTCTTTTCATAATGTCAAAAGTACTACTGCGTGATCCAAGGTAATAAGAAAGAAACCAGGGAAATCTGATCAAAGGCAACTTAGCATAATTGCCTTCCCCTTAACTTTAATAGCATCATAAGACTTATCTGGATGCATTCTCCATTCTAGGATTAGCATGTGTTTGCTTCTGCTTAGGAACATTTCAGAAGGGAAAAGCCTTACATTTACGTAACTGTAAGGCAGGATAAGATTTGGAGGGTAGTTTTAGAGTGTGAATTTTTTCCTTTTCCTGCAAGGTGTCTTGCTGCTCATTCATATATCTGATTCTTTTCACTGAAGGCCAGAAGAATTTATTTACCCACAGCATTACTGGCCCCTCGAAAGACTTAAGCTTTGAGACTGTCCTGCAGCTAGCGCTACTCCTTTATATGGAATGCGAAGCAAGGCTAGTCCTCTGGCACTGCTCTTCCTCCCAAAAGCACTTTCAGATGAAACTGGCTGCAAGGATGTGCAGTAACCACCAGTCAAGCCTGGAAGGCTGGGCATCAGAAAGTTCCTCGGACAGCTCCTTTTTTGGCTCTGAGCAGATTCCAACCAGACAGTCTGAATTATAAGGAGAACTGGCTTCCTGTGGCTGAAGTAGAGGCACCTGCTGTAGAAGACACTGCTGTTTCTCTGTTAAATCCTGGACAATGAGAAAAGAAAATAATCTCTTAACAAAGAGTAAAGAATATTCAGAAAAGACTTTGAATGCACTGAGACCTTTTTCTGGTTTTTTCTTCCAGTAAATAAGGCTGGAATTTTTTGCTAATTATGGATTCTTGCTTATGGATTCATTGCTCAGTAAATGTGATATACAGTGCTATTGTCAAAGTTTAGTCTGACCAAGAAAGAAGGTAAATATTTTTTTCTACACCAACTCCTTTAATTCAGCCTCTCTAATAGCCATCAGAGAATCACAGTGGTGAACCCCTTCCACAGGAGGTGAGATTTGGACTGCCCATAGCAGTGATAAACATTTTAAATCAAAAGACCTGACTTTTTCTGCTGTCTTTTGAAATAATGATATGTTAAATCTATTCTGATCAGGTTAGTCTGTCACTTCCTTTGACTACTTCTGTTAAGCGGACTTTTGGTTTTGCTTCTCTATTTGCTAGAAAACCAAAAATACAGAAAATACATGTCAGGAATTCAGTGTTCATTAGATGGGAAGCTGTGGGATTATGTCTTACTGCTTTAACATTAAGGTGCATTTACACAGCATAAAAAATATGTGATAAACTACTGTTTTATGGACAGGCATGCAGAACATTTCTTTATTTAAATGCCTGAAATATGAAAGGCGGAAAACTGTGAGACGTTCGCAGTTCCTTCAGCAATGTACAGGCTCAGAGATAGCTGTAATTGACAAATACTTGTATCAGCATGCAAACCACAACAGTATCACCTTATTCTCTTTATGTAGCAGAGTCTACCCTTTCCCCTGTTGCTGGATTTCAGAGGAAGTGTTTAAAAAGAAGAACAGTTATACTAAGTGTCCATTTATATATTTCTGTGTCACATCAGCCACAGCAGGAAATATACAGTGCTGTCATGACCATCAGTTCTGACTTGTAAAATATTCAGAAAAAATCCTTTGTATCTTTGTCTAAAATTATCCCATACCCAAAAAGGCCAAATGGTGCTGATGAAAACTCTGTAATTTAAAACATGTTTTCCGTCACAAAGTGATGATGTCACAGGATAAAATTTTACATACTTATCTGTTCTACTAGTGTATATGCAGCAAAGAAAATCAAGAAAATTCTTAAGAGCTCTCAAGTGTCTTAGCAGGAAAGCAATCTCCTTGCTAACACACCCTTACCTGTAGTTTGCTGACAACAACATGAGGGCTGTTTACACACTGATAGTGATGCTGGCAAACAGCCATGCTAAACAATCAATGCCTTTATGGAGAATGTAAGATGGAAATCTGACTGACTGTGCTCTTTCCACAGAGCCTCTGTACACCATTACCCATGCACCTTCCCAGCTTCTATAAGTGTACTCTCAGCTCATTTTTGGAAAGTGCATCAGGGAATTTTTCCTTTAAAGATGGAAGCAGGCTCTCCTGTGGGAATTTAAAAGCTTTGTGGAGGAAATAAAGACTGTTACTGGGTTCCTAAATCACAGCATACTTTCTTAAGCAGAAGACCTCCATTCTCAGTGGAAAGACTTAGCAAAAATCTGGAATAAATTTATCAGAGGAAGAAAGAAAAGCTGAAGAAATTAATACTAAATAATGACCTAATCTCTTTCTGCTTGTCATGTTTGGGGGGTTTACTGTTTAACTAAATCTACTACAATTTTTCATCCTGAAATTTGACACTGCAAATTTTTGTTGAAAAAAAGGGGGCAATAAATTATGGTGTTGATAGCAATTACTCTGTCATCCTTTTCTCCTCTTTAGACAATAAAAATAAAACCAGGATATTCTGGTTGGGCTGAAATTCTCACCTTCTTGTGCTTCTCTTTCTCCATCTGCAGGCAATTGGTGTCCGCCTCAATGAGCTGTGCCACGCTGAGAGCGAGAGCCCTGCCAACTTGCTTGGCCTCATTTATGATGAGGAGACCAAAAGGCGCCTGAGAAAGGAGGATGAGGAAGAAGACTTTTTAGATGACAGTAAGGAGACTCCCTTTACTACAAGAACCCCCGCTTGTAAGAACCTCTGCTTTAGGAGCACTATTTATTCTCTTTTCATTTTCTTGCCACCCAGCTTAATTTCCCAGTCCCTCACTTTCACCCCAGCTTCCTTCCCTGTTCTTTTTGTGCCTGGATGTAAAACATGACAGATGTGTAGCAGTACTGAAAGACTTGGATGGAAAAGGGAAGGGTGAACCAGGCAGTGAGCTGCAATTCCTGTACCCAGAAACTGCAGTTGTAATCAGAGTAATAATTTGTTTCTTGAGCTTTGCTGTCACCTGAGTGTCAAAAGTGGTTCCAGCTCCATTCCTCATAGTTACTTCTGCCAAAATATTTGTGTAATATCAGCCACTTTTTCCGTTTCTGAACACTGAAGAGTCTACTCATCTGACGTGAATTGGCACAGCTGTGCTAAAGGGTTTTAAATCTTGACTTCAGTATAGTGGCTGATTTTCAGGCAGAAATAAAAAAAAATCATTAAAAATCTGTATAACAACAAGATGACGAAACCACACACATTTGTGCCTTTGTATACATAAGGGTGGAAGAGCTGTGACAGATCACTGAGTCTGAAAGTCTGTATAGGCATGCAGCTGATAGCAAAACCTGTGAACCAAAATAAATTGTCAAAACACATCCTGCTGTAGGTGTAGGTGGTAACAAACATTATGTGCTCTTTAGACACCATTTGTGTATACATATGTGCTGTAATTTACTGGTGCTTGTCTTCATGTACTGTTGTTCCCCATTGGATGTAGTGCTCCAGCACTCTTTATCTTCTGCTTTCTCTTCCCGTGGTTCTGGATTTGTTCTTATAACTGCATAAAGGCCAACTTTGGATTAGAGAGAAGCTGCCAGGAAGAGTGACATGGCATTTATAAGAAATTAGTTCAAGAGAAGGTCTTGGCCCTAAGCTATATGTTCCCACATGCCACTGTGTGGTGTGCTGGCAGCTACAGGAGCATGGGTGGCTGTTCTGGATATTTGATCATCCCTTTAGGGGATATAGCCAAAGCAGGAGAAGGCTGCATACCAAAGATTCCTTCTCCTGCACCATAAATGAACAGCTGCATTCCCATGACTGAGTGACAGAATAGGCTTTCTTTTCCCTGTTCAACCACTCATACCAGGCACTCAAGGGGATGTGGAGCTGCTTTAGAAGGGTGCACTGAGACAAGAAAAGAAAGATCAGGTTCTAGTCTAGAAAGCTATCTAAAAGCTCAAGTGCTTTCCTGAAAACTAGTGTCTGAAAATAGCTGATCAGCATCCTTGCTGTAGGCAGGAAGTTCTTAAAAGCGGCCTTATATGCTGTAGGAAGTAGCACACGGAGCATTAAATATGCAGTTGGATGTACCGTTACACTCTATGTGTCTATGTCTCATTTGCATTAGATATTTCAGATTATTTTAATCTTTACAAAAAGATTCACGATTCATTACTAGCGATGTGTACAGCAGGAAAGCATCACAATTAATCTGGTTTTATCTGATCCTGCAGTGTCTTCTCACTTATTTGGTTCAGTCTTTTTCTTTGCAAAAGCAATTGGATTATACATGAGAAAAGCAAGTAAAAACACTAATCTCTCTGAAGTGTATTTAAATGCTAATATCAGGAATAACTAAAAAAATGGGTGTGATTAGTTGTTATCACAATTAACTTTTTAATTTACTTTTTTTGCATTATCCTAAAAAGTACTTTTCAAATTGATCAAGCACTGAAGAATTCGTCATGCTTTTAAGCTTTGAATTGTATCAGATCGGTTAGAAAGGGTATGGGTTTAAATCTGATAATTTAGACTCAGCTGATACAAAACTTCAAGTATTTTTATAATCCCTCTTCCCTTTCCCTCTTAGTTTTAGGTTAAGCATTTGAATGTAAAATTTCATTAAGTAGTTTGATTTTTCCCCTTGATTATATAGTACATGGATTCCTTGTACAATTATAGAAGCCTGACTTCAAAGGAGGCTATCTTTTCCAGTTATCAGAGTAGTAATTAATAAAAATAGGAGAAGTATTAACAGTTAGTCATAACTCCATGTATTTTGAGATGATTTTTTATATTTGAAAGTGGCTCTTTTCCACAACTGCAAAAGATTTGACTGAATGCAAAACTGAACAGGGGAAGAAGGGTATCTGCTTCTTTACCTATATAACCTAAATGAGGTGTATACAAAATGTTGTAAGCTTGTGGTTAGTTTAGTTGGTACTTCAACATAATACTCTATAATATATACTATAATCAACTATCATGTTACTTCAGTGTAATGCGATAATACAATATACTATAAATGTTAGTATTATTGCATGTGCTGGTAAATACATGGTTTGGTATTTAATTGATTCTTTTTCTTTTAGTGTAGGAAAAGTAGCACAGAAGTGTGTGGTTTCCTTTTTTCAGTGCAGCTTGCATTGTGCACCATATGTGAAAATGTCCATCACCTCTTGATTCCAGATCTTGTATTAACTCCATGTTCATGATAGAAATGTTCTTTCCTAGGCACTGTGAATCCTACCAAATGTTGTTGTCCTTTTGCACTGAAGATGGCAGCGTGCCAGCTTCTCCTGGAGATAACAACGTTCCTTCGAGAGACTTTTCCCTACATGCCCAGACCACGGGCCGAGCCTCTTGTGGTAAGTGGACCACACACATTGGAGAGGGATGGATCACTGGATTCCAGGTCCTGACAAGAGGTAGGGTGGGGTAAAAACTCCAGTGGACCTCTGCAGGGAGAAGGGAGCCATTGTGTGGTGAATAGAAGATGGTCAGGGTACATGAAATGGGTTGATTAAGAAGGTAAGACCATGAAAGCACAACACGTGCTGCTGGAAGTTCAAGAAAATTTCCGAACAGAGAAGAGGGATTGAGAAACCAAGGGTGGGGGACTTGGGAAGTGTGGGAAGTTGACTACAGGAAGTGACAAGCTCACATGCTCATTAGCTGATTAGCAGGGCCACTGATCAGGGATCGGAACAAGGCAGTTAGGGGAAGGGAACAGAATGGTTTACAGACAATTTGCCAGAGCTTTAAAGCTGCAGATTTTTGGTTTGGGTTAGATGAAGAGAATTGCAGGGAGAAGGGAAGGAAGGGAAGAGATGAGAACCAAGAGGCAAAGAAAGAAAAAAATCTCCATGAGACCCAGGAGAGGCACAGGCAAATCCTGGCATAAATAGTAAGCTAAACAACTGATTAGGTGACAGCTAATGCTGTTAATAGCAGAACCCATAAAAACTGATTTACAGTGATTCATTCTTGTGTAGATTTTCTTATGTCTAATACTGTGGTTTAACATTACCTTTAGCCTGTTGTTTCAAAAAATACACATGCACTCAGTCATCTTTTGACAAATTGAGTTGAAGGTAACCATCAGCTTCAGAGGTGGTTAGCATGGAATGAGATGAGAATTGAATGGCTGACATGGTTTCAGCTTTTAAGCTAAATTTCTTTAAGAAATCAGGATAAAAATTATAAAGAAAAAATGAGAAGTTAAGCTTCCATGAAGGATTTAGCCCTACTATCCAGTTTTTTGTTAATGACAGATCAAATTTTAGTGATGGCAATTGTGCTTGAAAGGCTGATTTATCTGGGTATTATTGTAATTTGGTTCCGAAGATGATTCCAAAGACTGTAGATTTGTGATGAAGTGGCTCAGCCCCAAGGTATGCAAGAAGGACAATTTTTAAAAGCAATAAATTCAGCAAAATCCTCCTTAAACACATTGTTGATATTCTTACAACATAATAAATTACTGCATCCAAAAGCAGGATAATACCATGGTTTAGAATTCATGTCATTAAGTACTTAGGCTTGGAACTAAGAATATATTGGGTAATGAAGGTCAACAGAAATTAGTACTTTAGTGTGAGATAGAAGTGTAACTGCTTAATCGCTTTCCAGGCTTGTATATGGGAGACAAAGAGGAGGAATTATTCTGAGATCTATAGGTGAAAGAAACTGTAAGGTCACATGCAAGAGTCTGTAAGTTAAAATGACCATAGAGTGCTGCTTCTAACTTTGCACGGGAGAAAAAAAAAGAGGCAACAATTATCCGGTTTAAAATATTAAGTCTGTATTTTTGGAGTGATGGCTTCCTTTCCAAGAAAATCAGGTACATAATGTTATGATCCGTATAGCTGGAATTTCAGTAGAGAAAATCTCACTTCCGTTGGTGTTTGTAGGCATACCTCTTCCACAGATAGGGCACAGCCTTGGAAGCCTTGAAGAACGGAAACATTTGCAACTGAACTAGTTTTGGTGAACTAGTTTAACTACCAAAAGAGCATGCAGACTTGCCAAGGCTGTGGACTGAATGAGGTAGACAGTCCTGACTGAAGCTCCACCCAAAGCCTTTTACTGATCATGGAACAGATAAAAGCTCATTTTGCTCATGGCTGGAGACAGTCCAAACCCACCTGGATGTATTCTTGTGTCACCCACTCTGAGTGACCCTTACTTGGCAGGGTGTTTGGACTAGATGATCTCCAGAGGTCCCTTCCAATCCTAATAATTCTGTGATTCTGTGATTTATGTTTCCCCTCCTGAGCCTGCAGCCAGAGTGTTAATGCACTGGGGGATGTTAACCAGCAATGTGTGTTAGCACCTGGTAATTCTTCCATACTGGCAGGTGGCTCAGCCTGCTGCAAGGCCAAAGAGCAGTTGGCTTATATGTGTTTAAATAAACCCCATCTGAAGCAGTTCCTCCTGAAGCTTCTCTAGTTGCAGTTGGAGCTCATACTGCTGGCACATCTGTGTGGTCTACAGGATCTGGAGAGCTGCAGGCTGCGTCTGGACCCTGAGATGGACCGACACAGGTATGAGAGAAAGATCAGCTTTGCTGGGGTTCTGGATGAAAATGAAGATTCAAAGGATTCCCTACACAGCAGCAGCCACACCCTCAAATCTGAGGCTGGCTTTGAGGAGAAAAAAGGTTTGTCAGCACAATAAGGCTTTTGTATTCTCAGGGCTTGTGAAGTGGCGCTTGATTTTGTGTTTCCATTTGCATAGACTGTATTAAAAAGCAGGCAGCCATGGAGTCATGTGGCTTTAAATCATTTCTGAGATACTTCTGGCCTTCAGGGTTACATATAATGAATGTGAGAAGCAAAGATGTTAAATTTTATAAAATAGTGCTGTGACTGAAATCAATTGAAAGCTTTGCACTCTTGCTAAAAAGGAGCAATCCTTGTTTGAAACTGTCTCTTAGTGGGATGCTGAGATGCATCACTATTTGATTCACTGTAAAAATAAAGATCAAAAGTGGCGTTATTTGTTTTTTTCTGGTCACAGCTTTTCATTTAGGGGAAATCACAATAGAAGAGAAGTTTGGTATTTTTCTGTGGAAAATTTGTACCTGTTTGGAAGTCATGGCATCACAAAAAAATAGTGTAATTGGTCTCTTGAATTCTTTGCTACCACATGAAAAATACACTGTGTGGCTTTCAATGGCTAGCAGATTGATGTTACCAACATACTGTATACTGTACAAGCAAACTCCAAGCTCACTGTGCTTGCTGAGAATAGCAGATCGTTTCCATTTTTGAGCCATCTCATGCAAGACTCACTTTCTATCTGATGGTACAAGTGTTGCAATACAATATAGTCATCATGTATATTTGCAATTAGAGACTGAACTTCCAGATACTTACCTCTAGATGACCTACTAACAAGTTTCCTAGAAATATTTACATTGTGTCTCATAGTAGTAATTTACAGATGCAGGTGTTTGAATGATAATTTTGATGATTGCTTGAAAAGGATAAATGTTTAATGATTGTTTCACAACAGTGGGGTCTGTGGCTGGTTTTCCTCTAGGAACTGTAATGTCTATTAATGATTCGGAGGAGCTTTTATTGACTTCTAGGGGCTTTGGATAAAGTTTCTGTTGTCTTGAGCTTTCACCTTGCCACAGTTACTGGAGAAAATATTAGAAATTATTCCAAGATTTGCGTGGTATAAAACTTTCTCCAAAATTGTGTGTCCGGTGGGTCAGTTACTTCTGTGCAGACAGATGGGTACCCACCTAAGAAAGGTGAGCTGGATAAATTGTTGCTCAACCTCATTTTGCCTACACTTGGTGCATTGGCAGCCCAGAAAAACACACAGCCTTATGGTCTGTCTGATAGTCTAAGATGTGTGGAATAAGACTCTCTACCTATTTAAATGAGGAAAAGTTTGTGTTTGGTGTTGTGTTTGTTTTGAGGATAGTTAGAACAATTGCTTTAAACATTTTTAAGCTTTTCATGGAACAGTCCCACCCACTGAGCTGCTACCTGAGTGGGAGAATACCTTCAAGCATGCAGTTCTGCTGGAAACTGCTGGTGGAAAGTCTCTAACTATCCTGTTTTTCTTAGAGACAATGCGGACTTGGCTCTTCCTTTGCATGTTACTGTGCTACAGGTGTAATGTATTTTTGCAAATATAGTCTTAACTTTCTGCATCCTTTTCTTGGTTAAACTACATTTTTCTGCAGTTTTATTTGGGTTTTCTTTCCATTATCCCTTTTCCCTAAGCTGTCATGTAGTTTTCCTTTACTAACTGCCTCTTTACTGCATTTTAGACATGGGGAAAGTGACTGTGATAGGAAGGTTGAATCCTAATATATCGTAGCAAAAATGCAATTCCCATATTTTAGAAGCTAAATAAATGCAAGATAATGTTGTATTTTAAAATTACAATAATTAGGTTCTTTTCTCTGGGCACAACATATTCTTCCCTGGGCCAAACACTACAGATGCAGAGGCATCTTTCATAATCTACACTTTTCTAGAGAAGAAAACATTGTTGTGTGAATGTAACTAAATTTTGCTTGCCGGCAGTGAGAGGTTTCTTTATCTCAAACTCTTTGATATCAGAGTACTAATCTGTTTCGCTGAATTTTTCCGGACTGTTGAAAACTTTGCTCTCATTGCTCCCCCCAGGCATGGCTTAGCAGCTATCCAAAAGCTACGGGTTTACTGTATAGAATCTGCTCCAGGTAGGTCTGAAGTACAGACACTACAGCTAGGGAGATGCAGGCTCTCAGATGATCATATGTACTCCTTGGGTGCCAAAATGGGATTCTGCAGACTTCATGAAATGCAGTTACAAGTGCTTCGGCAGCTTGGCATTTGTGGGGCTGATCTGAACATTATTCAAGCAGTGGCAAGTGCTAAGGAACTCAGCATGATCACTTGGAGGGGGATTCTTTAGTTACTCAACAGTGGTTTGCCAACTGATTTGTGAGGACTGAGGAGTAGATCTCAAAATGTATTCAGCTGTCTTTGACCAGGATGCTAGCCACATGGAAATGGGAGTGGGAATTCCATTTTGGAGGAATTGGGGGCAATCTCAGGAGTAAAGATATGTTTGCTTTATCCTGAAGCCAAAATACAATTCTATTTAAATATTTTGTCTACCCATGGTATCAAAAAATCTCTGTTCTGTTCATTCCCAACCACACACCGAAAGGTAATTGATCAGGCATGGCCTTGCCTGATTAGATCTGCAGTAAAATGACTGAGTGTTGCAACATTTGGACTGACATACTGCCATGTACTGCCTTTAAACTAAGAGGAGAATGAAAGTGCAAATGGCTGGTGCTTTGAACATTGAACCATTCCATGTCTGTGCTCATCAAAAATGCAGAGTGTCAATGGATGTTGCTGATGCCTGAAAGCTGCTGATTTGTCTAAAGGAGAGGATCTCCGTGCTCCCATTTCCTCTAAAGCATTCTAATGATGAAGAGTAACATGCAGAGACATGGATTTATGCAAGTCTTACATCAAAGAAGCCCTGCGTGCTAGCCTCATGAAGCAAACTACCCTCTTGCAGCCACACATGCTGTATCAATAAATAATTGATCCTACTGCAGTGCTCAGTGAGGTTCACAGGACCCAGGCCCACAGGAAAATGGGTTTGTCCAAGGTGCCTTGTTCATGCCTGGGATTCAGCCAGCTATCCCTAGCAGGAAGTGATTCTGCACTAATGTAAACTCCAAGGACTGGCAAAGAAAACTGCAATTTACGTCCATTGGGCAAATCCTGCTTCCTGGCAGGAATTGATTCAAATAGGATTTTCTTGTCCATGTTTTGGGGTTCTGTTAGCACAGATCACTCTGCTTGCTGGTGGTTGAACAAGGGCTAATTCCAAATTACAGACAAGGCCTGAGGTGATGTACCAGATCTCCAGGATATGAGGTGTTGAACACATTTTTGTGAAGTATCTTTACTGCCTGATTGATCAAGCTGCATTGGCGGTGGCTTTGGGGGAAGCCTCTGATCCCACATTCCTTGGCAGAAGAAGACGCTGCAATACAGGCTGGCAGCAAAGGGTTGGGAGGGTGGGGAGGGCCAGGATATCTTTCTTTTTCAAATGGGGAAAAATTAAGGGGAAAGAAGTCCTCTTTTATTCTTTTAATACAGTTCCCAGCAGGAGGATCAGGATAGGAGGCTCCCGCTTGCTCCAGATTAAAGGAACCCGCAGTTTCCGGGTGAAGAAGGGGGGTTCCCTTTCCAGCATTCGCCGGGCCGGCAGCCTAAAGAGCACCAAGTTATCACGGCAGGACTCAGAGTCTGAGAATGAGGAGCTGCAGCTGTCCCACAGCAGGGACACTGTCACTGATATAGGTAACTTAGATGAGAGGGTGGTAAGGGAGGGGACAATAGGAAGGACCTAAACTCTTGATGTGATTGCAGCAGAGCTAGAAATGACAAGAGATCCTCACCTCTGCAGGCTAGGAAAAATCTAGAGCTCTCTTCAGGGACTGCCTGGACTAGGGCCTGGGAGGAACATGGTACAAATCCTGGGTGCAGTGTAGGCTCCGTGCACAGATTGTCAATTCAGCACTGTGTTAGAGCAAGAGCTCTTAGAATGCTGTCCTGCCAGCTAAACACTTGCTGTCTTTAGGGTGGTACATGTATATAGCACATATACCTGTGTATATGCACACACACACACCCCTAAATCATATGTATATATGATATTTTATTGTCCATAGCAACAGACTTGCTATATGTGTGTGTATACATATATATATACATATATATATATATATATATATATAAAAAAACACATATATATTTAGGCATGTACTTTATGTTGGGTATGATGTCATAAGCATGTCAGGTGGCATGTAAAATATATATTCCTATATGCAGAACAAAACGTTCACATGCTGCATACTATATTTCAACATACTGGCATATACATCTATTTTTGTTGTTTACAGCTGCTTTCCTTGGTCTTTAAAAGACAGATGTCCATACATTTATCTTATGGAAACAAGATATGCATCCTACTCTCTGAAATCTCCATCACAGTTGAACTAAAGGGCTTCCCTTCACTATCGGTGTTAACCAAAAACTGTGGATACATTTGGAGCTGAAATAACCTCCCAAGTTTAACGGTCATTTTTATGTTGCCCAAAAGATGCTTCAGCAGGTGAACGTGGAGAGTAGGACTGCCAATTCTGTAAATTGTGACAAGTCACAGTTCACTTAAAGAAGAGAAAAAGGGTAAAACAAAAGTCATCTCAGACCAACTTCTAGTATCATTAGTATTAGTTTTGTAGGAGACCCAAAGGGTATGAAGTGGCTAGGGGAAACACAGGGGTCAGTGAAATTCTCAGGTAAATCTCTCTCTTGGCGGAGTTCTAACGCATTCTAGTGTTCTAGAATCAGGATTTTTTTCCCCTTTCATCCCCATGACATTAGCAGTTCTATGGGCAATTGGCAGGGACTAATGCCCATTGGCATTTCCAGTTGGATGCCACTTCTGGTTGGATTTTTGTTGACATTTTTAACCACAGAGCCCAGTCAATGCAGATCACTAAAGCAACCATTTGCAGCATCTGAATGGTGCAAAGAATTTGTTTATGATGGTTTTGGATTATCCATTTCCTTTCCATTAAAGAAAAAAAAAAAAGGAGGGGGAAATGTTTGCTACTGACAAGATGGCCTGTGGGCCAAGTTCAAATAGTTCCTGTAAGTGCCAAGACAGCACAGGACTGGGGAGGGATGTCCAAATGCAGTCTTTCCCTTGTGACATATTCTGTGTACTCATGTCTGTTCCCACAAGGCTGGCCTGGCTTACAAGTGCTGTCCCTAGTCTTAATGCACATAGGGAGCAATAAAAACAACAACCTTTTGGGTATTTTTCTTTTGAAGAAGGGAGCCCTTGGAGTGCAAGTGAACCCAGCATTGAACCTGAGGTACTGAGCAACACAGGCGTGGAGGAGAACTATCATCGGAACATGTCGTGGCTGCACGTAAGTACAAGTTGCCAGTAATGCTCTCAAGGATGGCATTTTCAATAGAAAACTCTTTGTCTGGCAATAACCAGATCACAGTTTGTGCTTTTTCCATATAGCATCAAGGATCTCAAGTGTAAATAAGCCGCAACCTTTGGAAATTGTGTGTTTGCCATTTCTAAAATGGACTTAAATCTCCTTCTCTCTAGTTCCCTATATTTAATTTTTTTTCTCCCTAGGTGTCCAGGGACAGCCATACTATCTCAGCTGAAAAATATATTAGCCCAGTACCTTATATCCAGCATGGCCAGTAGTGTGTATTTCATGGAGAGCAACAGAATGGGCTACAGTGTGAGCTGGGCCCCCAGCTTCTGGGAAGTGGCATTTTAGAAGCTACTCGTGTAGGCCAACAGAGCCTTGTTTTGACTCTGTCCAACAGACAGGGAGTACAACAGTGCAGATGTGGTTTGGTCATGCAGGGTCTGAGGCATCCTTTTGGGCAATCCCTGTACCTGTGATTTAGATTTGCCAGAATTCAGTTGCCCAAGTTTACCCTGCTCAATCCACTGGTGTCCAAGGACTGCACACCGCTACGTGCGTTGCCTCATGACATGCCATGATGGTGCAGTATGGTCAGTGTGTCATGCACATGCCTTGGGTTGACTTGCTGTGCAATGACTGGTGGTGTCCTGTGCATGTGTGTGAGGACAGACACCCTTTGACTCTTGAATTGCCTTTGGGAAAGACAGCTGTCAATACAGACTTGATATCTCCCTTTTTTCCCCGGATATTTCACACAGATTGCTCTCAGCTGCACAATTCCTGTGGGGCTGTGGGCAAGAACAGGCTTAATCTAATACCTTGAGGTCAGAAGTTTTTGATAGCTGTCTTTTTTGTATGAGGCTGGCAGGGCAGGGAACTTGAATGTCCTGTCTTCCAATCTAGTACCTCAATCCCTGGACTACCCTGCTTTCTGTACTCTAATGCTCTTGGTAATGATTACACCTCATTTGCAAATTCCAGTGTACTAAACCGAGTATGTTAGACATAAGTGTATGTATTAGATGCTGCATCACTAGAGGATATGGGAATTTCCCTAGTTAGCAGCTTAGGATAAATCATGGTGCCCTTGCTCAGTGTGGGAGGATGCATGAACTCAAGAATTCTGAAGGAAACTTGAGATGTTTATCTCACTTTACATGTGATTAGTTTGCATAGGAGAAAGGAAAATTTGAAAAATCACCTGGTCCGGTTAATGACACACAAGTACCAATATTACATGACAATGTTATTTTTTTCATTTGTTAGAAAGAAGGTGTGGGTAGATGGTCACTAACACTACAGGCGAAACAAAAGCCTGCTTTACTTATTTGTCACAAGCAAACAACTCAAAAGGATCACTGGTTCTAATTGCTGCTGTGAAGGCACCGACATTTCCTTTACTTGTCATTTAGGCAGCCTGGAGCCTGGTGTCCTCACTCCGTGTCAGTGTACCATTACAGCAGTTTATAAGAGTGGACCAGAGGCTGGTAGAAGCTCGACAGTGCTGCTATACAATTTGCATATTGATACAAATATTGAGTTATTCTTTATTGACCCCAAAATGATAGGAGGCCAGAAGAAGGAGGCAAACACAGGAATCCCACAGACATTACACAGATTTGTTTTAGATTAAGCTCCCGACATTTTTAGAAGCTTAAATATTTTAAGGTTGAGAATGATGTGGCAGCCTGGAGAGAGCCAGCAGACTGCAGCTGCACAGAAACAGACACAGTGGATGGAAAATTGGGATAGCTTCTTTCTGGTAGTTCTGGGTGCTTCTGCACTGGGTTGTGGGGTGAAGAGATAGATTCATAAAGGCCTCTTAAGACCTGTGTGAATGGCTTGGAGATGCCTGTGTGTTTTCCTCAGAGTGTTAATAAGAGGCCGGGTTTGTGTGTAACATGATGACCAATGTACAAAGGGCTGCTGGGCCGAGCTTTGCTCCTCTGGCAAGAAACCATCTGAGTTACACCAGAGAGCGGTCATTCAAGTGGAGACCTGCCAAGGCTTTCTTTGATTAAGTAGTTTAGGGATTGATACCAGTGTTTCTGCAGCAAAGCACGGCTCAGAATAGCTAAATTCCAAAATATTTACCTGATTTTTAGATGAGTTTTAGTACTCCTTTCTGCCATATGGCATCACTAGTTGAAATAGCAACTGAGCCAGCTGCCATAGAGCTGGGCTGGATGGGTCTACCCAATGACAGTGAAGGAAGCATATGCAGAGCAACTGACACAGCTTATTTCTATTTGAGAGCATACTGAGATATTTTCCTTTGCACCCCTTGAAGGAAAATAACTCCCAAACATGGTGGGTTTGCAGCTTTAATGACAATTGGCTAGTTGACACTCATCTTAGAGTGGTGATACAACAGCTTTTGTGCAAACTGAGAAGATGCTGGTTTCCTCAGCCTTAACCTTGCCACCACCCAAATATACACATCTATAGCAGCTCTGTTTCTTTGCTTTGTTAGCACTATTGTTTCTTTAGCCATGCCCAGCTAGTTTGCAAACCCCTTGTAAGTATGAAGATTTGCATAGACACACATACCTTTTTAAAGCTGTGTTGAGCTTCACACCTCCCTAGCTAGGCTGAGAAAAAGTTAGCTTGACTGTCCCAATCACTGGCTGTGTAACTCCGTTTTCTATAGGTAACTATTTCCTTTTTAAATTTCCAGGTTATGATCCTATTATGCAACCAGCAAAGTTTCATCTGTACCCACATTGACTACTGTCACCCACACTGCTACCTCCATCACAGCCGGTCCTGTGCTCGCCTTGTCCGGGCCATCAAACTACTGTATGGAGACACAGTGGACTCCCTGCGAGAAAACAGCACATTGAACAATATGGCAAGAGGCAAAAAACAAAAGGAAGTGAGTACATGGAAAAAGCAGAATGTTTTAGGATTTGTCCAGACAAGTCATAATTTCCTTCAAAAATTGCATAATGTACTCATACAGTTCTTTCGTGACAAAATGAATACAGCTTTTAATAAGCTTAGCTTTGCTGTAAAAAAACCCAGGAATTAAGTCATTCAGTATTATGTAAAGAATGTAATCTGTATTGATTGGGATGAATCTTAGTTGCTGATAAGGTAATGTAAAAGCTAATAACCTGACTTCAATTTTAGTGTTCTTTTGTGGCCTCTACTTACCACCCTGTGGATTCTGTCTCTCTTTGTTCATGTTTTTTCTTCTCTGTTAGTAAGAATCACTCTTGAAATTCTTGTAAAATCTTGTGTAATTTCTTTCTTTTATGTCTAAGCTCTCACCTGTTCCAAGAGTTGTATACATTGGTCTTTAATGTTTGTCTCCTTAGTGATGCACTTTTAATGACCATTTCTGCAGGATATTCAGACAACTTTGTGCCTTTTTATATACAAAAGTGTACCTTTAACTTTAATGGAAATACGTATTTGCTTTCAGGAAGGTGCACACCCAGGCACCAACGAATTGTGTCAACGGTTATACCAGAGCAGACAGACTACAGGTATCCTGAATATTTGTAATGGCAGAGCCATTCATTGAAAACAAAAGTGTTCATGAACCTGTCATGATAGTTTCAGTTGGGTAAAGAGGTGATCATCCCTGGCAGTGGCATATGAAGGAGAAAAATTCATGATGTTTCTTCATCAACCAGGAGACTGTTTCTTGTCAATTTATAAAATTGAAGGATATCTTTATGGAAGAAAGCACAGAGCATGTAAAACAGAGGCTAATATTTCTGCTTTCCTGAAAACTGTAAACCCCATATATTTTCTGTAGCACAGAAAAGCTCAAGGTATTTAGAAAGAGAGGCAGTCATTTCCTCTGCAGAAGGCAGGCAAGAGATGAGTAGCTGGTATGTTTCATGAAAAGCAGCAAAAGAACTGTGTATTTCTGTGTGTTGTTTCATCTCCAACTTGGAATTGCAATTCAAAGACACTCTTCAAGCCATCAAAGCATTTAGAAAACAGCAGAAAAAAAGAATTTGGCAGGCGGCGAGGTTTCCTACAAACACGTGCAGGGTGTTTGCACAGACCTCACCTTCCAGAGAGCAATTTACAATCTTTGCTTTTTTCATAATCCAAGAAAGACCCAGAAGGCTGGAGTGCATCAAGAGAAGGGGACGGAGATGAGGAAGGAGCTGGAGCACCAGGAGTAGCTGAGGGAGTTGGGGGACCTCAGCTTGGAGGAAAGGAGGTTCGACAGGGAATTTCTCGGTCTCCACAAATTTCTGACAGGAGGGTGCAGCCAGGTGGATGTCGAGCTTTGCTCCCAGGAAACAAGGGACAGGATTGAGTGGAAATGGGCTGAAGTTGCACCAGGGGAAGTTTAGATTGAATATTAGGAAAAACTTCTTATCTGAAAGGTTTATCCAGCCCTGGCACCGGCTGCCCAGGGAGGCGGTAGAGTCACCATTCCTGGAGGGCTTTATAAAATGTGAGGATGTGGCACCTGGGGACATGATTTAGTAGTGGACTTGGCGGCATTAGACTACTGGTTGGGCTCAATGATCTTAGAGGTCTTTTCCAACACCAATGATTCTATGATTCTGTGAGAAGACTCATTCTGTATACTGAACACTTCCACTGGTAATTTTTTAGAGGGACTCTGTAGACTTTTCGCCCCTAACCTGCTTCACTAAATACATGGCTGTGCCACTGGTGAAGATTACACAGAGACCATTCACATTCTTCATTTGGCTTA
Organism: Oreocharis arfaki; assembly: GCA_013398015.1. Lineage (NCBI taxonomy): Eukaryota > Metazoa > Chordata > Aves > Passeriformes > Paramythiidae > Oreocharis > Oreocharis arfaki. The sequence continues at coordinate 304,838 of VZRR01009429.1, forward strand.
CAGGCTTCTGCTTTAAGGTTTTATTGAGAAAAAGCATTGTTAAAAAGAGAAGAAAATTGGATGAGATGTGTTGTCTCACTGATAGTAGGCCTGTTGCCAGCAAAGAAGGCTTTGTGCTACAGCTCTGGTACCAGATGGTTTCTAGTGTATGGAAATTCTTCTTGTACGTAATCTCCTTTTCCACACTACGAGAAATATAAATGTGAACTCCACTTTATTTTTATTTCCTTCCAGTGCTCAGACAAGTCATGCTTGAGAACTCCTTCTCTTAAGAAGAAAGTGATCGATATCAACCTGGAAGGGAAGAAGGACTCTGGAATGCTAAAATATATCAGGAACCAGGTACGGATTAGGTCGTATGCTAGTTAGGGAGGCAGATATATAGGTGCCAGGTTAAACTGCAACAAGAAGGAAAATATATATGGATTCCCCAAGCCCATGTGAAGAACTGTTCCTGAATATCAATCAGTTCAGCCCTACATCTTTTCCCTGAGTAATACTAAATTTAAACCTCTTAAGGAAACATGGTCAAAGAATCCTTTAAACATTTAGCTCCATTAAATCACAGTCTGCATCTCTGGCTTTCTATAGTGACATATGCACAAAAAAAAAAAAAAAAATCACAGATATGTTTAACTGCAGCCTGTCAGTTCACAGTACTAGTTTTCTTTGTTCTTACTTGCTCAGGGTTCCTGAAGAAGAAACAGACTCTTCATAGTCCTGATCTTAGTGAGGTTTTCATGGACCTGTATCGCTGTTTGTGCACCACTTTGGGAGAGTTTGGCTTTCCTTCTGTCCTCTTTTTTGGTGTTTTGGTGATGTGAGGGACAAGCAAAAGACTCCAGGAACTAACTCGCAAACACTGCCTTTTCAGTATAGGCTGAAAGCCACGTCTCTCTATGGAGCATTTTCTGAAATGGATGAACTTAGAGGTTATTGGTGGGTAATTTGCAGACCAAAACCAGGATAAAATTACTGAGTTTGTTCTCCCCGTTGATAGTTTTACACAGCTCAGCCCTAAGGCATGGCTTGGTTTGTTGCAGGTAATGAGCCTCTCCCCTGCCCCTTTGTCACTGCTAATCAAGGCAGCTCCTATCCTAACAGAGGAGATGTACGGGGACATCCAGCCAGCAGCATGGGAGCTCCTGCTCAGTGTGGATGAGCACATGGCTGGAGCAGCAGGTAAGAGAACCAAACCACTTCGGATGGCTGCTGTGGCTGCACGACTCACGGTCGATCACAGGACTTTGCAGTTTTGTAGTGGAGGAATCTGAATGCCACCAAGGGTTTCTTGGGGGCTGTTTGGTGTTCATAGACCTTTGTGGGATTTTGTGCTCTGTGGAAAAGAGGTGGTCAGAAGGATCAGGAGGGCATTCTCTCTAAGGCCTTGGATGTGGTGGATCTTTGGATCACAAATTAGTGTTTGTGTTCAATTTGGTTTGTAGGCAGAGGAAACACAATTATTCACTCTGTCCAGAATCTACTAGAGCATTCTGTATGATGCCTCATGGAAATGTTAGTACTAGTTGAGAGCTCATACAAAAACTGAGACGGGGAATGAGAATGAAACTGTCATAGCTCCTGTTATGCTGAAAGGAAAATTCTCATATTGCATGGAGACAGCAGCATTGCTTATTAAGCACTCTTATGGTATGGTACTTATCTAAATTTTCCATTTCTACTTGGTTTTGAAGTGTACAGGTGATTGTTGATGACATATAGTTGAGAGACACCTTTAAGACAGATAATTAGCACATAATTCACCAGTGGAAGTAGTACTTTGAAATCCTGCACATGGGATGAAATTAATTATAATAAAATATAAAATTATGTTGTTGTCAAGTAGTACTTAGAATTTTTCTGCTAAGAGCTTGGATCTTCTCCCATGGAAATTATCTAAGTTCAGAGTTTACCCCTTGGTCAAAAGATGACTGACCTAATGATCATCTGTGAAAAAATAAACACAGTCAGGATGTGTCAGAAGAGGTATTTCATTAGCGATTCAATGTATTAATGCTATTGTAAAGCATGATGAACATTACCTAGAACACAGCACTGTCAATGCACAATTTTGGTCACTGAAGTAAGATACTTATGTGTAACAAATGCTGTTAGGACAGCAGTAAGAATGAAGAGCCTGTGTGATAAGAATATTTATTTAACGGATTCAAATGAAGACTGAGAGGGGATATCTTTACACTCCATAATGACAGAACACCAGACAAAGAGAGGGCATTATTTAATTATTATTTATATAAATATTTGTTAGTGCAGAACGAAGATGAATAATACATTTTATGAGTTCTTTCATGTGGAAAACAGATTTCTAACCACCAGAAAAGAAAACAAAAAGCCCTTTGGTTTAAGAGCTTGTGAAAGGGATTAGATTATGTGACTCGAGATGTCCTCTCTAGTCTTACTGTCCTGTACAAGCACTCCTAGTCAGTCTGTGCCAATGCGAGATGAACAGAAATCATGAGCCAAGCCTTGGAAACTGTGAACATCCTTCACACACAATAGACAATTTACTTAAATAAAGCATAAATTACTCGAATTTGTTTGTAAGCCAGTCTCCCACAACTTTCAAATTCTACCTTTCTCCTCCCCCAGCATTCAAGGAAATGGCTGAAAGATTTCCTCCTTTCACAGATTTCCATACCTATGGGGCAGTGCCAGGTGTTCTTTCACTGAAGATTAAGTTAAAGACATTTTTATCAAAAGCTGTCAACAATGCAAGAGTTTTGAAGTCCTCCTCGAACACCACTCCCCTTTTCATCACATTTCAATCCAGTACACCAGGCCTTTATTTTCCACAACTAGCAATGAATCCTGCCCTGAAGTCTATTGTTTGACACCCCCCCCACCCCTTCTCATGTACTTCAGGTTTCTCTCACTTCCATCTACTCTACCAGTGCACAGACCACTTCTTCAGCTCACAGGTCTTTTCTGTGCTCTGCCTTTAACCTTTGCCTTTCCCAGGTCAAATGCATAGACAGGAAGAGTAAGGAGCAAAATAAAGAGAAATAATTGGCCTGATGCAGTACTCCTTCCCCTCCGTCAAGTCCCTTTCTGAGGGAATAATTTTGGATACTTTTTTAACTCTATAATCTTAGAGGTCCTTTTCAACTTTAATGATTCTATGATACTAATAAAAAAATTGCATGGGTCGTAGTGAATGGGGTGAAGCTTTGCTTCTCTTCCTGCAGAGTGCTAGCTGGCTGTTCCTCCAAAGCTGCTTCTGAAATACATCTTCCTTCTTCTCCCTTTCCTGAAGGGAGAATTAAAATCCATTTGAGGGTCTGTAGTAGTTTTTTTTTTTAGTAGCAGGTGAATACAGCCCGAGCATAAATTGCATTCATCGAGGTCAAACCCTGAAAACCCCTAATGTTGCTATACAGAAGCTGGATAAAAAGAATGCCTTGTTAATGTACTACAGCACCATCTGCTGACCTATCCCAAGGCTCTATTTCTGTTCTTGGATGCTTCAGCATGAACTCACACTTTTACATCAGTCCTAGTAAGACCTGTTATAGTTTGAGAAGATTAGAGAGCAACAAGTTCTCTGAGCTGGTGAAGCTTCAAGGTCCCCACAGATTTTGAGCAGCACGAGGAGACCAGGCAGTCAGAGAGTAGCCTTGTTTTCCAGCAGTGTGACACACTGCCTCCTGTGAGCACAGCTCTGGGGCCTGGCACCTGCTGAATAAGCATTGAAGAAAACACAGTGGCAAATGTCTTCTTGCTACTGTGGAGGAACAGCCACCAAATCTACAGAAATTTTCTCCAGTGCTCTGTGGTGAGCTACTGGTGAAAAAAGCCATGGATTCTCTGAACACCCACTGAACTCCCACAGCAACACAAATCCCTCTGATTTTGTCTCTTGCAGTGTCCCTCAGACATCATCTCCATTGATTGGCCTCCATCAGTCTATATTTTAATTAATGTCTGTTTATATTCAAATATGATCCATTGAAACAACTGTGAGTCAGCTCAGCTAACATTGTGCTGTTTTGCATGGTCCTTTGTCTTGCTCTTTTTTCTCTTGGAGGCAGATTGGGATCATTGCATGGAGCCCACTTAACTAAGAACTGGGTTTACCCATGGAAATAGCCAGGTGACTTCTACTGGGGCACTGTCTCCTGTTCCAGAGCTTCTGTTAAATCAGCCTTGATTAATCAATCAGCACAGAAATCACTCGGAAGTGGAATCTTTGAAAGCCAAACTCAGTTAGTGCCTTTGCTTCAAGAGATGTTTCTTATTTTAAAGAAGTTATGGCTGAGAAGATCAAAGGTGTACTTTATTTTCAAAAGCAGGTTTTCCAGAAGAATTTACAAGCTTCACATGTAATTCTGTATGGCTCCAAAAGGTAGCATCACACGTGCTTGGTTTCCTGAAGCAATACAGTTTTCTCTAGGCCTGGTAGAGTGGTGACCCTTTTTCTGGAGCCAAGATTGGGTTTCTTTTGGTTCGGGTTTGCTCACATGCAGTTTTTGTTTGCCAAATAAACACATTATTGAGAAACACAGGTGATCAGATGTTCTCTCCCTGCAGCTGCCATGTTCTTGCTGTGTGCTGTGAAAGTGCCAGAGGCCGTTTCTGACATGCTGATGTCCGAATTTCATCACCCAGAAACAGTCCAAAGACTGAATGCCATTCTTAAATTTCACACACTCTGGAGGTTCAGATATCAAGTGTGGCCAAGGATGGAAGAGGGAGCACAGCAGATCTTTAAGGTAGATAAGACACACAAAGTGTAATGATGATATTTACAGCTTGCCTTGTGGGATAGATGTGTAATGACAGACTGCCATGAAATTTCTGAAATCCTTTTTGGAGAAAAAAAAAAGCTTGTATAAGTCTCACTAGTGGGGAAGTGATATGAAGAAGTCTTGTATAAAATGAGGAGAATAAAATGGAGACTCAAGTCAGGAGAAATACCAGAGAAGATATATGTCATACAAGGTGTAACAGTCCAGTGAGATACGGAGGTGAGAAAAATTTGCAGAGTTAATTTATATTTTGGGTACTTGTGCTCATGTTTAATTAACAATACTGACAATAATAGTTTTCTGTAACAAAATGTCTTTCATGGTTTTGTTTAGATTCCTCCTCCAAGTATAAACTTCACTCTGCCTTCTCCTGTGCTGGGGATGCCATCTGTGCCAATGTTTGACCCTCCTTGGGTCCCTCAGTGCAGTGGGAGTGTGCAGGATCCTATAAACGAAGATCAGTCGGTAAGCAGACATCCTGAGAGTAAGAACTGTTTTTTCTCTCTAGAGGTGTGCGGTAAATTAAGCCAAAAGATGTGGCTTAACCTCTGACATTGTCTTTCCCAGCTGGGAAAAAAACTAGTATAGTTTGTGTAGGACTCAGGATTTTCTACATGGGCATCAGGCTTTTCTGTTTGTTCACTGAGGTACTGTACTGCACCTCATATCCCTGTGAGAGACACTAACTCAGTTCTTAGGAGCACACAACTTCTCTCTCTCTCCAAGAGAAGATTTTTTCAATAGAACTGCCTGAGAGATGGTTTTGTCTGCACTGGTTCATACGGTGTCTCCTGGGAGACATTTGCACTAAGGCTTATTGTAGGCTTATGTCGCAGTTGAGGCGGACACGACACACACTAATTTTAACAGAAAGTGTAGGCAAAAAGCGTTTATTTTAAAAGCTAGTGTCATATATATACACTTTTGTATGTTTATTATTTGTGTTAATTGTCCATTGGTTGCTTAACTACTACAATAGACTCATTGGCTATTTTAACTACACTATACTATTATTAGTTATCTACAACATAGGCATCTCAAGAATCTAAACAAAAGCTAGCTGCAGCTGTGTTTGCTGTTTACTCCCTTTATTGTTTTGAATTTCTTGCTTCTCTTGATTAAGTTTCTCACGGGTAGACACAGATTGTGCTGAGATGAATGTCAGATTCAGACTCAGACAGGCTTGTTGACCTGCTATAATCTCCACAGGCTTATTGCCAAGAAGGCTTCTGGTGAATCTCTGTTCATCTGGCACTAGTCTGGTTTATATTTAGAAACTGAGTTGCTGAATGTCACTGAGGTGAAGCCTCTGTCAGAAGATGTGTTTGCATCTTAACTAACATCTTCAGGCGGTGTTTCTTCTCTCTTCCTTCCAACAGAAGTCATTTTCTGCCCGAGCTGTGTCACGTTCCCATCAGCGAGCGGAGCATATCCTGAAGAACCTGCAGCAGGAGGAAGAGAAGAAACGCCTGGGCCGGGAAGCCAGTCTTATCACTGCCATCCCCATTACTCAGGAGGCCTGCTACGAGCCATCCTGTACACCAAGCTCTGAGCAGGAAGAAGAAGGTGTGCTCTGGAACCAGGAACTGCATTCCAGGAACCTGAGAGCATTTCCCAACAACACAGAGCACTGCTTAGGGCAGTGATATCCAGGACAATTGATTTTCAGTGTTAAGGTCCCAACCATATCCATTTGTTGAAGAGTCTATGTCATTGAGAAAAAGTGTATTTGAAAATTAGAGCAAAAAAAAAGGACAAAACCACAGATGTATTGAATTCTTACTGGGTGATAAGGGCACTGACCCCATCTGCCCCAACTTTAGTGGAACTTGCCAGCATTTAATATCTCAAACTTCCCAGTTTCTTGCAGGAGTTAATACAAGAGAATGTGCAACACTAGGAATGAAATTTGTCTTCCCTAAATGTAACTCTTTGTTAATTAAAGGGCAGGAATAATTGTTCTTTGGCAGCATCTGTTTTAAGAAATGGAACTTAGGATATACTGAATTGCCCCTGGGGTTTTCCACCTTTCTGGTAGAAAGGTAGAAACGGGGAACCCAGATGACCAGATCAAGCTCAGTACCAAACTTTCAGAGAGTCAAAGTTACATGACATGAATCACAATAAGCTTAGTCTGTGGGTGAGGAGTTTTACTGGCCCAGGCTAACAGAGCACAAAGACTTCATTAAAGGCATTCCAAGGTATGTGCCATTAGGTGAGTGGAGGGTTGATCAGATCTAAGTATCCATTGGAAAATCTGTGAGCAGAAATCCCATTTCTTAAGAAAAACTAAGCACCAGCAACAATGATGGTTAGCAGGGAGTGGATGAAAACAAGTATAGCACCAGCTCTGTTACACTGTGACGCACCAGAGCACTGAACACTCTTATGGACCAATGTTCTGCTGCTTCCCAAAGCATAAGCAAATTACCTATCTGACTGATCTTTATAGCCTTTTAATTGTCCCTTTTGAGCATTACCTGACTTGACTTTTCAGTGTTCTGATTTGGTTGCAATTGCTGTCTGTCAGAAAATTCTCTGAAGTCTTTTGGCTGGATCTGGACTGACATTTCATGTTCTCTTTGTCAGCAGAAGAAGTTGCCAACCTGGCCTCCCGCCGTCTCTCTGTGAGTCCATCCTGCACCTCCAGTACTTCCCATAGGAATTATTCTTTCCGCCGTGGCTCTGTGTGGTCAGTGCGCTCAGCAGTCAGTACAGAAGGTGGGTGACTTCATTTTGGAGTATTCCCTCCTAGGATTTCATTCACTGGAACCCTTTCCTGTTGACCCATAAAGCTCTGGCATTTCCTTTTGCCAGATATATTCCCAAGCTTGAGCCACTTTAAAATGAGTTACTGCCCTGCATTATTTTATTCACCCCTGCTGTCACAATTAATTTCTCTTGCCTCTCATGTTCTATTTGGCGAGTAGTGCCACAGAGAGCACTCCAGCTGAAAAAAGGAATTTTATCAAAAGGAACTGGGTTGCCTACAAGAAAAGAAACCTAAATTGGAAAATTATATATTTACAATGAAAATTCTTGGTCAAGAAATTGGCTGGAGGCTCCGTTTCTACTTGGAGATAGCAGTAAACCTGTCATGCTTGCGCAGTGAACAGTGTTCTGATCTTTGTTCTTTGTGTAGAGTCACTAACATAAATGTTTATCTAACCTGCCTGGATAGTAGCACAGCATATTCCCTAACTCCTCTTCTCTTCTTACTGCTCCAGATGAAGAACACACTACCGAGCACACTCCAAACCATCACGTGCCCCAGCCACCTCAGGCTGTGTTTCCAGCATGCATTTGTGCAGCAGTGCTCCCCATTGTCCATTTGATGGAAGATGGAGAAGTCCGGGAGGATGGAGTAGCTGGTATTGACATTGACTAAACTTCAAGGGATTGTTGCTTAAGGATAGCAGAACCAGTTTCAAAACTAATTGAATGTAGATTTACAGTAGAAATATATCTTTGTAGGGTTTTTCCTTTTTTTTCCTCCACAATTTGTGTTTGGCTTTGAGGGGGTTCTGCCCCTTCAGGACCCTAAAAAAGCCCCTAATTCAAAAGAAATATTGAGAAGCTTAAAAGGATCTAGTGGGGGGATACAAGGATGGTAAGAGGCCTAACACAAGTGTTCTCTGAGGAGTAACTGCAGATGCTGGGCTTGTTTGGTGTGCTTCAAAGGAAACAAAGAGTTAGAAGAACACTGACTTAGAGGTTACAACTTGGAAAGTTCAGGTCAGAAACTGGGAAGGAAGTTCATCACCAGGAGCATAGTTTCTGTTGATTCTCCATGCATAGGGGTTATCGAGCCCTGGTTAGTCATAGCTATAGTTGACATACCTGATGTAGGTGACAGTCCTGCTCCAAGCAGGGCTTGAACTGAAGACCTTGGGAGATCTATTCCCACTCACATTTTTTTCTTCCTATGAAAAACAGAAAGCACAGCTTGAACATTTTGGTTATGATCTGTGATGTCTTTGTAAATTAATAATACCTTTCCTTGTATTTGTTTTTTCAAAAATTTTAATACATGATGGACTGGTCTGCTTCCTTAATTTCTCATCACTCATCATATCAGCTAGTTGCGCATTTAACTTCCTGTTACATTTTGTGTTCAGTTTTAGGTGGATGTAGTCAGCCCTCTAAACAATGTATGTGACATTTTGTGATCAGGAGCTGAGTACTGAAAACAAAATAATGAATACTTCTGTTGTTGTTAACCTTCAGAGGATAGCAAATAATTGCACTTCAGGGAGTTGATCATGAACACAATTCCCTGCTGACTATATAATACTGTTCACCAATACCAGATAAAATCACATAATGAATCACCATGAAATTGAACCTATGTACACGAACACAAAAGGACATGAATTTTTATCTTCCAGTTGCTGGATTTTGTCCATCTGGAGTTATGAATCTAAAGAGTTATTTCTTTATTATTCCTTAAATACAGTGGTGAAGAGCTTCCTGTCATATCACCAGTAGTTAGGGAAGGTTCAAATATTAGACCTGTGATTATTATTACTGAGATCACTGCACTGTTTGACAGGAATCCTGGTGCATCAAATGGGGTCTTGTGTGTTTCAGTACAAAACATAACAGGGGAAAGAGGAAGACTAGGAATGTTTTGTTTATGTATACCAATTCAAGCCTTTTCCAAGGGAGACAGTTCTGACCTGGTTTCCTTTCTCTCTTACAGTAAGTGCTGTTGCTCAGCAAGTCCTGTGGAACTGCTTAATTGAAGACCCCTCTACAGTTCTGCGCCACTTCCTTGAGAAGCTCACGATCAGCAATCGACAGGTACACTCTGCCTCTCCCCAGCAGGTGTAAGAACTTCATAGAGCAGGGGAGAACAGCTGCCATCAGAATCACTTCGTGGACATCAGTGAAGAACATTTGCTATTATAAGGCAGCATGTCATCATTTGGCTTCAGTCTTTGTCCACTGATGTAAACAGGACACAGCTGATTTATCACCACTAAGGATCTGACTTCCCCCAAGCCAAGCTTTGAGCAGCTGTTTAGTGAACATAGCATAGGCAGTGTTGCCTTCACTCATGCCACTCTATTCACCTTGTCTGAAAGATTGGGAGGCATTGTGTTTCCATGGCTTATTAAACTGCTTCCAAGTGCGTGGCTAAGATTTATGGAAGAAAAGCATACTGGTTCTTTGTATCACTTTCTCAACTGCATAAATGGTGTATGACATCAATAGTATCACTGGCTTCAGCTTTCAAGCCACTACCTAAGAACTGACTCTGAAATGAATATTAAACCTGAGAAATGTCAGAAAAGGCTGTGCTTTTGTTCCTTGAGCAAGCAGGTGTCAGTGGACTTACTATTCCTGAGACTTTTCAGCCATTGTCCAAAAAGCTTTTATTTACATTCAGAAGGTCATGTCAGTTTCATAGAATTGTTTGGGTTGGAAGGGGCCTTAAATATCACATAGTTCCAGCCCCCCACCACAGGCAGGGATACCTTCTATTACACCAGGTTGCTCAAACCCCCTTTGAATTTACCCTTAAACACTTCCAGGGATGGGGCATCTGCAACAGCTCTGGTCAGAGAAGTTGTTCAGTACCTTTGAGAAGGAAGCTTGTGAGGTGTCCAGCCTCAGAGACCTCTGAGCCATTGCAGTCTGCTGTTTTGCCATCTCTCCATAGGCCTACTACGACCACCAGTACAGAACACAGAACAGGTGTATTTCCCTGGAAGCTATCACCAAGTGTATCACTGCCATGGATTGTCCTGTATATATCCGTGCCCACAACACTGGCTCTAATCTGCTGTGGGGTTAGAGGATAAGTTAAAAGATACTTGTGATACTGTCTGTCTCTCTTCAGCTGACAGTGAGATTCTGCCCCTTCTATAACCCTTGCACGCCATGAGAAATGTCTTAGTCTACATTTAAGGCAGGCAGTGTCCAAAAGAAGGGAAGTTAGATTCTGCCCACACCTCCCACCCAGCAGCCACAGCTATTGAGGTGAGATGAACTAGATTTCACAGATCATCTGGGTAGTCATCACAGGGATAATCACAGGGACAGGAGTGCACAATCAGGATGTTATGGTCAGTACAAATTGCAACAGGAGGTATTGGCCTCTCTGAGATAAAATGAAAGACACTGGTCTGGGTGCTGTGCCTTGGGCCTTATTTTGCAATATGTGGGAGCAGTAACAGGTGCATAGTTTTACACTCTGAGACAGAGCTGAACAAGGGACTATGGAAAAATGGGAAGAAAAAAAGCAAGAAAGGACAAAAGGGAGAAATCTGTTCTTCATTTTTTGATGAGAAGAAAAAACATGTGCTTTTCTTCCAGGACGAGCTGATGTATATGCTAAGGAAGCTTTTGTTGAACATTGGAGACTTTCCTGCCCAGACATCTCATATCCTCTTTAACTACTTGGTGAGTAGCTTGAGGACCCACTGTCCAGCGCAGAACCTCTCCTCTGCCTTAATGTGTGCAATAAATGCACTTAATTTTTCTTACATAGCTCACATCTGCTCCTGATTGTGGGTGCAAGTCACTAGGCTTACACCAGCCTTTCTGGCCTCTGGGGGAGAGGAAAAGGAACCTTTCTCTTTCTAATAAACCCCTAAGCAACCTGTCATGGATTTCTGAACTGAACCTCAGCCAGTGAGTTGCAGACAATTAGAAGGGTCCCAGCACGAGAAACCTTTAATTATTTTACTTTATTTGGGTTCAGAAATTGCTTTGCTGATAGCACTTTGGAGCAAACCTAGCAGCTTCTTTCAAGCTTGTGGACAAACATTGTAGTTAGGAGATGAAGCAGACAAGGTGTATGCGTCTCCAGGGAGCCTTCTGTTGTTTGTGAGTTGTCTACATGGCAGCACTTCAGAGCAGAAAGAATAGGAAGTCTCTAACTGCAGACATTCTCCCTTTTCCTCATCTGCAGTGAGCCTGTTTAAGGCTATACTGCAACAGTACGTTTTGCCCCCAATCCTTATCACCTCCAGAAAAAGGAAGAATAGTACAGGCAGATTGTTCTTTAGTATGTCTAAAATTTCAGGATGAAAGTTTAATGAGTTTATCCCCCTGAATGAAGAAAGGTAGAATAATACTGTTATTCTGTGTTTATACAACACTCTGCTCAGTTATAAGAGTGTGTACAACCTGATATTCCTCTTACTTATTACCTGCAGGTAGGATTGATCATGTATTTTGTAAGGACTCCATGTGAATGGGGCATGGATGCCATTTCTGCCACTCTTACCTTCCTTTGGGAAGTGGTGGGTTATGTTGAAGGACTCTTCTTCAAGGATCTCAAACAGACCATGAAGAAGGAACAATGTGAAGTGAAGCTGCTGGTGACTGCCTCAATGCCAGGTATAAGAAATAAGCTTTAAGTCTCCTTCACTTCAAAGTTTATGACCCACTCTACCAAAAAGAAAATGCATCAGAACTGGATCAGAAAAAGACCTATTACAAATGGCTGCATATTGTAAGGTAGTTTTCCTTCAGCTGAGTATTCAGTCACTAAATTCTACTGCTGCTTCCTTGAGATTCAAAAAACCACTTTAAGAGCTCTAAAAGAAGCAAACAGAAGTGAATTAGAACAGTATTTCAACCCAGAGCTTTGTGCCAGTTGGGCTGTGAAAGGCTGGCAGGATCATCATTGTAAAATTACCATTCAGACTCTGGGCATTATGAGTCAGACAAGAGATATCTTGCTGATAAACAGGTTTGACCTTCTACATATGTTTCTTCCTCAGAGTTGACAGTTGCTGCTAAAGCCAGATTATCCTTTAAAAACATACCAATTTCTCATTAACTGTGGAAGTGTGAGAATATGTTAACCCTACTTAATGGTTCCAGAAAGGACTTGCTTAGTCTGTGTGCCTGCCAGTCCAGGAATGAATTTTAAGTACCAGTCTTCCTCCATGGGCAGTCACTTGAAATTGAGTTAATTAAAAAGGCCAGGGAGAACGCAACTTTTCTTCCTCTAGGCACAAAAACCCTTGTCGTGCATGGACAGAATGAGTGTGACATCCCAACACAGTTACCAGTCCATGAGGACACACAGTTTGAGGCTCTTCTGAAGGTAGGAGTGAGTTTTTGAGCTGGACAAACTGCTTACATTTACCTGCCATATGTGTATGCCAGCAATCCATTGTGCCTGATCATCCTATTGCAGTGTCAGGGAGGGAAGTTTTGCTCACAGGCATGTCTGTCTCCCTGTCAGGGGGGCTTGGTTGCAATAAATGGGATCCCATGTTTAAGGATAAAAAAAATGCTCTGAACTCGCAGAAAGCCCAAACCCCACAAATGCAACTACATTTGGAGACACTGCAGCCTGTTGGGTATTTCCTATATACTTTTGATAAACATATAAATCATTTAAAAGTTTGGTTTCATCAACACTAGAAACAACAGATTGATCAAGATCAGAGTGAAAATGATGGTTCAGTAGCCATGATATTTTGGGATCCAGGAGCCATGCAGTCATTTCCCCTTTCTGCCAAAAATTTCCTGGAAGGTTTTAACTGAGCCACATAGGAAACAGATTTGTAAAAGCCTTCAGTTTGTCCTACTATGTTAAGTTTTACTGGGAACCTCATCTCAGTTTTTTGAAGGGTCAGAACTTCAGTGTCTCTGCATATCACCTATCACTAAATCTTGATAAATACCCAGGCTCATATGGCTCATACAGTCAGACAAATATGTGTGATACGAAGACATCGAGATAAGTAACATCAGTGTTCAGGATTGTGATGTCTGCATGCCATGATTATCACAAACATACTCAGGTACTTCATGATTAGAAAAATAAATAGTTAAAGCCAGAACAGTGTGCCAGTCTGATTGAGGCATGCATGTTTGTGCCTTTATATATTATTAGATGGATATTCTTCTTTTGAATGTTGTGGTATTTGTACAAAACATCTAAAAAGTAACAGGATACTTTGATTTCTTTCTTTTCAGGAATGTTTGGAGTTTTTTAACATACCTGAAACTCAGTCTTCTCATTATTTTTTAATGGATAAGCGTTGGAATCTCATTCATTACAACAAGGTAAGGCAAAGATTGGGTCCACATGACTTTGTTCTTGTGACTTTTCAGCTTGAACAAGCAGACTATAAATAGAATTCTGTCCTGTGGGCACCACATCTTTAGTTATGTGTGGTGAAAGAGTGTAATTTGAGAGAAGAGGGAAGAGACAGAAGAGAAGTCCCTTGCTCTTAAGTCAAGAATGTGTAGTTTTTTTTAGAAAAGATCAAATTTCTCTTCTGTTTGTGCTCTTTAACAATGCCTGACACTGCCTGAAAGCCCCTGCCCTTCAGAAAGGGCTAAGGACCCTTATTCCATTCTGTTGAGTGATGGCATAGTGATTACATTTGTTTAAAATACACATTTTTTCCTTTCCTGGCAGACCTACGTCCGTGATATTTATCCTTTCCGGAGGTCAGTTTCTCCCCAGCTCAACCTGGTGCAGATGCATCCAGAAAAGGGTCAAGAGCTTATTCAGAAACAGGTATTTTATTGTCACCAAACACCTCTTCCCAGAAACAAACCCTGAAAATATTTTTTTCTCCCTTTAAAGGCTTTCCCTCATGCTGCATGCAGATCAAGAGCTTTGCTGGAGAAGTAGTGATCAGCATGAAATCTGCCTTGGGGCCATATACACTGTATATTATTGCAGGAAGAGTAAATAGTGGGATGTGAATTCCCTCTCCCACTCTGTCCAGCCAGTTTCTTTCAAGCGGATCATTTTGCATTCTCTTATACTTGGCCAGAAAAGCTTCAGTTGCCTCAGCTTCAGAAGTTGTTTATACCTTTCTTTAACTGTTGTAGTTTGAGGTGGCCTGCTGCAGTGGCATGGCAGGTCACATGCAAGATGGCCGGAGAGCATCTCTACCCAAGCCTGTGCCAGTGCCCTGGTGCCCCAGCCTCCCCTCTGAAGGCTGGTCACTGTGCTTTCCCTTGCTGGGGAAGCCATAGGCTAGCTCTGGTTTTGTCTGCTCCTGCAACACGGTGGCAGCAAAGGAGGCAAGAAGATGGTCTCCACATGGTGACCTCGGGAGATCTTTATTCATATGGTGACCAGAAGCAAAGACCAGAAACAAAGGCCAGCAAAAGCTGAAGGGTCTGGGGTTTTGTATGGGGGCGGGGGGACAGAGAGAGCACACAGGCCAGTGGTCTCAGGGCATAGGGGCAGTACATGGGCGGAGTTGGGGTACAGGGGCCAATAGGGAGGACCCGAGGGAGTGGCCAGGATTAGGAGCAGGGGCGACAGGATACTATGGGCAGGAGATACGTATAAGGAAGAAAGGGGTGGGGAAATACATTGCTTTTCGGGGGAGGAGATTGCAGCAGTCTCTAGGCCACCTCATTTAACATGATCTCTGGGCTGGGGAGCCAGAATTGTCTCCTCTACTTTTCTCTCTTTAGTGATTGTTACCTGCCTTTCTTCCTTGTCCTACTCTCAGATGCCAGACTTTATCACAGCTGCTCCAGAGGCACAGCATTATGTTTTTGGTCAGGGCAATATCTGCCGTCAGAAGAGCACTGTCCTCCCTATCTTCTAGCCTTGTGACTTGATGATCTGTCCTGCTGATGTTCTGCAGTTCCCAGGAGCTCTCCCTTAGGAACTGCACATGCAGTGCCTTTAATGAACTGCAAACACCTACATCTCTTTAGGCAGTGAGACGATGGTATTGACTTTGCGCTACATGTAGAAGCCACATGTCTCAGTAGCACAGAGCTAAATGTTTAGAGAAAATTGCTGTAACTGTGTCTGCAGAGGATGGTAATATGCAGAAGATTAAAAAACAATGCATGGGAATGTGGTTAAGCATTATGCTTTTGGTATTAGCAGTTGTATTTTTGTAGCCAAAAAGTAGGTATTGCAGTTGTGTTTTTTCTGAGAGCAGGAAAATATCGTCAGGAGTGGTTATGAAAGGCAGCTATGAATCTGCTTAAGAGCTACTAGCATCTAAAATAATGGAAAATGTAGTCAATGCAATCTCATATGTGTATGGCACAGAATAGGGCAATATTTCATGTGCTGCATCTGCCAGTAGAAAGTCAATAAAAATCTGAGATTACTTGGGATCAACTTGGTTGCTTCTCCAACAGAAATTACTTTGGTTCTAAGAGATGTCCCACAAATAAATGAGTTTAATACACCCTATGTGATCCAAAAATATTTCAATGGGCTTCCCATTTTTGTCAGGGCATTATTTTATTTTCCACAGTTTTATATTTAGAGTAGTTAGAGCCCAAAATATTTCTAAGGTTAAACTTGTATGACATATTTACTAGCCTCTCTGTAGTCATGCAAGATGTTTCTGGAAAACATCCGGCTTCAGCAAATAAAGCAACACTGTAGTAACCACCCACAGAGCAGCAAATCCATGGAAAAGTACTTTCTTTTTTGTTGCTTGTTTGAGCACCCAATTTTGAGCTGAGTGCACTTCAGAGCAATGTCATAGCAAGACAGGTGAAGCTGATCTTTGTCACATGTTTTCCTGGGTTACAATGTAAGGTGTGCCCAAAAAGTATGTATTCTATCTTCATAAGCTGTTAAAAACTGGTGGGGCAGTGTTCCCCGTCTCCTTCATGACTCATCCCTGATAAAGCTCTGGGGGTATCTTCTGTTAATGGGCCAGCTGTTGAAACCAGGTGGGGCAGTGTCCTTTATCTCTCCCATGACCCATCCTCACTCCAGGGGGATATCTTCTGTTAATGGGCCATCTAGTCCCACAGTATGACTGATAAATTTACATCATCGCATTGTGAGATGCTCCGCCCAGAGGGAGGAACCAAGCATTCCATCCTGGATATAATGTGAGATTTCAAACACCACAAGCAGCCTTTTTCCACTGGATTCCCAGAGGAAGACCAGACCCTTCTACAGGATCACTACTTCAACAGAACCATCGCTCCAGGAGGACTGCAGCCACCATTTAATTGGACTCCTACCAACACCCTGACCGACAGGGTGTCAGGTTGCATTCTGGTTCTGTCAGTGGTTCTTTTTTTGTACTATTGCATTTTATTTTTCCTATTAAATTGTATTTCTGACTTGGAGTCTCTCACTGGTTTGCTTTCAAACCAGTACACATGTTAAACTGCATGCTTCAAGTTTTGGTTTTGGCTTCATCCCAGTAGCCACAAGCTGTCTCAAAACTGCTTCCAAAGAGAGTTGTTCTCGAACTAAACATCACTCTGCATTAATGGTTACTTTTAGCATCAAAATAGAAATAGAATATCTAGCCTGGCTAGTCCTACCAATCACAAGTTCAAAGGAGGCTGGTAGAATGGAATTCAGTTTCCCAATTGGTGTAAACCAGAAGTGATAATCTGAAATCAAGCAAGGTTTTGGTCCTTTGCAGTAACACAGAATCTGGTCTGCTTTGTTTTATTGGCTACTTTTCTTTTGCAATCATTCATATACTTTCTATGGCCAGATATCAGCCAGCCTCATCCCAGAAGGTAGATAGTAATTCCAGCTTCTTGTTGACTATAGTGTAAGACCTTGCAGAGAAAAATTACGACCATATGGCTTTCAGTTTGGAGATGGTTTCTCTGACCACCCTGGGGCTTACATTAACCTACAGAAAAACACATGGCAAAGTTGAAAATTGTTTCGCAACCACTTAAAGTCCTCCAGAAGACTGAAATAGAAAATGTTGTTAGGATCATTTTTACAAACACAATCCATTTTTGCAGAGCTGGGCTGGAGAACAGTGGTCACACAAATTCTAGCAAGAGGGTGCAGCACTAGCCCTGTGAATTTCATTATGATCCTCTGAGGCACGAGCGCAGCATCCCTCCCATCAGAGAAAGCCGTGGAAGTGAACCTGGTGGAGTGCATATACATTTTAAAGAGCTTTTGGATTAGGCTGATAGAGATCTTTGTCTCTTTTTCTCTGTCAGGTGTTCACCCGCAAGCTGGAGGAGGTGGGGCGGGTGCTGTTCCTGATCTCACTGACGCAGAAGATCCCTCCAGCCCACAAGCAGTCTCACGTGTCCATGCTCCAGGAGGACCTCCTCCGCCTGCCTTCGTTTCCCCGAAGTGCCATTGATGCTGAGTTCTCGCTCTTCAGTGATCCCCAAGGTATGATCTTCTGGAAGCTTTCCTGGAGGGCTGTACAAGGCCTAGAAGGTTTCAGTGAGTGCTTCATTTGCCTTAGAATCATACAGGCTTACAGCTTTCCTGGAAGCTGATGAATCTCTTCCTAGGGAAACTGATACAGACCTGTTGGTTTGTAAGCACAGCAGCAGAAAGAGCTTCACTGTTAGAATTCTCCAGACAAGGCTACTTTCTTTGGACCCAAATGGGAATAAGTTTTAATTGAGTATTAAAATTATGCATGAGACTACCTGGAAAGGTTTGCTTGAAGTCCTTTGCCATCTGCTTTGAGGAAGCAATTGACATCCAATGAAGACTAGGCAAATTCTGCAGCAGGGATAAGGAAACAGTCCACATAGAAACTTTGCTCTGAAAGTAAAGTAGGGTTGCCAGTCTGGTGTTAAATAGGTTAAATAGGCCATTGTTGCACAGTAGTAAGCATTGGCATATTCTGTAGCAGCCCTAAAGGCACTCGATTTCAGAACCATTTTGTAACACTGCATCAATCTCCTGTAATGTGTGGGACACCTGGAACATAAAAACTGAGCATAAATCTGTACAGCCTCTGTGTGAGGCAGATCATGCATGTACAAGCTCAGATCTTCCACTTTTTAAGAGAAGAGTGTCCAACTAGCAGGTTAATGAGCTGTGTGTTATTTATCATTCTTTATCTTTATATTGATGCTTTCGGTATGGTTTGCTCAAGCCCTGTGGGCGCTTATAGAAACACAGGTTGGGTGAAATAATTTTAAAAAGGCAGGAGGATGGTCATTGTTGTGGGATGGTTCTTCACAGTGAGGAGAGGCTGGCTGTGGTGGACAGAGTTGACTGCTGTTGCTGTCGATTGCTCTTCTCCGCTGCAGCTGGGAAAGAGCTCTTTGGTCTAGATACTCTTCAGAAAAGCTTGTGGATTAAGCTGCTGGAAGAGATGTTCCTTGGCATGCCCAGCGAGTTCCCCTGGGGGGATGAGATCATGCTGTTCCTGAACGTGTTCAACGGTGCCCTGATCCTGCACCCTGAGGACAGTGCCCTGCTGAGGCAGTACGCTGCCACAGTCATCAACACAGCCGTGCACTTCAACCACCTCTTCTCCCTCAGCGGGTACCAGTGGGTGCTGCCCAGCATGCTTCAGGTGAGCTATACCCAGGAGCAATCCAAGGGAACACTGCTGACCAAGCACCGTGTCTTGCTGACAGAGAGCAGCTTTATTTCAGACCTTAGGAAGAAATTCTTCCTGTGAAGGTGGTGAGGTCCTGGCACAGATTGCCCAGAGAAGCTGTGGCTGCCCCATCTCTGTGAGTGTTCAAGGTCAGGCTGAACAAGGATTGAAGCAACCTGGTCTGGCGGAAAGTGTCCCTGCCCATGTCAGGGAATGGTTTGGATGGGCTTTAAGGTCCCTTCCAATCCAAACCATCCTGTGATTCCATGATGGAATTGACACTTAACAGTAAAACTTTGATCTGCTGAGTCCTCACGAGAGCTTTTAGGTGCCCCAAGAAAGCAACAGTGGGATGGCCCAAATTAGCTTTCTATTTCCTTCTTGAGTAAATGACTACATTTTCTGTTCTCCTTTGTGTTAAGTAAGTAAATGTCTGTTTTCCTTTCTCTGTATTTCCACACAGAAATGTGAAATTTCTGGACAATTTCTGGACCTTGGGCATCTCTCCATGGTTTTTCCTTCAGGGATGGCTGAAGTTTGGGAAATAGATGAAATATATGGGTTTATTACTTGCTGATTGAAACTAAATTATATTCACTTTTTAAGTATGAAAATAACTCAAGATGTTTATGAAAAACTGCATGTTGTCTTTTCTTGTGAATGATGAGAAATATTGGAAGTGTCAGAAGTGGAGTTTCTCTTCACTTCGAGATGAACAAGTGGGCCTTTTTTCCTGTTGATTCTTGAAAAAAAACAGCTCCTGGAAACAAAATTCTAAAAAATAGTTCTTTTAAAGACAGAAAGGATTATTTCTTAGGGCTCAAAGACAGTATCTAAGTAGAGATTTAGTATTATAATGCAAGTACAGAAAAGAATCATCCCTATACATGTTCATTTTCATATAGTTAACAGAGCACAATAATTAAGACCAGTGATTACTTTAGCTATCTAAGCAAGCTCTGTAGTAACTGGAAAGTCTGATATCCTGCACTGCATGATTAGATAAGTATGAATTGGATCCAGGTCAGCAGTGCATGGGTTTTTTAATGAGGAACAAGACATTTTGAAATAAAATAGCCTAATAACATAATTTGAAGTCCTCAACAGTAACCACTCAGTCCTGCAAAGGATTCTTCCTTCATTTTCATACTGAGAGAAATCAGTTTGTAATTCTTTCCTATCCTCACCCTCAATTATTGTCAACTACTACATTATTGAAATACCACTCCTGGGAGGTAAAAAAGCAATTCCGAAAGAAAATGCAAGTGTTGCTGAGCTTTTTTGGTTTTGCAGACTTTCATTTCTCTGTGCCAGACACCCAAGATCAGCTGGTTTGTTTGTGGTCAGTTCTTTTACCCCTTCTGGGCTTGATCCAGCCACTAATTGAAGCTCAGTTCCTGATGCATACATGCACATACCCCCACACAGCTCTTGTTTTGTAGGTTTTTCCACTTTCCTTGGTAAAATGGATATACAGGTAATTATTTGCCTTTTCTCAGGTAAATGAGATATTGTTGGTAATTGACTGGCCTCATCCTCATGCTGGAGGGTTTTGGTTGTATTAAAGCCTTGCTAATTTCCTCAGCCTACCAGGGCATTGAGAAGTCTCTGCAGAGGTCTCACACAGAGAAGTTATTCCTAGGAATTAATGCTGTTTACATAACTGAGAAACAAATTCCACATTTTGGCAACATATTGTCTGCATGGTTCAATGGTCAGCCCTGAAGGTAACGCCACTCTAAAAACCTTAAAATATTTTAAGAATGGGTGGCACTGTCACTGTGTTGGAGGACAGAGTAGGAGTTCAAATTGTCATGACAAACTAGAGATGCAGTCTGAAAAAAATCCCAAACCAACACACCATGTTGGTCACCTTAGACCTTACTTTTGAATCATCAGCCACAGAATATGGAAGGAAAAGTAACTGATTTAGTGGCACCTCTGCAGGACAGAATATCAGAGTTATAGATCTGAAGCCAAACATGAATAAACAGCATCCTTCTTCTGAAGGATAGAAGGGAAAAATATCTCAAATGCCAGTCTGGGGTGACTACAAAGATTTGTACCATGTGAAAAACACAGAATAATTCTGCTTTCATCATCAGCAGTCCTGACTGGACATACTGGCTCTATCCAGCTCAGAGAGGGCATCAGTTAACTCAAGAGACTGCAAGAAAACAGGGATATTCATGTAGAAAGCATGTCTTGTGAGAAAAGACTGGAAGATTTGATTAACTAAAAAATAGGAAGATTCAGGAAGAAAGCACTAACTGGCTTCTAACAAGTAAAGTACTTCAAGGAAGGAAAGGGAAGGAATCCACCTCATTTTGTAGGACAAAAAATATTGGACTAATAATGTGAAGAAGATTCAAGCATGAAAAGCAAACTTTTTCCTAAGTATATTTTATCCCTGAAATGCATTGCCAGGGATGGTGGTCCAGTCTCCATCTTTAAAAGTGTGTTAGACAAACCCATCAGGAATGACAGTGCTGTAGTTGATTCAATCTGGGCTTAAGAGGTGAAGAGCTCTTCCACTGGAGTAGTGCCTCCATGTCCTTTTCCATGTGCTCAGGTGTACTCCGACTACGAAAGCAACCCCCAGCTGCGCCAGGCGATCGAGTTCGCGTGTCGCCAGTTCTACGTCCTGCACCGCAAGCCCTTTATCCTGCAGCTGTTTGCCAGTGTGGCCCCTCTCCTAGAGTTCCCTGTAAGAGCCATTCTCTTGTCTCAGGGGGGGAAGCCTGTGTGTGCAGCGACCCCCCATCAGAGGTCACAAGGAGAGAACACTCGGTGCTGCACAGAACCAGGTCCTGACTTATTTCTGCACACCTCTGTGCTTCGCTTGCTGGAGCAGGGTGCTGAGATAGCAGGCTGCTGGTGTCCAGTCCAGTAAACGTAGTCTCATTTTAAATATCTGTGTATGAATATATTATAAAAGGACAATAATGACTTGTAACTCTTTAAATGCAAATCAATTCTTAGAATACAGCAATAGGAATTAAAAGCTTAATGTCGAATTTTAGTACATGTGAAGTCTAAGACTAAATTAGTCATGTTTTGAAATATTCATTAATTATGTTTTAACATTTTAGTGAGTTCAGGCAAGTTAATGGAATCTTAATTTGAAGTGGGGCGCTGTCAGCACACCTATCTTTGTCCTTCACAGGGCAGCAAAGATTTGTGTGCAGTTCTTAGATCGTGCTCCCACTGTAGCATCAGTCTGTTGAGCCAGGCGAGGCTTACTGTTTGAGAGCACTGAGCTCTTGAACTCCATGTGGACCCATTGTCAAAAAGAAAGGTTGTCCACACATCCAGATAAAGATTCCTCGGGTGACATGAATGTCTCTTGTTGGAACAGGATGCTACAAACAATGGAACCAGCAAAGGAGTGTCAGCTCAGTGCCTGTTTGACCTACTGCAGTCTTTGGAGGGAGATACTCCAGACATTTTGGACATCTTAGAGCTGGTGAAAGCAGAAAAGCCTCTCAAGTCATTAGGTAATAGTAAAGCACCCTTTATTCAGTAATTCTGGTTTATTGTTTATTGATTCAACAGACTTTTGGTGCAGCATGATTTCTTCAGAGCCCTTCTCTTCTTCAGGAATGTCCTATCTGTTTCTTATGCCTCATGAAGCTTTTAGGACTGGCTTTATCACCATCATCCTTTGGATATTTTCTGCAGGAGGGGAATTATTAATTAATTTTATTCCAAAGCTACTTTTTCTGCTTTAAGCCTTCTAGGCTGAGACTAGACTCTGGCATTTTGAATTTTAACATGTGTGGGTGAAGAATAAAGATGCCTAATAAGCTATATTATGCTGACAAGGTCAGTGTCATTCTCTGCTCTGCTCCATATGGGCAGGAAGTAAAGGCATCCTCTCCCGTGGGCAGACTGTGACTAGTATGATGGATACAATTCAGACATTCAGCAGTACTGAGCTCGTGGTGGGGTGTTGATTTATCATAAAGCAGATTATATATGTCTCTATGGGGTGTCCAGGACATTCTGTTTCTTGATAGTTATCCATGCAATGACGCATTTAAGAATTTGGCTGCTTTGTGACTTTTGGTGGTTTTTTTAAGGATTGATTCCAAATTTGCACTTCTCTTAAATACTAGTTATCTTGATGCACTGTGAAACCTGTCTGGCCTTAGAGTTAAAACTTTGTAATAAAGTGAGATTTTATGATGCTGCACAATTATATACTAAGTTATAATATAAAGTGGTATGGAAACAGAAGATATTTCTTCCTCTTTGTGGTTTGTACCAAACATTTATATAAAATCTTGGAGGTTTCTGTGGAGAGCTATTAAAAAAAGCTCTAAAAATTCTCAAGTATGAGTTGATGATGAGACTGTAGATGAGTATGTTGTGTATCTGGTATCTTCCATATGAAGATCAGAATTATCTAAAACATCTGACTTTCAAGTTCTGTTGTTCAAAATCATTTACATGTTTTAGGACCTTAAATTTGACTTGGGTTCCTGCATAACGAAGTCACTTAGGAGAAAAGGACTATAGTTCTATTAAAAATATTACTCTTTTACAAATATTATTCTTTTTAGTTTCTTAGCACCTGGAATTAATTATCCCCAAAGTGATATTTTTAGTGTGTGACTTAAACACTTTTGAAACCCTTTTCTGAAATCACTAGCAAAACAGTATCACTTTTGTGCTGGCACCCATGTGGCTATGAGTATAAAAGGGGCTTATATGATTAGAAGTAAAACTATCTTCTGCCATCAGTGGTGCATCAGCATCATTTTTTGTGTAGTTGGAGCATCTAAGAAAAAGCATAGGGAGCATAAAAATTATCATTAATTTGACATGTGTCCTTGCCATGTATGAGCTTAAGACTTAGCTTTCGATGAGTGATGTTTGAAACAGGGCTCTGTAGGCCTTTTGCTCAGCAGTGAGTGACCTGCTGAGAGCTGTTTCACCTACAGAGTTCTTGGGCAGCAGGATTCAAGTAGGAGT